>CM053599.1:117112514-117138711 GCA_028646575.1 Pseudocheirus occidentalis | reverse complement strand
ATCTACCTCAAGAGAAAGAACTGATAAATATAAGTATGTATAGTATGGTTTTACACACACACACACACACACACACACACACACACACACACATATCTGTGTCTAATGGTAGCTATCTACAGTTTCTTTACTATTTCATATTCATTTGGAGGTTGATGTATAATAATATATGTATATGTATATATGTATATAATATGTATAATAGTCACAACTATTTTCATGGTAATATTATTGTAAACACTTGCAAGCACTGCACTTTAGATTACTAAACATCTCATTAAAAATTATTCTTATTGCCTTTGGAGATACAATAAAACATTACCAATTCCTTTATTTACTTCTCCAAGGAGAACTTATGAGTCAGCTTTTCAGCCCTCTGGAAAGGGAGGGAAAAAATATAAAACGTGCACATCAGTGAATAAAAGAAAATCTAGAAGGAATCACAGAAAGCAGAACAGCTTTGAAAATGATGCGTAGCAATTATGTAATTTTTCAAAAAAGTAAACTGTGAAATATAAATTCATGATTTCATAGTGAATCCTCTTATTAGGTTGTGTTGCATACATGGAAATGTTCTTTTTTTACAATCTGCATTTAAGGTCAAAATGAATAGAAAATTTTACAAACAAATTAATATTCTAAATTGTTCTTGGTTGCTCTGCCTCCTCTTGGAAAATACACTAAGTTTCCCCTAACTAGGGTGCTTTTTAAAGGCTCTTTTCATCTCCTTATTATTCACCTGATTTACATCAGTTAGATTTCTGTATGAAGTCATCATAATCGGTGCCAATGTGGTTCTTTCCATCCATGTTCAATTTTTCAGCATCAATAACTCATTTAACTAGAGTAAACCTACGAACTTTGATCGATGCTCTAACAAATTTGTCATCTGCACAGAGTTTTGATTCAGGAAATAAGAAATTTTCATTCCTTGTCTGTTAAGATATAATCAATTTAATTTTTTTGTGATGTTATTTGACATTTTCTATGTCTAAAATCTTCAAATCCTTTTATAAAAAAAACTAGATGCATAGATTTGAGGCTTCATTTCATTTTGTGTGTGTGTGTGATATTTGGCATTTTCCATTTCTAGTATCATCAAAACTTTTTCTAAAAGAAACTAGATGTACAGGCTTCACGGTTCTGTGTAGCTTCTGTTTGGGGCCTTTCTCATTCCTTATGCCTCTGCTGCACATTTTTGCTATTCTCAGTTATTTCCACCTTTGCCCTTAAGTCAATGAGCGTCATAGTATATGTTGATTTAATTTGGGTTTTTCAAGTTCCTTGTACAGTTTCTCTACTACTTCATACTCATTTGGATGTCGATATACATAAGCTGCAATTATTTTCATGGTGGTACTACTGTAAACACTTGTAAGCACTGCACTTTGAGATCACTAACCATCTTGCTAAAAATTATTCTTGTTGCCTTTGAAGATACAATAAAACATTACCAATTCCTTTATTTACTTCTCCAAAGTGAACTCATGGAGCGGCTTTTCAGTGAACTATAAAATATCTTCCTGTGTTGTTTATGGGGAATGAGAAGACTAGCATCATTTCATTCTGCCAGAAGTACTACATGTTGGTCAGTGGACAGAATTTCAAGTTTAAAGAAGTAACTGTTAAATTAAAGTTTGCAGAAGGTCTACAAACCTGTCCTTCTTAGTGCTCTCTTCCCCTCTACCTACACCACTCTACTACAATAAGGCATTGGAGGAGGGCTTGGTAGAGGTCTCTCAAATCCTGAAAAGGCCTTCATACACTTCTGCCACCCCTCAAGCTATCATCTTATTTCTATTCCCTAATCCCTACCCAAACTTCTAGAAGGTAACACCAATTGCCATCATCCCTCCACATCCCACTCCATGACTCAATCTATTCTTAATTGTTGTTATTTGATTTCCAATCCTATCATTGATGTTCCAATTCTATCTTAACTGTCAAATCCTTAGTCTTCATTTCATTTGCCCACACTCCTACCCCACCCCCTCAAATTTTGATAATTATCCCTCTCTTTTCTTGAACACTTCTTAGTTTTCCTACTATCTGCATTAACTATGTCCTTTCAACCTCTTCAGTGGATTGTAGGGGCATCCCTCAAAGATCTAACCTATGCCTGTTTGTTTTCTATTTCTACATCCTTTCCCTTACTTGCTTCAACAGCACCCATAGATCCTGAATCATCTGACTTTGTAGATTACTCCTTGATCCCCCAATCTTGCCATAAACTATAATCTTTCTTGAATTCTAGCTCTACATTTCCAATTCCAACCTAGATGACCTATAAACATTTTTAGATGTCCTATAGGCACTTTCAATACAATTTATTCAAAAACAGAACGTTTTACACCAAAAATGTATCCCTCAAATATCACTATTTCTGTTTAGAGAACCACCATCCTTCTATTTAGGCTGGGTCACAGCCTTGGAGTTATCTCTCTCTCTCTCTCCCTCTCTCTCTCACACACACACACACACACACACACACACACACACACAGACCTTGTCATTCATAATAATCAAGCTCCCTCTTAGCTTTCCAATCTTCATTCATCTTACTCTCCTGTCCACATTCATTTAATTTTCATTAAATTGGTCTATTAGCTGTTCCTCATATCTGTCAAACCATTTCTCATTTGTGTTTACACAGTCTGCCTGTATATCTTGCCTCATAGTTGTTAACTTCTCTCCCTATATAAGTCCTCTCCTATTAACTTCAACATGGCTGTTAGTAATCTATGCCTCTAGAAATTACTTTGTATATACTTCATATTCTTATCTTTGTACATATTTTCCCCTTTCTTGAGGAGAATGTAAATTTCTCGAGGGCCAGAACTGTTTCATTTTTCTTTCTGCATGCCTAGCAAATAGTAAAGTGCCTTGCACAAAATAGGCACTTAATGAAAATCTGCTCAACTGAATTGCTGAATCTGGCAGGGACTTAATCTTTCCAGATTTCTCTCAAACTAACTTCTCTTTCACACAGTCTATGATCCATCATTAAACAAACATGTTTTTTTTACTCCATCTTACTTTCAAAGGCTTAAAGGATTATGATAGGTTTACTGTCTTCTGTAACAAAAAGGGAACACATATATACATATTTATGAATAACTTACCTTTGTTTATATTCAACAAGCTCATCCTTGGTGTGATTTATTAAAAGGAATGTAGCAGATCCATCATGATAATCCATAAATGTAATAATTATAGAATGCTCAGCCATGTTAACTTGCACTATAATTCCTCCAAGCTATCAAACATAAAAACAAGATATTCTGTTACTGTCAATGATAGCACCACGAACAGGACTTCCAAGATGAAGGCAGTATAGGAGCTTATGAGAGATGCTCAAAAACCCACTGAAAAAATGAGAATAAAAAACCATTAAAATAAAATTGCTAAAAAAAATTCACAGGAGAAAATGAGAGCATATCACAAATGACAAACAAATCAAAGAAAACTGTAAAACAAGGACAAATTTTGGCATCGATGAATCAAACACAAAGCATGCTAAACAAAACAGCACATAAAATGCCAAGATTTTTTCAACTAAAGATTTAAGAAAAAGTTAAAATTAATAGGAAAATCAATAGTGAAATTAGAAGAGGTATCAGAAGCAACATCGAATTTGAAGCTAGAAGATTTCAGTTTGATCTTCCACTTTACCTCGTTAGCCACAGGTAAGTTATGTAACTTTTCTGTGATTGAGTTTTTCTTAGCTATATAGTAAGGGGTTTGGACTACAAGACTTTCCTCTAAAGTTCCCTTTCAGGTTTAGAATCTACTACCAACAAAACAAATTATAAGAAGAAACAAGACTAGAACTGAAAATTTATTAAATAAATAAATGAGAATCATTAACAATACAGAATAGTAGTAAACTTGAAAACCACTGAATAAAATTAGAAAGGAATTCGTTTATTTGAAGTCAAAGTGGAAAAGCAACAAAGTAGAAGCTGAAACCACTCTGAACTTTGAAAGAGAATGAGAAACAATGACAACAGTAAGAGAGCAGAAACCCAAGATTTGTGATGGGATAGGTATACCAAGTGCTGTTTTCTGTTTCTTCCCATCAAGACAAGCATCTGTGCCACAACAGACCTGGACCCCTGCACCTTGGCCATCTAGGATACTGAAGATACTGAAGAAGCTAATCAACTCATCTTTAGAACAATTACCTTGGGGCTTAGTCAGCTGTTTGGAAGCCGAGTACATATTAAAACACTATATCTCTAGGTCAAACAAATTAATACCTCAAGACAACGAAAAAACCTGAAAATGTAATGCTGGCACATTTCTAATAATCTTTTAAGGTACCATGTTTCAAAAGGAAATATGAGAATTATTTTAATCTAAACTCTTAGCCATACTTAACCTTCACATCACATCCAATGAGGTCTTCTAGCCATCTTCCTTCCTACCACTGGCCACATTCTCCCTACAAACTGCCCATTTTCCCCCTTACTCTTTGACCAAAGTAGTCAGATAAATAACCTCACTACTTCTCAAAAGAGAACTTTAGTTCATTGCCCTACTCATCTCTCCAGCTGCTCAGACCAAAATTCCTTTCATGGCCACCCTATGAAAATATAAGCAACCTGAGGACAGAAAACTATTATTTTTTTAATCTCCAAGCACTTAGCATAGTGTGTAGGACACAGTAAGTGATTAATAAATTATTTTTCTTTCATTTATTGATTCAGCTGACACATATGAAAGATGGATGAAAAAGTAGCAACATTAGAATTTCTGGGATTTCTGCAAAAGAAAAATTGTATCTCATCACTATTCATGGAAAACACTTCTAGAATTATATTTTAAAATTATTCAAGTTTTTTATTACAAAAAATTCTAAATAAGTAGAACATTTCAGGAAAAAATTACTTAAATTTATAATTACAAATGAAAGGAAAAAGCAAACATCCTTCAAACAACCAGAAAGATAGATAGGAATAAGGATATCACATCTCAAAAGGCTAATAATGCTGTAACTGAATTTAGTTATAAAAACCAAGAAAAGCTGGAAAGTTGAAATATGGCATATATAAAACTGAAAGACATGGGTCATGAGTCCAAACCCATAATCAAAATGACTTAAGAATTAGTGAGTCATACTTATACAGCAGTTTGTCTGAAAAAGATCTTGTGGGTTCTGGTAGACTACAAACTCAATTCAAGTCAGCACGATGATGTGTCAACAAAATGTTGGCTTGCATTAAGAGAGGCATAAGAAAGTGATATGCTTGCTCTGGTGAAAGTACATGTTAACTTATGTGATCGGTTTTGAGTGGCATAGCTTAAGAATGATGAGTGTCCAGAGGAGCACTACTGATAGAGTCAGAATTGGGAATGTTCAGCACAGAAAAGAGAACCAAGGAGAACATGACAACCGTACTTACATGTAGAATTTTAATAAGATGGTCAGTTATTGTGGTACCAGACAACTGAGATTACAATAAACTTTTTTTTCTCAGTGTCCTAAGTACTGAGAACATGAAAAAGACAAAGAAAGTCACTGATCTCAAGGTGATTAGTTTAATGGAAATGGAAAGAAAGAAAAAAATTTGAAAGGTAAGTGCTCTGTCGGTCACAATCACTATAACTGTAAATGAGAAGGCACAATGTAGAGCAGCGGTTCTCAACCTTCCTAATGCCACGAACTTTTAATACAGTTCCTCATGTTGTGGTGACCCCCAACCAGAAAATTATTTTCATTGCTACTTCATAACTGTAATTTTGCTACTGTTATGAATCATAATGTAAATATCTGATATGCAGGATGTATTTTCATTGTTACAAATTGAACATAACCCACAGGTTGAGAACCGCTGATGTAGAGGCTGATTAATAGTAAGAGACTGATACATCAAAATGAAATATCACATCTCCCCCCCCCCCAAGTTTTAATCCACCAATAAGTGTATTAGAACCTGTCAAACACTGCGTTAAATGATGGGGCCATACAAAGATAAAACAGCTCCTGTTCTCAAAGAGGTTATATTCCATTAGAAGGAACAACACATACAAAATGTATAACCAAGTAAGCACCAATTAATTTTTCTGGGGGTGGGGGAGGAAGATTGGAAGTTGAGGGAAACCAGGTATGGGCGTGTATAGGAGGTGGTGTTTAAGCAGAGCTAATTTGAAGGGCTAAGTATCCTAAGGGGAAAAATTGAAGGAGTGCGTTCTAGGAATGATAGATGGTCAATGAAGAGGCAAAAAGATCAGAAATAAGAGCACTATGTGTGAGAAAGTATAAGAAGGCCAGCTTAAATGGACCAAAAGTTTTGAAAAGGAGAGTGATATATAACAACCCTGGAAAAATAGGGAGAAATCTTCACATGATTGGTGTAGACAGACCCCTACCTCACCAATGAATCTGAGGCCTGTCAGTTACCATCAATCTGGGTTAGTTGGTCTGCTGAGAGATTTACTGAAGTGTGGCCACTGCACAGGTTACAGCTTCTAGGAGCTACAGGTGAAAGTTGAGTGACAGGCAGATACCAAAGGAAGATGAGCTGCCCTGAAAAGGGCCAGGCAAGCCTTCAGGCAAGAAGCACTAGTCCTCCAGCACTACTCTCCAACTCTCTCAGACTCACAACATAAGTGTCACCCTCAAGTCCTCAGTATCTTACAGACATACACACAGACACACACATACATACCATATCAAATTTGTTGCAAAGGCGTATCAGTTTCACCTCTGTATTTCAATATGCTCCCTTCTCTCCTCTGACACTGTCCTTATTCTGGCACAGTCCTTATCACCTCATGTCTGAACTACTTCAATAGCTTACTGATGGGTCAGCCTGCTTCAAGTCTCTCCCCATTCCACCAAAGTGATTTTCCTAAAGCATAAGTTCAACCATTTGTAACTCCATGCACGAGCAGCTTCCCCAAAAATGCTACTGTGAACAGCTTTTAAGGTTCTGATTACACAGTGTAGTGAACACTCTGTTTATTCCATGGCAAATCAAGGCAAACATTGACAACAAACCACAATATAATATTCACAACATACCTTACTACCCAACATGTGCTTCTGATCCAGTGACACTGGCCTCCTTGCCATTCCACTAAAAGACACTCCATCTTTCACCCCCTAGCACCTTCTCTAGCTGTCACCAGTCAACTCTTGGAACACTCTCCCTACTCATTTCCACTTACTGACTTCCTTGGTTTCCTTTAAGTTTCACACTAAAATCCCATCTTCTATAATATGCCTTTCTCAACTCTTAATTCTATTGCCTCTTCTCTTTATTTCCTAATTTTTCTGTATATAGCTTGTTTGAAAATATTTGTTTGCTTGCTGTCTCCCCTACTATGCTGTGAGTTTCTTGAGGGTAGGACCTGATCTTGGCCTCTTTTTTTTTCCATCCCCAGTGTTCAGGAGGGTGCTGGGCACAGAGTTGGTTCTTAATAAACAGATATTGAATGAATGGGCCACCACCACCCTCTTGCACCTTCACTTGGCTCTAAAGAATATCCTCTAATAAATTTAACTTAGTCATTTAAGTCTTGTTTATGGGCTCATTCTACTATTCTTCTCACAATGACATGATCACTAACTTGGAGTGGCATTTGCCTCCAAATGTAGTAATAGAAATTGATAGGAAAAACTAATGAAGCCTCTTTCACATTTAAAAACTCCTCAACCCTCCCAATGGAAAAAGATGTCTACATTCAGAGAAAGAACTAGAAAGAACAGTTTGAATGCAGATTGAAGTAAACTACATACTCTCTTTTTCTTGTTTGGTTTTGTTTCCTCTTTCCCATTGTTTATTCCATTGGTTACAATCCTTCTTTATAACCTGACTAATGTTTAATGTGAAAGTATTTGTAGGTCTTATACTTGATTGCATGCTGCCATGGGGGGAGGGAGAGAGGACAGAGAAGGAGAGAAAATTTGAAACTCAAGGGATTGTGGAACTGAGTCTTGTAAACTAAAAGTAAACACATTAATAAAGACCAAAAAAAATTCCTCAATCTCAAAAAGAGCTCTCTTTTCATTTGTACTGAGTGGCCTTAATTTTGTAATGTTCAAGACTGACTTAGGGTAGATATATAATGGAATCTCTTGCACAGAGATGAGAAATGAACCTGAGGGAAATAGATAGGAAGAAAGGGAGGGAGAGTACAGACAGAAAAGAAGGACCAGGTCAGGGTCATGGGATATATCTGGTACATTGTAGGGAGTATGTGTACAAGGTGTGTTAGGAATAGGAAGTCTGAGGCAGACTGTCTCCCCTATATGTGACTTTACATCTTAGATTAGTCTAATAAATTAATATATTTTAATATTAAAGTAGGGATTAAAAGATATTGTAATAAATAAAAAATTGTATTGTAGAAATCTTCAGAATGCATACATGACATGAAGAAATTCTGACTGAAAAGAGACGGAAATTTGGAGGGGGGGAGAGGAGGAAGAGAAAGGTCTTTCTATCCAAAGTGTTAAGCTATTAAGTCAAAATTAAGGGCAAGAATATGAAGTACCAGGGAGCCTGGTAGATCTCTGAATACACAGTTTAATAGATCTCTAATGCACAGAGATCCTAAGTGGTCAGTATGAGAGTAGCTCCTGGCAATAATACCTGTAGGAGGCAGAAAGTGAAAACAGAAACCTGGCAAGGGAATGCAAGAATCAGTATTCTATCTGTAGATTTTATTTGCTACAAAATAATCACATGAAAGAGCATTTTTAATGCTAGCACAGGTAAAAACAAACTAAAAAGTATAATGTGCCAACAATGCTATAACTCACTGGCCTGGCAGGGCAGGGATGATTCCCACAACTGTAGCCTCTATTTGCTGCAAACTGATTATATAAAAATGCCTTTTAAAACTATAACAAGTAAAACACACACACAATATAACATTCCAAGAATAGTTTGAATCACTCATCATTTTCCATGATAAACAAAAATAAACTTTGTCAGATACAGTAACGTGATTATCCTTAATTCATCTCAATCTCTCCAAGAGGAACATGACTATAATCTATTTGGGTGAATCTGGGTTTTAGTTCATTATCAAGTTAGCTTTGCTATCTCTAGTTATAGCACAGCATGGTGGGCAAAGCAGGCACAAAATCAGGAAGATGTTGGTCCTTGTCCTGCCTCTGACACATAATGGCTATGTAATATACATACTGTGTGACTGGGCAAATCACTTAATCTCTTACTGTTCTTGGTAACTCACTAAAACAGTAAACTGCAAAAGAGGTAAAGAACTGCATTGATAGAATCTCCTCACTGGGTGCTCTCCACACCAATAAAATCACAAGTACAGTACCAATCTATATCATAACTATAAAGCTAAAGATAAATGATGACAACTTATTGTATCTTGGAGCAAGTGTCTGTTTATCATTATAGCAAAATGCTGTTATTCAATTTTTTTTCCTTTTTGCAACTTGACTAATATCAATAAATATAAACATTTCCCCATAAGAAAGAACAAAAAAAACTTCATGAGACTGTGAGTTGCTATGCTCAGCATAAGCTGGGTCCAGTAGCAGAGGGCTCCAGGAGAAGCCCTGAGGATGGCATCACCCTCCTCTGCAGCACTGCCCTCTTCTACCTTGGCATGTTTTAGGCATCTTGCAGCTCCTAAGGGGATGTAGCCCTGCCCCCAAAGGCAGGGGTGTGGTCCCTTAGACTACCACCTGCTAGCCTAACCTTGCTCCCTTTCTGATTCATCATCTGCCTTAAGGAAATGGAAGAAAAAGAGAGATGTGGTCAAGCCCCCTTGACACTCTTCAATTAAAGTTCACTCATTCTCAGAAGCGAGGAAGAAGGGGACAATGGTCCTGGGTTTTGGACTTTTTTTTTTTGGTATCCAGTACTTTCATGGTAAAGATAATGGCAAAATAAATTGATGCATAAAGAGTTGTTTTTCAGCCTCTACTCTGAGGTAAATCATGGCTCCCAGAGACTGATATTTTGTGAATATTTTTGGCTTTACTGTCTAGTTTTTTCATTAATACAGACTAATTCCTTCACACCAAAGACTGTACACTAGAGTGTGGATTACAGAGCGCCTTTTATAGAAGGGTTTTTCTACTTTTAAAAATCTAATCAAACAGAAATATATCTAGAATATTAAATTTTTATTACTCTTCAAAAACATTCTAGTTATGTTGCTTCCATTAGTGTTGTTAATATTAATCAGTGAATAATGAATTAAATAACTTCCTATCTAACTCTAATTAAGATATTATACATTATTCACTAAAATGTTGTAAATAAAAGTTAAATTTTAAAAAATACTATTAAAAACAAACAAAAAAATTCTCCTACATTAACTTATATAAACTATAATGTGCTTTTACATCTAACCTCTAAGAACCAACATAAACTCCCTTTTTTTATCTTAAAATACCTTCATATCCTATCTCCAACTCACTGTTTTTCAAAAAAGTAATTATCATTTAGTATTCCCATTCACACTCTTTGATTTCCAAGTTGGCTTTCTTCATGTCACTCAAACATACTATTCCTACCTCCCATTTTGGCATCACTATGAAGAAACCTATCTCTCCTTCCCCACACTACTGCCTTCCTCAATGCTAAAATGCACTCACTGTAGTTTCACCTCTTAAATTCTCTAGTTTCCTTTAAAGTTAAACTTAAAATGCAGCCTCCAAAATGTGGCCTCTCCTGATCCACCTACCTACTAGTGCCTGTCCCCACAAACTGCCCTGTATTCTACTAGTATATATTTTGTTTAAACTTGTATATGTTTATGTTATCATTCTCATTAGAATGTTAAGTTGTTTGAGGGAAGGAAATTTCATTTCTGTCTTTGTATCCTCAATGACTAGCACAAAGTAGGTGCTTAAGAGATGAACACTAATAGATTTATACTTTACAGAAATGTCCACATAGCTCTGGGGCTAAACTGTATCAATTTAAAAAGTAGTACAGGGAGATGGATAGAAGATAGAATATTTAGATCCCTCAAAGATTAATCTAACATTTTTTATCACGTACTAACTGGAGCAAATTAGATCCACTAGCAGCTTACTAAGCATCCCATTTTAAGTCTTTGGTATATAATTATGATATTCTTTTTAAAAGTCTCATTTAGGCACAGCTAGGCAGCACAGTGAATAGAGCACTGGCCCTGGAGTCAGGAGAACCTGAATCCAAGTCCAGCCTCAGACACTTAACACTTACTAGCTGTGCGACCTTTAGCAAGTCTCTTAACTCTAATTGCCCTGCCTTCCCCCCTCCAAAAAGCAAAAAAATAAAGTCTCATTTTAAATTTCTCATTAAATATTGAAAACTTTCTTCAATGTATCTGAAGCATCAAAAGAATAGCATAAATTTACAATATTTTTTCATACATATACATATACCTGTCTATATTTTATATATATACACACACACACACACACACACACACATATATTTACAGACATAGCACTGAAAGTTATATAACAAATTAGATTTCAAGTTTAAAAATATCAAATTCCTATCCATACATTTGCTACTGAAATGCAATTTTCAAAACAATAAAAAATGATGGTGAAGTTAGGTTTTTTCAAGATACCCTATGAAATACTGGCAAGGGCTGCTAACAACCTGTTTCATTTTTAAAGAAGGAGGAAAAAATACATTTAAAAAATTAATCTACATTATACTTTTTGTAAGTCAAAGAAAGAATACCATATGGTAATTTCTCTAATAACTTTTTAAAAGAATCACTTACTTTGTTGCCTAGGTTCAATAAAATACAATTTTCTTGTTTGTTCAAATGTATCTTCTTTGGAGGATCTTCACTATTTTCAACTTGAATCAGCAGTATATCAGAAACTGTTTCAGGCCAAAAGGGGATACACTAAAAGGAAAAAAAAATATACATTTTATATATATATATATATATATATATATACACGCACACACACATATATACATATATATGCACATACATATATATGGAGAGAGAGATAATAACCGATAATCACTGTCTACAAATCAATATGCTAAATGTGCTAAATTAAATAAATTCTAATAATTTTTTAAAAATATAAAAGTAGAGGCAGAGCCAAGATAGTAAAGGCAGGGACTTGCCTGAGCTCTCTCAAATTCCCCTTTGAAAAACTTTAAAATAATACCCCCAAACAGAAGCAATGAAAGGACAGGGTAAAACAATTTACGGCTAAAGACAATTTAAAAGGTCAACAGGAAAGATCTGTCTCACTACGGTAAGAGTAAAGCACGGTCCAGCACAGTCAGTGCCCCTCAAAACAGTAGCATACTGGCCGAAGTAAGCCAACACAGGCTCTGGGGGTGACTGAATCTGCGGTAGCAATTTCAAGAGCTCTTAGCCCACAGATGGTAAGAGGGTGGGACAACTGTTAAGGAAGAGATTACCAGTGACACTTTGCTGGCACTGGGTGCAGGACTTTATTGCATTGCCCATAAAGGAATATGGGTTTTAGGCTCAAATCTCAGTCCAGGATTGATGAAGAGTACTAGAACACAAGGCTCACAGTTTAGCAGAGAGCATGGTCAGAGTTTCAGGTTAAAAAAAAAGTGCATGCTCACAGACCAGGGCACAGGCTAGAAGAAAAGTGAACACACCTCTCCTTAGATCCTATAACCTTACAAAAACTGAAAATGTTAAGGTTACCAGAATTAGTTCTGAAAACAGCAGCACTAAAAACTTAAAGCTTCAGACAGTACCCACTCCATCTCAGGAGCAGGGCCCAACATTAACATTAAGTAAAAAGTTAAGATATAGGCTGGGAAAATTAGCAAACAACAACAACAAAAGAACCTGACCTTGTGAAGCTATTATAGTGTCAGAGAAGATCAAGACAGAAACCCAAAAGAAGACACCAAAATCAAAGCTACATGCAAAGTCTCAAAGAGAAATGTGAATTGATCTAAAAGCCAAAAAAAAAAAATTACTGGAAGAGTTCAAAAAGAATCTTAGAAAATCAAATAAGAGAGAAAAATTGGGAAATAAATGAAGAACAGTGCAAAAGAATTATGATTCTTTTTTAATTACGAAATTATGAATTAAAAAGCCAACAGTTTGGCAAAAGAAGTACAAAAAAAGGCAAAAGATGTAGAAAAACTCACTGAAGAACACAACTCCTTAAAAAAGTGGAATTGGCCTACTAGAAAAGGTGGTACAAAAATTCAATGAAGAAAATAACTGCTTAGAGCTGTGAGCTCTTCCATCCAGTATGCACTTGCCTCCCCCCTGCTCCCAGTTGCAGCACCACCTCTTCTGTCTCTTAAGGGTTTAAATTTTATGCTTTAAAGTTCACCGTGCACAATGATATTGCTACTTTCATCGCTGAGAATGGCTATGGGATGTGCAAAGCTGGCTTTGCAAGAGATGATGCCCCTCAGGCTATCTTCCCTTCCATTTTAGGGCACCCCAGACATCAGGGTGTGATGGTAGGTACAGGCCAGAAATACAGCTATGTGGGGGATGAGACCCAGAGCAAGAGAGGTATTCTGACCCTGAAGGACCCCACTGAACATGGTATTGTCACCAACTTGGATGACATGGGGAAGATCTGATATCATATTTGCTACAATGAGCTTCATGTGGCCCCTAAAGAGCACCCTAGCCCCCTAAGCCCCAAAGCCAACAGAGAAAGGATGACTCAGTTATGTTTGAGACTTCAATACCTCAACCATGCATGTTGCCATCCAGGCTTTGCTATCCTTATATGCCTCTGGTCATACCACTGGTATTATAATGATCTCTGGTGATGGTGTGACCCACACTGTGCCCATCTAGGAAGGTTATACCCTTCCCCCACACTATCCTGCAGCTGGATCTGGCTGGCCATGATCAGACAGACTACCCTGTGAAGATTCCGACCAAGAGAGGGTACTCTTTTACTACCACAGATGAGAGGGAAATCGTGTATGACATTAAAGAGAGGCTGTGCACTGTTGCATCTAGCTCCTCTCTGGAAAAGAGCTATGAGCTTCTGATGCCCAGAATCTCTCTTCCAACCATCTTTCTTAGGTATGGAATCCTGTGGAGTCCATAGAACTACCTTCAATGCAATCATGAAGTGTGATGCTGACATCCATAAGGATCTGTATGCCAATACTGTACTGTCAGGTGGTACCACCATGTACCCAGGCATTGCTGACAGGATGCAGAAGACTATAGCCCTAGTTCCCAGGACAATGAAAATCAAAATCATTGCCCCACCTAAGCACAAATATACTGTCTGGATTGGAGGCTCCATCCCGGTGTCTCTTTCCACTTTCTAGCAGATATGGATCAGCAAGCAGGAATATAATGCATTCCACAATGCTTCTAAATGGACTTAATTTTTTTCCTGATGTGACATGATAATTGCCCCCCCAAAAGAGATGAAACTGGCATGGTTTTATTTTTTTCCTATTTATTTTATTTGTTTTGTGTGTTATTTGTTTTTTGTGTTATTTTATTTTTGGCATTTCATTCAGGATTTAAAAACTGGAATGGTGAAGGTGATTAGCAGTCTAAGTCCCCAAAGTCCTATAGCATATCTTTAGGACTCTGACTGTAATTTTTTTATCCCCTAACAGTCATTCCAAATATTGCATAATGCATTGTTACAGAGTTACAAGCCTCTGTGAAAGCTGTCCTCTACTAGAGCAAAGGAGTTATGTAACAAAAATCCAGATGGGGAGGGGGGAAAGTGCTAGCATTTCTTTACA
This sequence comes from Pseudocheirus occidentalis, assembly GCA_028646575.1. Classification (NCBI taxonomy): domain Eukaryota; kingdom Metazoa; phylum Chordata; class Mammalia; order Diprotodontia; family Pseudocheiridae; genus Pseudocheirus; species Pseudocheirus occidentalis. The sequence continues at coordinate 117,124,018 of CM053599.1, read as the reverse complement.
TGTAAATTATGTAATCCTTAAAAAAAAACTTTCTGTATCTTCTACCTTAGTACCTGTTCCTTTTTTTAATTGTAAGCCATACTGAATGGCCCCCTAAATTCCCTCCCTGCCCCAAATAGAGATATGAATGAAGACTTTATAGTCTGTACAAGTTTTATAAGATTGGTGCCAGTAGTTAGGGGAGAGGAAGAGTTTTACCTGTACACTGACTTGGGACCAGTTCAAATAAAAATGAACACATCACAAAAAAAAAAACTGCTTAAAAATTAAAAATGGGCAAGTAGAAGCTAATAACTCCATGAGACATCATGAAACAAACAAAATCAAAAGAACAAAAAGATTGAAGATAATATGAAATATTTCACTGGAGAAAGAACTGATCTATAAAAGATCAAGGAGAGATAATTGAAGAATCACTGGACTACCTGAAAGTCATAATCAAAAAAAGAGCCTAGATATCACATTCATGAAATTTTTAAGGAAAACCCCTGATATCCTAGAATCAGAAGGTCAAATAGGAATCAAAGGAATCTAACGACCACCTCCTAAAAGAGATCCCAAATTTAAAACTCCAAAGAATATTATTAGCCAAAACTTGAAAGAATATTATTAGCCAAATTCCAGAGCTCCAAGGTCAAGGAGGAAATATTACAAGCAGACAGAACCAATTAAAATACCACAAAGTCACAATCAGGGCAATGCAGGATTTAGCAATTTCTACATTAAAGGGCTGAGAATATGATACTCTGAAAAACTGAGCATAATCTGGTAAGAAAAAAAAGGAATCAATAGAAGGGAGATTGGACTGGAGGAATTGGTCAACAGAAGCAAAACACAAGAGAAAGAAGCATAAACGGGGAAAATAGGATGGAAGGAAACATAAGCTAGTAAGTATAACTGGGAATGAGAATGGGATGAACTCAACCATAAAACAAAAACAGACATAAGAATGTATTAAAAACCAGAATTACACAATAAGTTGTTTACAAGAAACATACTTGAAGCAGAGAGACACATAAAGTAAAGGTAAAGGCCTAGAGCAGAATCTATTACACTTCAGTTGAAGGAAAGAAAGCAGGGATAGCAATCACGACCTCAGATAAAGCAAAAGCAAAAACAGATCTATTTTTTTTCAAAGGTACATGACACCTGCACAAAAAAAATAAAATGACTATGTATTAGGGCACAAATACATCACAATCAAATGCAGAAAAGTAGAAGTATTAAATACATTCTTTTCTGATCATCATGCAATAACAATTACATTCAATAAAGGGTCATGAAAACATAGATTAAAATTAAGTGGAAATTAAATTAATCCTAAAGAGTAAGTAATCACAGAATAAATAAAAACAAATGATAATTTAGTTAAAGAGAAAGAAAACGATAAGACAATTTAACAAAATTTATGGAATGAAACCAAAATAGTTCTTAGAGGAAAATTATATCTCTAAACATACATACATATATATATATATATATATAAAGGACAGAAAGAGCAGATCAATGAATTGGGATTACAAATCTCCAATTAAATATCAAAATAGAAATTCTGAAAATCAAAGAAAAGACTAATAAAACTGAAAGAAAACTATTGAGTTAACAAATAAAGCTAGGAGCTGGTTTCTGGGGGGGGGGGGAAACAAATAAAATAGATAAACCATTGGTTAATTTGATTTAGAAAAGAAAAAAAATGAATACTACCAAAAATTAAAAGGGCAAATTCAACACCCATGAAAAGGAAACTAAAGCAATTATTAGGAGCTACTTTGCACAAGTATATGTAAATAAATCTGACAATCTAAGTGAAATTAATATTTTTAAAAAAACACAAAATTGCTCAAATTAAGAGAAGAGACATAAAATAGTTAAATACTCTATCTTAGAAAAACAAATTGAAAATTCATCAGTGAACTCCCTAAGAAAAAATTCCCAGGACCAGATGGATTTATAAGTGAATTCTACCAAATTTAATTCAAATGCTACATATACTATACAGGAAAATATTCAAAAAAGGAGACCTAACAAATTCCTTTTCTAACATAAATATGGTACTTATACCTAAACCAGGAAGAACAAAGACAAAAAAAAGGCCAATTTCCCTAATGAATATTAATGCACAAATTTTAAATAAAATATTGTCAAAGAGATAACAGCAATATATTTAAAAGACCACACACTATGCCCTGGGTGGGATTTATTCCAGAGGATACAGGTTGGTTTAACATTGGGGAAACTATCAGTATAACTGACCCTATCAATAACCAAACCAGTAAAATCATAAAATCCTCTCAATAAATGAAAAAAAACCTTTTTGACAAAATACAACACTGATTCCTATTTAAAAAAAAATTAGTAAGGAGAGGAAATTGATAAAAAGGAAGGTATACCAGGGGAAGGCACTGATCAGAAGTAAAACACTTGGGATGAGGAAAAGAGTTGGGAGTGGGAGGGAGGGGGAACATGCTAAAAAAACAGCATGGCAGGAAAAAATTACAGTTAAAATAACTATAAATGTCAATGGAATGAATTCACCCATAAAACAGAAGTAGATAGCAAAATGAATTAAAAAACAGAATCCTACAAAACGTTATTTACAAGAAACACATTTGAAGCGCGGGAAAGTTAAGGGAGTAGAACAAAATTTATTACACTTCAGCTGACACAAAGAAAGCAAGGATAGTAATCCTGAATTCAGACAAAGCAAAAGCAAAAACAATATTAAAAGAGATGAAGAAGGAAACAATATCTCCCTGAAGGGTACCATACACGAGGAAGTCATAGCAATATTAAACATATATGCACAAAACAGTACACCATCTAAATTTTTGAAAGAGAAGTTGAATGAGTTACAGGATAAAAGAGATAATAAAACTATACTAGTGGGGGCCCTCAACTAAGCTAAGGAGTTGGATAAAATTCTGGAAAAATTAGATATGATAAATCTCTGGAGAAAATTGAATGGAAAGAGAAAGTAATATGCCTTTGTTTCAGCAATACATGAAATCTATTTTTAAAAATGACTATGTATTAGGACATTAAAAACTTCTCAACCAAGTTCAGAAAAGCAGAAATAGTAAACACATTATTTTTGGAATCAAAATTATGTTGAATAATGGACAATGGAGGGATTAAAAATTATAAACTGATCTAATTCTAAAAAACAAGTGGGCAATAATTTCATTTTTAAAATGACAAATATGGGAAAAAACTAGTATTTATGGGATGCCATCAAAGTGGTACTTATGGGAAAATTCATATCTCTAATTGCTTATATAAATAAAATACAGAAAAAGCAGATCACTGAATTGGCCATGCAACTAAAAAAAAAAAACTAGAAAAGGAGGAAATTAGAAATCCCGAATTAAATACTAAATTGGAAATCCAAAATTCAAAGGAGAGATTAGTAAAACTGAAAGTAAGAAATTCATTAAACTAATATATAAAACTAGAAGCTAATATTGAGAAAAAATAATAAATATACCTTTGTTTAATTTGATTAAAGAAAGGAAATAAGTATAAAAGTATAAAAAATGGAAGGAGTAAACTCTCCACCAATGAAGAGGAAATTAAGACAACGGTTACAAGCTTTTTTGCCCAATTATATGCCAATAAATTGGACAATTTAAATGAAATGAATAAATATTTACAAAAATATAAATTAAATTAACATAGTAAGAAACAAATACTTAAAGGACCATATCTTAGAAAGATAAATTGAACAGAACATTAAAGAAATTCCTAAAAAAAAAATGCCAAGACCAGAAGTATTCATAAATGACTTCTATCAATTAAAGAACAATTAATTCCAATACTAAATAAACTTTTTGGGAAAATAGGAATCTTACTAAATGTCTTTTCTGACAAAAATATGGTGCTAATACCCAAACCAGGAAGAGACAAAAACAGATAAAGAAAATTAGAAACCAATTTATTAACGGAAGATTAATGCAAAAATTTAAATAACACCAAAAACATTATGATCACACACTATGACCCAGTGGGATTTATGCCACGAATGCAGGGCCAGTTCAATACTAGGGAAACCATTAGCTAATTGAACATATCAAAGACAAAACCAATGAAAATCATAGGATTGTCTCAAAAGATGCAGAAAAAGTCACTGACAAAATACAGCACCCATTCTTATCAAAAACACTATGGGGGGGGGGTGTCTAGGTGGCAGAGTGAATAGAACACTGGCCCTGGAGTCTGGAAGACCTGAGTTCAAGTCTGGCCTCAGATACACACACACACGCACACACACACAAAACTGGTCATGTGACCTTGGGCAAGTCACTTAACCTCAATTGCCCTCCAAAAAGCCAAAATAAAAAAAAGAAACATACTTTTGGGGGCAGCTAGGAGGCACAGTGAATAGAGCACAGGCCCTAGAGTCAAGAGGACCCAAGTTCAAATCTACCCTCAGAAACTTAAGACAAAAAAACTAGCTGTGTGACCCTGGGCCGGTCACTTAACCCCAACTGGCCTCCAAAAAAAAAAAAGCTGAAAAAAAACACTAGAAATCAAGGGTGATTTCCAGGGAATTAACATGGCAGTGTAAGAAGTAAGTTGCTCTCACTCTCCTTGACTGAACTCTAAAAACTCAGAAAACATCACTCTAGGAAAAACCGTAAAACAATTGAGCCAGCAAAAAAACAGGGTGCAGCAATCTTGTAAGCTGGGAAGTGGGGGAGTTTTATAAGAAAGGAATCTCTTGCACGGGTGGAAAGGGAGCATCCATCCCAACAAGCCAGCAGCAAGGCCCACCTCAGCATACGAAGGGGAGATCCTGAGCCCCTGGGCGTAGAACAGGAAAGAACCAACACCTGGAAACCCCAAGCCCTAAATGTGTTGTAACAGCCAAGGGAATGGGTAGACACCAGAAAATCACCAAATGCGTAAACAGGCAGGTGGTCTCCAGCACTCAAACGTTCCAGTGCTTCAAAGGGCTATAAGTAAGCAGGCATCCTCCAGGGGTCAAGGCCTCCCACCTCCACCCTGGAAACTTCAGTGTTGCTGACCCTAGCTCAGCACCACATAAGCTGCCAGACACCTACAGCCACCATCTGCCAGGACCTAAGGACCCTGCACACAATGCAAGTGACCAAGTCCCAAGCTACTAGCACAAGGAAGTTGGGTTAATGGCCCCTGTGCTCCAGCAGGTAACCTCAACTCTAAATGGCAGGAATTAGGCAAACACAACGAGGAAAAAGCAGAAAAGAACAACGACCAAAGATTATTACTGTGGGGACAGGGAAGATCAAAACACAAATTAAGAAGAGGACAATACTGTCAATATACCCACATCAAAGGGGAATATAAACTTATTTCAATCCCAAAAAGCCTTCTTGGGAGAAGTCAAGAAGGATTTTAAAAAATCAAAGATGTAGAAAAAAAATTGGGAAAAGAAATTAGAGGTTTGTAAGAGAGTCAATAACTTGGAAAATGAAGGACTAAAATTGACTGCAGGAAAAAAAGGTCTTAAAAAATATAATTGGCAAATTGGGGGAAAAAAGTACACTGAAGAAAATAAGTCCTTAAAAAGAATCATTGGCCAAATGGAAAAGAAAACACAAAAACTTACTGAAAAGAACTCTTGAAAAAGCAGAACAGGCCTAATAGAAGAGAGGTACAAAATGTAACTGAACAAAAAAATTCATTAAAAATTAGAATTGGGTAGATGGAATATATGAACTCTATTAGACATTCAATCAAACAAAATCAAAAGACTGAAAAAAACAGAAGAAAAACTAAAATACCACATTAGAAAAAATAGTCGATCTGAAATATAGATCCAGGACAGATAATTTAAAAATAATGGGCTTACCTGAAAGCCACGCTCAAAAAGAGCCTGGATACTATCTTTCAAAAAATCGTCAAGAACAGCTGCCCTGAGGTTCTAGAACCAGAGGGTTAAAATAGTCATCAAAAGAATCCATTGATCATTTCCTGAAAGAGATCTCAATTTGAAACCACCAAGGAATATAGTAACCAAATTACAAAATTATCAGATTAAAAAGAAACTATTGGAAGCAGCCAGAAAGAAACAATATAAATTTCCTGGAGCCACAGTCAGGATTATGGAAGACATTGTGACTATTACATTAAAATATCTTGAAATATGATATTTTGGAAGGCAAATGAACCTGGATTACAACCAAGGATTAAGTATTCCATGAAACGGAGCAAAAGCTTTCAGTCAAAGAGATGGACATTCAACAATATAGGGGACTTCCAAACCATCCTGAAGAAAAGACCTCAAGAAAGACCTAAAGAAAAGAAGTTCAAGACAAAAATTGATCCTCAAACACAAGGTTCAAAAGAGGCATAAAAAGCAAACAAGAAAGACACTGTAAAAAACAAACATGCTATTCAATAAGGGAAAACCATTTACATCCCTAAAAGGGAAGATGATACTTGTGACTCTTGAGAGATGAATATTTATTTCGACATTTTAGAAGTGATATACATAAAGAGCTGGAGTAAAAATTGACTTTAATGTGATAATTAAAAATCTGATTAAGTGGCGAAAAGGGATTGCATTGGGAGAAGAGGAAAAGAGGAGGCAGAAAAGGGTAAATTACATCACATGAAGAGGCACAAGAACCTATTACGAGAGGGAAAGAAGGAAGAGAAAGGAGAATTGTTTGAACCTTAAGCTCATAAGATGTAGCTTAAAGAGGAAATAATGGGGGGGGGTGTCAAGAAAAGATGGAGAAGTAAAAGCAGAAACTTGCTTAAGCTCCTGAACCAACCACCTCCAATATCTGTAAAATATAACTCTAAGCAAATTTTAGAGCTACAGAATCCACAAAGTGACAAACAAATCATCCACTAAAGGCAGCCTGGCATGCCAACAGGAAGGATCTAATGCACTGGGCTGGGGGCTGAGCAGTTCCACGTGAGCTGTACAGGTCCAGATGGGAGGTGGACCCAACCAGTGGCCCAGACCAGCCAGAGCAGACTTCAGCAGGATTGGCAGCTGTGGCGGTTTACAGACTACTGAACTCATAAATTCCAAATAGAAAGCAAAAGGTCAGAAGAGAACTCTGTTGGAACTGGATAAAAGAGTGTGGTCTGGCCTCTGCAGTGTGGCAAGAGGTGGCAGAAGTGTGGCACCAGCAGTTGCTGCCATATGGCTGCCTCTGAAGCTCCTGACCTGCAGATTTTAGGGGGACCAAGTGATCATTCAAAGGGTAATTGCTCTTGTTTTAATCTGCTTGGATCTGGGTCGCTTTCTTGGGTGGTGATCCTGGCATGAGAAATGCCAGCATACCAGAACTTGTCATAGCTGTAGAGAGGGTGCCCACCTAATATCTCTGATAACTTTGAGAACTCCAGGATTTTGGGACACAGCTGTCTCCACTCTGGAAGCAGAGCTCTATCATGGCAAAGAGCTCAAAAGTCAAGTAACTGGCTGGCAAAATGAGCAAGAAGAAGAAGCACAATCAGTCCACACAATCCTTTCTGGGGGGACAAAAAGGATCAAAACATGGAACCAGAAGAAGACAACAAAGTCAAAACTCCTGCATCAAAAGCTTCAAAGGAAAATATGAACTGTTTACAGGCCATGGAGGAGCTCAAGAAATATTCTGAAAATCAAATAAGAGAAGTGGAGGAAAAACTGGGAAGAGAAATGAGAATGAGGGAAGAAAATCATAAGAAGAGAGTCAACAACCCGACTGAAGAAAATGACACTGTAAAAAACAGACTAGCTCAAATGGCAAAAGAGGCCGAAAAAGCCAATAAGGAGAAGAATGCCTTAAAAAGCCAAATTTTCCAAATGGAAAAGAAATTCCAAAAAAGCACTGAAGAGAATAATTCCTTCAAAATTAGATGAAAGCAAATGGAAGCTAATGACTTTATGAGAAATCAAGATACTATAAAACAGATCCAAACAAATGAAAGAATAGAAGGCAATGCAAAATATCTCACTGCAAAAACCACTGACCTGAAAAACAGATCCAGGAAAGATAATTTTAAAATTCTTGGACTATCTGCAAGCCATGATTTAAAAAATAACTAATGAATAATCCTTCAAGAAATTCTCAAGGAAAACTTCCCTGATATTTTGGAACCAGAGGGCAAAACAGAAATTGAAAGAATTCCCTGATCACCTCTTGAAAAAGATCCCCCAAAATAAACTAAGAATATTATAGCCAAATGCCAGATTTCCCAGGTCAAGGAGAAAATGTTACAAGCAGCCAGGAAGAAACAATTTGAGTGGAAACACAATCAGGATAACACAAGATCTAGCAGCTTCTACGTTAAGGGACCGAAGGGCATGGAACAGGATATTCTGGAGATCAAAGGAGCTAGGATTAAAACCAAGAATCATCTACCCAGCAAAATTGAGTAAAATGTTTCAGGGGAAAACATAGTCATTCAATGAAATAGAGGACTTTTAAGCATTGTGGATGAAAAAAACAGAGTTGAACAGAAAATATGACTTTAAATACAAGACGCATGAGAAGGTAAACACGGAAAAGAATTCATAAGGAACTTATTAAAATTAAACTATTTACATTCCTACATGGTAAAACAATAAATGTAACTCACGAGACTTTTTTCAGTATGAGGATAGTTGAAGGGAAAACATATGTATATGTGTATGTGCATATATATATACACACACACATGTATACATGCATACTTATATGTTTATATAGGAGAGAATATGTAAATACAAATACATATGTGAGTGTGTGTGTGTAATGTATACATTAGAGGGCACAGGATCAGCTGAATATGAAGGGATGACATCTAAAAAATTAAATTAAGAGGAGAGAGAGAGATATATAATGAGAGGACATAGGGAGAGACAGAATAGGGTGAATTGCCTCATATAAAAGAGGCAAGAGAAAACTGTTACAATGGACGGGAAGAACAGGCAAAAGGGAATGGGTCAACATCGCTCTCACTGAATTGGGCTTAAGAAGGGAATAAAATACACAATCAATTGTGTATCTTATCCTACAAGAAAGTAGGGGGGAAGGGAATAAGAGAAAGTATCATAGGAGGGAGGGCAGATTGAGGGGAAGGGTAGTGAGAAGCACACTTGAAAAGGGACAGGGTCAAAGTAGAAAACAGAGTAAGTGGGGATATAATGGGATAGGATGGAGGGAAAGATAGTCATTCTTTCATAATATATCTACTGTGGAATTGTTTTGCACAACAACACACGTATAACCTTTATTGAATCACTTTTCCTCCCAGTAGGGGTGGGTGCTGAAGGGAAGAAGGGAAAGAATCTGGAAATCAACATTTTAAAAACAAATGTTAAAAAAATTGTTTTTCACATGCAACTGGGAAATAATATATTCGGGCACTGGGGTACAGAAACCCATCTTACCCTACTAGAAAGTTAAGGGGTGAAGGGGGAAGATATAAGAGAGGACAGATGTGGGGAAGGGTTATTCAATAGGCTTGCAATTTTGGGGTAGGAGTAAGGGAAAGACAGGGAGATAAAAAAACTAACTCTAAATCTTGTGGAAATGAATGCTGAAAACTAAAAATAAATAAATTTTAAAAAATTTTAAAAGAGGAAATAACATAACCAGGTAGGTATAGAAATCTAACTTACCTCATAAGGAGTAGGAGAGGAAAGAAAAGAGAGGGAGTGGATAAAAGGGAGGTAAAAAAGAGTGAGGGAAAAGGTGAAGAAAAAGGAGAGAATTGAAGGGAAGCACAGACTGAGGGAGGTGGTGGTTAAAAGCAAAACTCTAGTGAGGAAGACAGGGAGAAATCAGAGGAAAAGGTATAAACAGGAAAGCAAATAGGATGGAAAGAAGGACATATAGAGTAATCATAACTGCAAATGGGAATGGGATCAATTCTCACAAAAAATGGAAGCAGATAGGAGAGTGAATTAAAAATCATATCCCTACAACATGCTGTTTACAAGAAACACATCTGAAGTAGAGGGATACATATAGAGTAAACGTAAAAGCCTGGAGCACAATATATTATTTTTCAGCTGAAGTTGAAAAAAAAAAGCAGGCATAACAATCCTAATCTCATTTTGACCAGATAGGATTTATACCAGGAATGCTGGGGCTGGCTCAATATTAGGAAAACAATCAGCATAATTTGGTCATATCAACAACAAAACTAACAGAAATTATCTGATTATCTCAATATATGCAGAAAAAACTTGATAAAATACAACTGTTCCTGTTAAAAAACATTAGAGAACACAGGAATAAATGAAGTCTTCCTTAAAACAATAGGTACCACCTATCTAAAACCCTCAGCAAGCATTATATGTAAAAGAGATAACCTAGCATTCCCAAAAAGACTGGAGGTGAAACAAGAATATCCATTATCACTCACTGTTATTCAATATTGTACTACCAATAATGGAAAACTGAATAAAAAGAAATTGAAGGCATCAAAACAGCCAAAGAAGAAACAAAATTATCACTCTTTGCAGATGATATGATGGTATACTTATAGAATCCTAGAGAATCAACTCAAAAATTACTTTAAAAAAATAAACAAATTTAGGAAAATTGCAAAATATAAAATAAACTCACATAAATCATTGGCATTTTCATATTATTACTAACAAAGCCGAAAAGCAAAAGACAGAAAGAAAAATTCCACTTCAAGTTACAGTAGACATTATAAAATATTTTGGAGTCTACCTGCCAAAACAAACCCAGAAACTATATGAACAAAACAGCAAAACATTTTCACCACAAATAAAGTCAGATCTAAAATAACTGGAAAAGGGGGGCGGAGCCAAGATGGCAGCGTAGAAGCAGCAAGGTCCCGCAGCTCCCACACCGTCACCCTAAACACCCATAAAAAAATGAGCTCAGACAAAGTCTAGGATTCTCAGACTCACGAAAACACAGAAAACACATCTCTCACTGAAGGCAGCTCAGCAGCAGGGGCTCATCATGGCAGCCGGGAGCTGAGGCTAGCTCAGCCTGAAGCCAAGACTGCGACCAGGCCCGGGGTGATGGGAAGGAGCCGGGCTGAGCTGAGCCGAGCCATGCTGCAGCCAGTCTTCAGAGGAGTGGATCTACAGCCCCCAAGCATCTCCATATATGCCAAGGCGCGAGGAACGGGGACGCGAGAGGGGCAGCTTGCACAGAAGGTGCAAGACCCGCCCAGCCCAAAACCGCAGCCGTGGCCAGGCCAGGTCCCAGGGCGGCCAGGAATAGCTGAGCCTCCCAAGCCACAGCTTGAGTCTACTTCAGGGAAGATCTAAAGCACCTGCCTAAGGGCAACTTCAAATCTCGCAAACCAGGGTTAGAGACGGTTAGTGAAAGTGAAACTTTGAAAATTAATTGGGGGGAGGAAAAGCAACTCGGCCAATATGCCCCTGGGGCAAGGAAGCAGGGCGGGAAAGGAACTGCTGGAACAGGTGGCGGCCCCCACCAGGCTGCTTCAGAGCCCCTGGCCTATGGACTCCACAGGGGGTCTTAATCTATTGATCAGGGCCAAGTGCTCTTGCATTGAGCGGCCTGGATCCGGATCATGGTCTTGGGTGG
>CM053599.1:117094697-117112014 GCA_028646575.1 Pseudocheirus occidentalis | reverse complement strand
TTTTACTGCTGTTCCTAGCCTGCTTCCGATTTCTCACGTTGGCCAGTCTATTAATTGCTTGGTTTTTTTATCTCTGTGGAACTCTGCTTCCTGGAGGGGGAAAGCTCTGTCCCAAATCGCTGGGGCCCTCACAACTGCCGGAGCTATTAGTGGGATGCTGCAGCTCCCCACCCCCAGCTTTGGCTCACTGAAAGTGCACCCCAGGACCACCACTCAAGACCACGATCCAGATCCAGGCCGCTCAACACAAGAGCCCTTGGCCCCGATGGATCACGTCAGTCCCCCTGCTATCTGCAGGCCGAGGGCTCTGAAGCAGCCCAGTGGAAGCCGCTCCTGCTCCATTCCTGCTGCTACAGCCGCCTCCTGCTGCTTCCTTGCCCTGGGAGCAGCTTGGCCGGACCCGCTCTTCTCCTCCCCAGTTAGCAAAATCCACTGACCTTTCTCTTAGCCTTTTTGTCTTCTGGCCTGATAAATGTGGTAACTGTGCCTCCAGTGCAGCCGATCTGCTCTCGTATTGACGCGGCTCCCTGCCCGATGCCCCAGGGCCTGAGCCAGCCCGGTTTCGGCCATGGCTCCCAGACTGCTGAGAAGAGCCCCACCTGCTGAGATGCCTGTAGCAACAGATGTGCTTTCTGTCTTTTGGAGAGTTTTGGAGCTTGAAAATCTGTTTAGAGTCCCATTTTATGAGTTCTTTAGCGTGTTTGTGTGGGAGCTGTGGTGCTTTGCTGCTACGCCGCCATCTTGGCTACGCCCCCTTGATTCTATTTAAAGTTACTGAAGACATTATAAAATATTTAGAAGTTGTAATGCCACATATGAGCAGCTTTTCAGAGGATGGCTGCTATGAACAGCTTTTAAGGTTCTAATTACAGTGAACACTCTATTCCATAACAAATCAGAGCAAAACATTCACAGAAAATCAAGGTACACCATTTACAATGTTACAATTTATCAACGAAAATAAAAATACAGCATTCACAACAACTTATCACAGAAAGTGGCCACATAGTCTCCACCACAGTGGTCACAAAGTTTTGAACAAAGAACAATCATTTAGTACCTCAATCAGCCAATCATCTCAATCATTCAATCATCCTTAAGGAGATTTACCTATTCAAGGGACACAAATTATAACAGTCAAAGTTCTCTCCTCATGGGGCACACTCAGTTACAAATCAATTACTTATTCAGTCATTACCCACTTAGTACAATCATTCAGTCAATCAATCATTCAAGCAACTCAATCATTCTTCCTTCATCATTCACTATTCAATCATCAGACACTCCACCCCCAGGTCTCTAGTAAACTATAATTTCTCAGTCAGTACACAGTATCCAAGTAAAGTCTTCTTTCAGTTTTACTTGGAGTAGTCTCTCAGATTCCTTGGATCCCCTTCCATGGTCCCAGATCCTACCTGGATTCACCAAACTGTCACTTGGGTTCAAAGGCAGACTGCTTGTCCAGCTCTCTGTGCAGTTCCTACTCCACATTGGAGTTGACCGTGTCCAGCCTATGTCAGATCCTTCACAGTCTCTGTTCCTGGGAAGACAAGGCTTAACGAAGCCATAAACAGGTTCATTCAAAGTACCAGCATCACAGTCATGCTTACTTGGTCTTCAGCAGCTCTGGCTGGCCCTTGTAAATCCTCAGGAGCTATGGCTGGCCCTCAGAAATCCTCGGCAGAAGTTTCAGCTGGTTCCCAGAATCAAAATCTCTCCATCCAGGTTTTCAAAACTGAAATCATTCTCTCCAGCCTGGGGGCTGGGTTTAGGGGGGGAGAAGGTGCGGGATTCCTTGTCAACCTCTCTGGTGGAAGCAGCTTCTCCCTTCACATAGCTTGCTCCAAGAAGATCTGTCTCTCCTTCTCTGGGACTTTTCCTTACATACAATATTGCCCCTCCCTGTTCAGCCCCTTCCTGTTACATCAGCAACAGGGGGTCACACCTTCTGTTTCTTTTTCTTTAACAGAGGCTTGATTAATTACTAAGTGCTAAGTACCTGTTACCTTTGCCAATACAAAGGGATCTTCAAATTCAAATTACATTACTATTACAGGAATCTACCTGACAAAACAAACCCACAAACTATATGAACACAACTAAAAAGCATTTTTCACACAAATAAAGTCAGACCAAAGTAACTGTAAAAATGTCCATTTCTCATGGGTAGGCCAAACTGATATAACAAAAATAACACTTCTTCCTAAATTAATTTACCTATTCAGTGCCATATCAATCAAACTACAAAAAGAATAATTTACAGAGCTAGAAAAAATTATGACAAAATTCATCTGGAAAAACAAAAGGTCCACAATATCAGGGGAGTTAACGAAAAGAAATGCAAGGAAAGGTGGCCTAGCTATATCAGATCCAAAATTGTATCATAAAGCAGCAATTATCAAAACTACTTGGTACTAGCTAAGGAACAGAATTAATCAGAGGAATAGGTTAGGTAAACAAGACACATAGTAGTCAATGACTATAGTAATCTACTGTTTGATAAACCCCCAAAAATCCAGCTTCTGGCATAAGAAGTCACTATTTAACAAAAAGTGCTGAGAAAACTGGAAAACAGTATGGCAGAAACTAGGCATAGACCAACATCTTACACTGTATACCAATATAAAGTCAAAAATGGATACATAATTTGGATATAAAGGGGGATACTATAAGCAAAGTAGGAGATCAAGGAATAATTTACTTGTCAGATCTATGGAGAATGGAAACATTTATGACCAAACAAGAGATAGAGAATGAACATTAAGAAATTAAGTGTACAATTTTGACTATATTATACTAACAAGGTTTTGCATAAACAAAACCAATGTAAGCAAGATTAGAAGGGAACCAGAGAACTGGGAAACAATTTTTTATAGCCAGTGTCTTTGATAAAGGTCTCATTTTTAAAAATATAGAGAACTGAGTCAAATTTATAAGAATGTAAGTCATTCCCCAAATGACAGTCAAAGAAGTTTTCAGAGGTAGAAATTAAAGCTATAGTCATATAAAAAAAATCACTACTGATTAGAGAAATGTAAATCAAAACAACTCTAAGGTACCATATCACACCCATCAGATTGGCTAACATGACAAAACAGGAGAATGTTGAATTTGGAGATGTGGGAAAATTGGAATACGATGAATTGTTGTTAAACTTGTGGACTGATTCAGCTGTTCTGGAGAGTAATTTGGAACTATGCCCAAAGGGATATCAAACTATGCATACCCTTTGACCCAGCAATACTACTACAAGGTCTATATCACAAAGAAATCACAGACATGGGCAAACAACCCACATGTACAAGAAAATTTACAGCAGCTCTTGTGGCCAAGAATTGGAAACTGAGGGAATACCCATCAATTGAGGAATGGCTGAACAAGTTGTGCTATATGAATGTAATGGAATACTATTGTTCCATTAGAAATGATTAGCAGGCAAACTTCAGAAAAACCTAAAAAGACTTACATGAACTGATGCTGAATGAAGTGAGCAGAACTAGGAGAACATTGTACACAGTAATAGCAACATTGTGAGATGGCTAACTTTGATAGACTTAGCTCTTCTCAGAAATACAAGGATCTAAGATTCACAATAGAAAATACTATCAACATCCAGAAAAAGAATGATATAGGCTGAATGCAAATGAAAGCATACTATTTGTTCTCTCTATTTTTTGTTTCGTCTCTCTTGTGTTTTCTCCCATTGGTTCTAATTCTTCTTTACAACATGACTAATGTGAAAATTTGTTTAGTATGAATGTATCTGCATAGCCTATATCATCAGACTGCACACCATCTTGGGGAGTGGGAGAAAATCTGCAACTCCAAATCTAATGGAAGTCAATGTTGAAAAGCAAAAATAAATAAGTAAATAAATTTAGAAAATGGAAACAAATTTTAACAAATTAAAAAAAAACAAGAAAAAAAGAATGCCATTTTCCCACTTTATACAAGCATACAATAGTCTGAGATAAGAGGCAGTTTATTCAAAGGAAAAATTCTGACTTGGTTATTATTGGTATCTAATATAGCAGAATAAAAAGACATAAATTTCAAGTTCATTCACCTACCTCCTCCAAATCAAGGGAAATCCACTTTTCATTTTCCTTTTCTGATACTTTTACATTATATCTACTTTTGTTATTTAATATATAAAAAGGAGTAAATGTCACAATTCTTGTAAGGTTAAAACTACTCAAGTCTATGGTCACACCAACCTAAAAATAGAAAAATTAAATATATTTTATCATTTTTACAAGTTTATACAGTCTCTGAATAATAATCAATAAAACTTCTCAAGTATTAATAAAATAATTTCATAATGACATAATTAACTCACTTGATAGTCCATTGTCATTCCTTTACATTTAATAGCTCCATGACTACCTACAGTATCAATTGAAAACTGGTCTGATAATTCACTGTCGGTTACCATAAGCTGAAC
This sequence comes from Pseudocheirus occidentalis, assembly GCA_028646575.1. Classification (NCBI taxonomy): domain Eukaryota; kingdom Metazoa; phylum Chordata; class Mammalia; order Diprotodontia; family Pseudocheiridae; genus Pseudocheirus; species Pseudocheirus occidentalis. The sequence goes on along the minus strand of CM053599.1, from coordinate 117,107,570 downwards.
CTAAGGAAGTATAAGAACACAAATACACTTCAAAGTTCAAGAGATTAAAAAATTTCTTATAATACTTCATTACTGCAACTTGTGAAAAATATCAAACATCATATCACCAATTGCTCTTACTTTCTAATGAACTTAAACCTTAACAAATTTTAAAATTCTGAAATAATTTAGCAAACATTAATTTTTAAAAATGGACATTTCTTGACAAGAATAAAAATCTGTGTAATAACAAAAGCAGCAGCAACAATTCATATTTATATAGCATGTTAAGATTTACAAAGGTTGTTATATACTTATTTAACAGTCATAACAGACTTATGAAAGAGGTACAATTACTATTTTGCAGGAAAGGAAACTAATTCAGAATTCTAAAGGATAGTAAAGGAGATAGAGTAAAAGAAGTCTAAAACTATATACCTTGTTATTATTAAAAAAGTGTTTAGGCTGGAAAGAAAAGAGAACTGGCTTTTTGTAATCAGGAGGATGCTTTCGATGAATCCCATCTGCTTTGTACTGTAGCATCCGACCAGTTTTATTTACCATCCAATAAGGGCTGTGAAATGCTACAATTGCCTGGCCAGTAGTGTAAGTCAAATGAATGGCAACAACTAATTCCGTCTTCTCTATCTCAGTGACACAAATGAAACTAATAAAATCAATGTCATGTTGATTAGATCTTATGTGATATTCACTTTTCCAATCTTGGTCAAGATAGTCAATTAACTTTAAATGTAGTCTAGTGTTATCCAGCTCTGCAGTGCAAATCTGTGTTGAACAACCCTCTGTTAGAGTGAAAACTCTAAGTTCATTTCCCTGTAATAAAAAAAGAAAAAAAGTATTACTTCTGAATAACATGAAAAAGTCTACTCGTATTTAAGACTTTTCCTGTTTCCAATGATAGTTAAAATTATATTGTACATAAAAATAGATAGAAAACTATTTTTAAATCAGATACAGTGATGAAAAACTATATCAAAAATCTATCTCAATAAATCTGTCTTGATCAGAAAATTTGTAAGTAAAGCCTATTTACACAAGTGTCTATAGAATGTCCTATTATATGTAGATTCAGAGGGATAAGAAGCAAAGATAAAGTATTCACAGAGGGAAACCAGGTTAGGTATGGGAACCAAGATGGTGTGAGAGCCAGGATGGTGTGAATGAAGTTGGTGGTAATTAAAATAGGTAGCTGGCTTTCTACCACAAATGCTCCTAAATACTATCCAAATAAAAGTTGGGGGAGATATGTGTATGTATCTATCTGTATGTATGTATGTATATGTGTATGTATGTATGTATGTATGTATGTATGTATGTATATACAGCCTAAAGCACTTAGTAAAAGAACTAATAATAGGGCACACAAGTCATTCTTCGTTTGGAAGAAAGTATCCTGACAAGAAAAAAGTAAAATTTTTCTCTGTACCTCAACTTTATTAAGTAATGTCATAAAGAGAAATCACTCTCATATTGCCCTGCACCTAAAGGAGTACAGTTTCTGTCAACTTTTTAAAACTATTCTAGAAAAAAGATTGTTACTTAGAATACAAATATTAATAAAAAAATTTTTTCCTTTCTTTTGAGTATAAGGTTTTAAAAGATTTCCTATACTTAATTTCTATTTTTAGTAATAGGGCCAAAATTTTTGTAGCAGGTGCACAAGCCTAATTTTGCAATTAAAAAATTTTTAAATAGTAATTTCACTTGTATATGGAGGTCTGAAGAGGAATGTTTCGTACCAATGTGGAGCTGTATCTTCTTTGTAATACACAGTCTCAGAGAGATGCCAATCTGAAACCCTGGGAAACTGAGAAACCTGCCTGAGATCCCATAACCAATATGTCTTTTTTTTTTTTTCTTTTTGGAGGGCAGTTGGGGTTAAGTGACTTGCCCAAGGTCACACGGCTAGTTTTGTGTGTGTGTGTGTGTGTGTGTGTGTGTGTTAAGTGTCTGAGGCCAGATTTGAACTCAGGTATTTCTGACTCCATGGCCGGTGCTCTACTCACTGCGCCACCTAGCCGCCCCCAACAATATGTGTCTTAACACGTGAGACTTATCCCAGGTCTTCCTGACTCTGATACCAGATCTCTACCCAATATCCTAAATATTAATATATTACACAGTAATTTACTTTATAGCCAACATTTTGAAAACACTCCAATCCTACTAGGCCTGGCACATCAATATTTCTTTATTTTAAATCACTTTGTATTGCATTTCCATTGTCCTAGAAATTCCTTTTTAGTATTGCAATTTAAACCAGTATGGTATAATTAATTTGTTTTCTTTCCTATCTTTATCAAGCTTCAATTACCAAACTGAAGATAAAAAATACTTTTTAAAAAGTACCTCTAGATAATAAGCAATTTTGTAAGGAAGAAAATTGCGGAGAAGAACAGGAGGCCACAGATGAATTATGTATGGTAAATCCCATCCATCATCTGAATATGCTGACAGTGATGTCAATTTATCTTTTTCAGGTACAATATTAATGATAAATGCTTTCTTAGCAGAGGATAAAGCTCTACATCTCTTTTCTAGAAGGAGTCCCTCATGTTTTATAATTTCTTCAAAATTGATTGCCTCACATGGTTCATATTCTTCACCATCTGGTTTCAAAAAAAGGGCTGATCTATAAGGGAAAAAAATCAGTTTGCAATGACCGAAATGTTTCTTTAGAAGCAAAGATAATGTAGCTATGGAATAGCATAGTTAATTATTATATTGTGCTTTTAAAAAAACTTTTTATACAGTTATTCTATTTATTAGGATTTAGATATTTCATCAGATTTCAATATTAAAACCTAACAATTGGGAAGGCTGCGCAAAAAATTTACATGCTTAATTAGATAGTACCCTAAACACAATATGAGACCATAATAATTTTGTATGAAAGACCACGTTTTAATAAAGTTTGGATAAGTAAAAGCAAAACAGCTCTTTTGTAACATTGTATACTTTCATTTTAAAATGGTGGCTTTCCCAGATGTAAAGTTCATGCTGTAATTCAAATTTTCATCATAAAACAGTTTCTGCTGAAGAACTTCATCATTAACCAGCTGAAGTTATAGAGACACACTATTTAGCTCACAAAACTTACTGAAAGCAAAGAATGCGTGAGGAAGCTATATAGGCCCACGTTAAAAAAAAAAAAAGGACTTCAATGTAAAAAGTCATAAGTTTTTCAGGACAATTCCATAAGCATTGGATACTATGTATGAAAAAACAAAACATCAGGAAAAACAATCATCAGAATAATAAATTAAGACTCACTTCTAGTGTGAGGGAAAAGGAATTCTAAGTAAAACATCTTTCTTACAAATATCACCACATGGAAGTGTCAGGGAAATGTGACTTCCTGATGAGAAAAGCAAAATATGTGTTCACTAAACATTAATGGTTTTAATCAGGTCAGAGCATCTTATTTTAACAAAAGGAGTCTTCACATTTCTATAAAGTAAATGCATGAATATAAATGAACATTTTGTAATAATTCCATTTGATTGCTAAAATTAATGTGGATCTCCCTAAAAAAATGTCTTGTGAACTTTTCATGCTATACTCTCATCTTAGCTCATTATATATTCTGGGGTATACTTCTTACGTTTCCAACATTTCTTCTCACCTCACCTAGAGATATTCTTTACACTAAAGAATAAACAGGGGGGTGGGGGGATATGAGAAAGCAATACAGTAAATCTAATCAACATATCAGCCAAGTTTAGCAGTACACACAATGTTCCTTATCACCAGTCTCCCAACTCTGTGCAATTTTCTTATATATCTTAGCTATCAGACCCTTATCAAAAATATCTTTCCCCCAATCAGCAGCTTCCCTTCTTATCATACTGGCATTAATTGTATTCATATAGAAGCCTTTTAATTCTGTGATTGCAATTATCTATTCTATCTTTTGTAATTGCTTCTACTTTTTAACTCTCTCCCAAACATATCTGGTTGTATAATACACACACACACACACACACACACACACACACATACATAAACATATATATATATATATATATATATATCTGTGTGTATATGTGTGTATAATACATACATCTTTTCACATTATATCAGCCTAAACACCTATTTTGAACTTTTGTTGTTTATGGTGTGAAATGTTGGCCTAAATCTAATTTCTGCCAAGTGTTTCTAATTTTACAAGCAGTTTACATCAAATTAGAATTCTTTCCCAAGTATTTTCAGTAAGGAAATGCTGGATTATTGAATTTAAATATTTTTTATTCTTCCTTGTCAGTATTCCAACAACATATTTTTCAGTTTTTTAAAACAAGTATCTAATATCTTTGATTACTTTTTTATACAACAATTTGAGGTCTGAAAGTGTTATTCTTCCTTCATTTCTACTATTTTTCTTTTAATTCTCTCAAGATTCATGACTTTCTCTTCTACTGGATTAAATTTGTTGTTATTTTGTTTAGTTCTACAAAATGTCCCTTTGGTAGATCCACTGATACATAGTAAAACTGTCAAATTAATTTAGTCAGTAGAATCATTTTTATTATATTAACGCAGCTCAAACATGAACAACAAATAGCCCCAGAAATCAGCAGTCATTCTTAATTTCTTTAGCATTTTATAACCATTTTAATGTATCTTTTATGTGAATTAGAATACTGACTCCTATTTATTTTATAAATTTTGTAATTATTTTGAGGCTTCCCCAATACTATTAAGTGCACCACCATCCTCCAAGTTATAAAGGCTTACAAACAAAAGTCAAGACACATCAACTCCTGTAATTCAGAGAAATGTTAGGTTATCTATACCTTTCCCATAAAATAGGATGCTCAAGAATGCAAATCTTAAAAGACTTTTTTCTTGTTATGGTACACTTCCACCCTTATGGAGAATTTAAGTTCTATTTGGGGGAATATTTAAATTTCTAAGGCCAATATACTTTAGTAGTAATTACAGTACGCATTCAATATTCAAAGATAACTATAATTTAAAATCTGATATATACTGGAATTAAGCAGGTTAAACATTAAGGATTAAATAGCATATATTTCTAAAATATTGCTTGCCAATTATATCTACTATATATATATATATATATTACCAATGATATCTATATATCAAAATTTTCTATGTTGCATTAGTAGAATTTCTGAAGAATCTTTCCATAAATCCTTTTAGGAGTGAAAATACTGTATCACTGTACATAAAGATTTTTGATATTTATATTTGGGGTTTTGTTTAACTTGAGATAGGAGTATGTGTGGGTGTCTCAGTGTTTGTTTGTATACACTGATACAAACAGGCCTACCTACTCTTTAGTTTTGTAATTTCTTTATGGTCATACACAAGTAATACTAAAAAAGAACTTTAAAAGGCTAAACAGGTCACAAATTTATTTTATTCACCGATAAGATGTCAATGGTACGTTGAACTCATTTTCTGGTAAAGCAGTTCCCAACAATGTGTCACCTTCATAAATATTCAATGGAACTAAGAAATGATTTCGCATCTACAAAATCAAAATAATCAAAAAAATGTATAAATAATTCATTCTGAAGATAATAGACAAAAAAACCAGTATTCATTATTTTCACACAAAAGGAAAGAAACAGCAAAAGTAAGCTGATTTCTCCAAAGTTATACTCCAAGTTATTGGAGGAGGTTGGACTTATAGTTGTCTTATAGGCACTGACAAAATTGTAAAAATATTGGAAATACTTCCATAATTAGGCATAAAATTAATACACCAAATTATTGCCTGACTTCAAATTAGTGACTCCCTACATCTTAAATTAAAGCAAGTAAACTCTTCAAAAAATATTTTTCTGTTAATATTCTACCGCAGAGTTATCAAAACCCACCACCTTATAACCCTACAAAACTCTCCAGTGCAGGCTGAACCAGATTAAAATGTAATTAAAATGCTTAACAGAATAAAGAAAATACAATAGGGAATAATGTTAATTTGTGGTTTTCTAAGTCAACATGCAGTCCACAAGGATCTGTTTCTATTTGATGTCACTGTCCCACATCAAATGTTACATGCTACTTTGTTAATTGTGGTTAGATATACATGACTAATCTTGACATCATGACTCTGGTGTTTCATGGAGAATAAAAATATTGCCTTAGGAGGCTGAGGTACTAGCCAAGAAAACAGCAGAAACATAACTTATTAGGCCACTTGGGACAATATATATTTTGGCAAGAAATCAACACACAATTCAGCAAGGAGGAAATAGTGAGGTGGGGAGAACAGGTAAAAAAGGGAGAAAAGAGAGAATATCAACTCCTTTGGGTTCTACATTAATTTTAAAAGTGTGCTTTGGAGACTAACCACAACTGTTATATAAACTCTATTATCATATATAATGCTAATAAAAGGTAATAAATATAATGCATTTAAAATTCAAAATGAGATATGTGAAAATAATTTTTATTTTGCTTGACGTACTATGATCGAGTCAGTAAAATATTCTGTTAATCACACATCCAACATCCTAATATAAAAATTGAATTTTATACACCCTAAGCACAAACCATTGACAACTTCAAACATGTTTAGTGGAAAACATTAATTTGGAAAAAGCTACTTTTAATACGCCAAAAAGAAGATAATACATACGTGAATAACTGGGAGCAGACTTTACTCATAACTCTAATTCAAGTATTCTAACTTAGCAAATTTAAAGGAACTAAGAGGTACAGACAGCACTAAACTATCCTACCATGAATATAAATTATAAATATATTACTACTTAGAAACTTATGAAACAAATTATTTCATACAGCAGAGTGAAAACTTTCAAAAGCAGTAAAGCGACTTAGAAAAACTTTTTCTAAGGGTGATTAATAGGATAAATAATACATTAATACTCATAAAATACAGTCTAAGGGTGATTAATAGGATAAATAATACATTAATACTCATAAAATACAGTTCTGACAAACATTTTACAAAAAAATTCATATGCAAGTATAAATACAGTATGAATTTTTTCTTAAAAGTCAAATCACAAAATACCTGCACTGGAGATCGAACTGTAACCTTCTTACTTCCTTCAATTGTATCAATTTGACAAACAATAGATCTTTCAACACCAGACTCTCTGTGTCTAACAGTGTACAGATGTCGACCCACTTTTGTTAAAGGAATTTTATCAGCAGTAGAATGGTTTTCAGGTGCTAAATCAAAAGAAAAATATATTTCACAAATGAGAGATCCCAGAGAATAGTTTCACTAACAAATTTTGGTGGGATTATTTATCTCAACTTTTATTATACGAATAAATAAGATACAAGTATAATTTATTATTTAAATTTATAGATTACTATTACAATTTGGAAATAAAATAACAATATTATCTTTGAGAATAGATATTTCAATTAATAAGTATTGTTGGGAGTATCCCAAAGCACCAGAATCCCATGTAATTAACAAAATGCTCTATGCCCTGATACCCTGAGTCAAGAATGGCTTTTTTTTATTAAACTATAATCAAAAGTATAAACTAGTTGCAGAACCAACCAAAAGTATAAAGGAGGTGTGACTAAGACCTTAATTTGGTAGTAATAGGAGTGTGTTAAGCCATTGGATAAATGAGATGATGCTACACAACAAATATAACTAGACAGCTTGGTCTACACATATCAGAAAAGAGATTCAAATAGAAAGCAGTTAAGTTTTGGACATACCTTGAGGAGGCAAATACCTTTTTGCTTATAACAGAGCAGTAAGGCATGGTGAGTGAATGAACTAGAAGACAATATTAGTCTTCCTGACCTCTTATTGCCCATATCATAAGACAAGGAAAGCTTAACAAACAATAAACCCTTTTATTCTACTCCACTCAGTAATCCAGATCAACTGGCCTTCCTTTTGCTCCTCACATACAATATTCCATCTCCAATCTCAGTGACTTCGTTCTGGCTGTTCTTTGCATGGAGAATGTATTCCTTTCTCAATTCTGCCTTACCTTATTTCCTCAGGTGCTAGTACTCCTCTTGCCAAAATATTTTGTATTTAACTCATCAGGATTTGTCTTTATTCTCTTTCTACATATATATATATATATAATGTCTTTGTTGTCTCCTCTATTGAAATGAAATCTCCTAGTAAGTATGGAATGTTTAATTTATTAAATTTGTATTTCCTATGTCTAGCACAATGCTTGGTACACAGAGAGCTCTTAAGTGGTCCTACCTCTAGAACATACTAGCTGTGTGATCCTGAGCAACTCACTTATACTCTTAGTGCTCTAGGAAATCCTCTTAAAAATATGAGTCAGAGGGAAGGTACCTATCTGAATTGTAAAGGGAGTTTCCTCATTCAAGATTTTCCTATGCTAGTTCTTAGTCCAACTGACGAAACTGATAAAAGCCATACACTGCATTCTTATAAAGTTTTCACATTACAAAAAATAGGGGTAGGTAACATATTGGATGACAATCAGAACCCCCAACCCCCTAAAGAAAATCTCAACATGAGAGAATGTTGGGTCACTGTAACAGAAATCAATTTAGCAGACACTTAGCACTTAGTAACTTAAGTATAGAAGGTGTGAGCTTTGCCTCCTGTTGAGAGGGCATGAATTCCCCTGTTGCTGAAGTGGCAGAAGGGGTTTGGCTGAGACAGGAGGCCAGGGTATGTACATAAGAAGAGTTGTAGAGACAGTGAGACAGAATTGGGAATCTTCCTCCTGGTGGCTCCTGTTGGAAGAAGCAGGATTGTCCCAGCATCTGGGAGCTGGGCTGCTGGACTCAAGTACTGAATTGGAGTTTTAGAGAGGGAGAGAGGGAGAGAGGGAGGGAGAGATAGAGAGAGAGAGAGAGAGAGAGGGAGTGAGGGAGGGAGAGAGGGAGAGAGAGAGAGAGAGAGAGAGAGAGAGAGAGAGAGAGAGAGAGAGAGAGAGAGAGAAATGGTGGATTCAGGTAGGAGCTGGGACCATGAAAATGGATCCAGGGAATCAGAAAGACCTCCCCGAGTCAAGATGAAGAAAAGATCTCCCCTTGGATGAAACTAAGGTTTTCTGGACACCAAGGGGTAGAGGGTTTGTGTGGTTTTCTAATGATATTTAGTGACTGATTGCTACATGAGTGATTAAGTTAGTGATTTGCCCCATGAGTGCAAGATCGATTATTGTATTGTGAATTGATTGAATGATTAAGTATTGATTATAGTCTTGTGAAGTGACTGAATGATTAAGAAGGGCTTCCTCCTTAGGGAAACCAGATGATTATTCTTTTGTTCCTTGTTCTAAATGTTATAGCCACTCTAGTGAAAACTGTGTGCCCATTCTAATGTTAAGCTATTATGAACACTATACTGTGATTTTCTGTGTTAAGATGTAATGTTGTGAATATTGTATTATGATTTGTTGTGAATGTTTGCCTTGATTTGTAATGGAATAAATGGAGTGTTCACTATACTGTGTAATCAGAATCTTAAAAGCTGTTCACAGTAGCATTCTTTTGGGAATCTGCTTGTGCATGGCATTACAGTTAGATATAATAAGATGAAGTTTAAAAGCCCTGCCACTGTAGCAATTTGTTTTGGTAGAATATACAGGTTTGTAATGGGAGTTATTTTTCTTGTTTTCTCAATTGTGTGGGGCAGTGGAGCAGGCACAAGGTGGTGAAGAGGGAGAGAGACAGAAAAGGTAACTTGTCATTTAAAAAAAAAATCTAACTTTAAAAAGTTTAATAGCTGCTAGTGAATGATGAAATCAGTGGTCTAATAAAAAAAGCAAAATATAAAGCTTTACACTTACATTCAAAAATATACTTTATAAGTCATAGATGAGGCAGGTACAATTCTAAAGTCATGTGAAAAGTTTGGGCACTTTAGTGAACCACAAATCATGTAAGTCAACTGTGAAATATTGCAGCAAACAAAAGGCTGTTATTATGTGCTATTACATTAAGAGTGGGACATGTTTATTTGATTATACCTTGTCTTGGCTAGAGCACATCTGGACTACTATAGTATCTAAAGAGTACCATATCACAGAAGAACAACCAGGATGTCCACAGAGTCAATAAAATGCCATATAAAAGTGGGGGTGTTTAACCTAGAGAAGAAAAGACTTAGGCAAATATGATACTTGCCTTTAGGTATCTTAAAATCTGCTACATGGAAGAATGTTATACTTGATGTCAAAAGGCTTAGAAGCAATGTGAAGAAGTTGAAGAGGTGGATATAGATATAAGGGAAATTTTCCTAAAAATTAGAGCAACTGAAAAATGGAATGGGCTTTCTCAGTTGTGAGTCTATTCTCCCCTAGCGATTTTTTTAAAAAATTATTATTTTATTTTAAACTTAAATACTAAAACTTAAAAAAAAAGAAAAAGAGGCATAATATAAACTTTAAGTACTAAAAGTTAAATACAAAATAAGAAAAGAAAAAACACACTGCCATGGGCATAGCAGAAGATATGAGGGTATTCAAAATATACAGTAATAAATTTCCATTTCAAGAAAGCCTATATAATAAATACTACACATTGTACTCCAAGATGTAGACTTTTTCTTTGCTTCCTTTTGTTCTCTGCTCTGCACTTTTTACTTTTTTTCTGTTCTTCCCCTTTCTCCTTCACCCCAAGAAGGCTACAATTAAGTATGGAGATATATATACACACCCATACAAACATATATATTTACACACACACACACACACACTCACATACATAAACATTTACACAAAAACATATATATAAAGATATTTGTTTACACGTACAAATAATTAGATATCTATAATCACTTATATTATAGACATATATACATTCATATGCATCTATCTAAGACTGCACTATGCACTTTTTTGTCCTCTGTGTTTCTGGGGGGGAAATAACACCTTCCTTTACAGGCCCAAGTCTTTCCATACTTTTCTGAGTCCACCAAATCATCATCTCCTGTACCACAGTAATATTCCAACCTTATACTGTCTATTTAGTGATTGTAAAGAAAAAACTAGATGACCACTTTCTATGGGTTTTATAGAAGGGATTTCTGTTAAGATACTGTTTAGATTCCATGGTTTATGCTGCTCTTTTCAACTCTGAAATTCTGCGACTATCATCTTGAAATAACAATCTTATAGTCAGACTCTACCGTAGTCATAAAACACTTATGGAATATGTCCCATTTACGACATTGTTCTTATAAAACTAACTGCCCAATAAGATATGTTCCTGGAAAAAAATTAACACTATGTAGGTTATACCTAAGTACAAGTTACAACATGTATGCTACATATCATTACCGTAAATCTCCTTAAAGAAAAATACTTTTTAAAATGTGAAACTTACTGAGTAGAATGAAAAAAAGTTTGCTGCTTAAGCTGGTCATTGCACTAAACTGATCACCATCATGACTTCTGACATAATCCATACTTAAACTCTGTTCATTTTGTAATTCAAATGCTTTTGCCACAGGAACATTAAGAACACGAAAAGAATCACTCATTGATACAGAAATAGTAATTCCAAGAGAATTGAAAATCATAAATGGCGCTTGATCCTTTGTGAAGACATCTGAAGTTTGAACAGCAGCTTCTGCAAATGCCTAATAAGCAAAACATATTTTAAATCAAATGTATAAGAACAGAACACAGAAATACTTTAAACAATAAAGAAAATTTTGTTGTCCTTGCTATTGTTCAGCTCTTTCAGCCAGGTTCAACTCTTCATGATGCCATTTGGGGTTTTCTTGTCAAAGATAATAGAGCAGTTTGCCATTTCCTTCTCTAGCTCATTTTACAGATAAGGAAATTGAGGCAAACAGTATTAACTGACTTGTCCAGGATCACACAGCTAGTTAAATATGTGAGGATGGATTTTAACACGGGAAGATGAACTTCTGACTTCAGGTCTGCCATTCCATCCACTGTCACCTAGCTGTCCCATGGAGGAATATATATATAAAACCATAAAAAAATCTTATCAAATCAAATAATCTACTTTTTAGTCAAGATTAGAAATAGGTCAATTAAAAGGATGACAACATTAAACTGAAATTAATTTCTTACCTTTCCTAAATTATTCAACATTACAAGGCCGCATTTAGATAAAGTAATGTTCAATTGATCTTTTGAATAGAAACTGATTACTGTTTTGTACTCTGGCACTTTATAGTTTTCTTCCTCAGTCTCCGATTCAACCAAGGTCTTCCTTGCTTTCTTCTTTATCTAACATGTTACAAACAAATTTGTTTTACATAAAGATTAGAAACCAAAATAATTACACTCCATTAAAAACACATATCCAATTTTTAAAATTAAAAGCTATAATCTTAATTATACAACTGTGTATTATGTGTATTATTGGGGACACCAAAGAGAACTCATCCTTACAAAAGAAAAAAACTAAAGCAAAAAACCTAGCCACCCATAAGCATTAAGTGAAAATGGAACCAACAGTCCCAGAAAGAAGTTGGTATAAAAAACATGCGAAGTTCTAAAATGAGCTTCTAAGAAGACCATCAAGACTCTCCGCCTGCCACTGCTTAAAAACATCTTAATTTAAATACGTTCCCTGCCCTTCTCAAGGCCATTTAAAAAATATCAGTTTACTCTTGAATTGAGAGGTAAAGAGAAATTTAATGGAAACTCCCTCTACTTTTAAAAAAGCATCAACCCAATACCCCATTTCAGACACAAGTGGTTGATTCACATTTTTAAAAATATTTTTTGTTTTTTTGTTTACATCATTATTTTCATGACATTTTTGAATTACAAATTTTCTCCCTGTCTTACTCCTGCCCCAACCCTAAAACAGCAATCCCACTGTAAAGCCCCTCCCCTGCTCTCCTCTCTTACTTTCTGGTAGGGCAGGGAGGCCCTCCCTATCCCAGTCCCTATATATCTTAATTCCTAGTTGCAGGTATTA
>CM053599.1:117075731-117094197 GCA_028646575.1 Pseudocheirus occidentalis | reverse complement strand
AATTAAATTTATTTTTAGTTTTCAACATTTTGAGTTCTAAATTTTACTTCTCCCTCCTCTAACCCCTCCCCAAGACCACATGCAATATGATACAAGCTATACATGTATAATTATATTAAATTATTTCCACATTAGTTGTGAAATGAAAGAAAAATCAGAACAAAAGGGAAAAACCACAATAAAGAAAAAACATAAACCAAAAAAGAAAACAGGAGGCTCTGATCTGCATTCAGATTCCATAGTTCTTTCTCCAGATATGGACAGTATTTTTCATGACAAGTCTTTCTGAACTGTCTTAGATCCTTGCATTGCTGAGAAGAGCTAAATCTATCAAAGTCATTCATCACCTACTGTGGCTATTACCATATACAATGTTCTCCAGGTTCTGCTCACTTCACTCAGCATCAGTTTCTGTAAGTTTTTCCAGGTTTCTCTAAAATCTGTCTGCTCATTTTTTTTCTTATGGAAGAACAGTATTCCATTACATTCATATAACACAACTTGTTCAGCCATCCCCCAACTTGATGGAGATCCCCTCAATTTCCAATTCTTGGCCACGACAAAAAGAGCTGCTATAAATATTTTTGTTCATGAGATCCTTTCCACTCTTTAATGATTTCTTTGGGACACAGACTAGCAGGGGTATTGCTGGGTCAAAGGTTATTCACAGTTTGATATCCCTTTGGCCATAGTTCCAAATTGCTCTTCAGAATGGTCAGACTAGTTCATAAGCCCACCAAAAATGTATACTGTTTCAATTTTCCCACATCTTGTCTGACAGTTAACATTTTCCTGTTTTTTTCATGTTAGCCAATCTGATGGGTGTGATGTGGTACCTCAGAGCTGTTTTGATTCGCATTTCTCTAATCAATAGGAATTTACAGCATTTTTTTCATGTAACTACAGAGAGCTTTAATTTCCTCCTCGGGAAACTGCCTGTTCATACCCTCAAACTGCGTTTTATCAATTGGAGAATGATTTGTATTCTTATAAATTTGATTCAGTTCCCTATATATTTTAGAAATGAGGCCTTTATCAGAGACACTGACTATAAAAATTGTTTCCCAGTTTTCGGCTTCCTTTCTGATCTCAGTTGCACTGGTTTTGTTTGTACAAAACCTTTTCAATTTAATGTAATCAAAATCAGTTAGTTTGCTTTCTTACTCTTGTTTGGCCATAAATTATTTCCTTCTCTATAGATCTGACAGGCAAACTATTCCATGATCTCCTAATTTTCTTACAGTATCACCCTTTACATTTTGACTTACTCTTGGTATATATTTATAATGGGAATGGGAATCTGAAGATCTTCCCTGCCCCTAAATAGGTTGAATGCAATCACATGGAGCCTGTGATGAGAGGAGTGTGCTGAACAGGTAGAGCAGAAAGGGAGCTGAGAGGAAGCTGGGAGTCACAGCAGTTAAAACAGAAGGAGAAGAGAGGATGTAGGCAAGGAGACAACTAGGCTTGTGAGTGTTTGTGGCAAGGTTTTAGGATGGTGTTGCTCTCTGCAGTATTATGTATAGATCTCTTTGTTGCTATGAGGAATTTGGTTTTCTAGTTTTGGGATTTGGCTTTCTTCTGTCTTCTATATGGAGAGATTGTTACATTTTGTGATTCAGAACTACACCAGCAAATTTATGGTCGTCATCAGTGCTGTGTATATCACCTGTTTCTCTTGTTTTTCAGTTAATCTATCATATCCCTCATTCCATTTTACCAAGGGCTATACCATCTGTTGCTTTGCTTCAGGGAGTATATAATTTCCCTCACTATCTATGTTTCCTATAGATACATGTATAGCAGAAACTCCACTTTTGCCTGTTCTAGATCTATTTTTGAATATACCACTTCCATTTAATTATGCCAGCTTCTTATGCATGTTCAATTCTATGAGAAACTAGGGTACGCATTACCCATGTTATAATCAGGATTCTAGACCTTACTATTACTTCATGACCCAGAATCAGTTGTTTAGGTCAATATACATAAGAACTTCCTATTATTGTAGTTATAAAAAGTCCAATATGGAATTAAGAACTGCTTTTCAAAAGGGGTATACGGAACTCCATTTGAAGAGTTTTCTAGATCAAATTGCTAAGGCTACATTTTGCCTTTGTTGTTTTTGCCATAAATTCCAGTTTGTATAATCATACTGAACAGTCACCAGGTCATTTTGCATAGGCTACAAATCTGGGCCAACTGTATAGCAGGCTTGGCTTCTTCAAAAGCTTCACTCCACTCAAGTGCCCAATCAAATTCTTATTTCTTCCAAGTAACTTTATATAGGAGCTTCAAAATATGTCCCAGATGTGGAAAGTGGTGCCTTCAATATTCAAAGAATCCTATAAATTTTAGAACTTTTTCTTATTGGCAGGGATAGGAAAATCCGGAATCTTTTGTTGAACTTGTAGAAGAATCTCTCACCATCCCTTATTCCATTGTATACTCCAAAATTTTCTGGTTTGAACTGGCCCTTGAATCCATGTAGGGTTAATATCTCACCCTTTGTTTTTCATATGCTCAATTACAAGTGTCAAACTCTTTTCTACTTCTTTTATATTTTTTCCCTGTAGTATAATATCATCTATATAGCAGCAAGGAAGTTGTATACAAGGTAGCAAGTGGGTAAAAGTATATTGTCTGCCCTGCCAAGTGAAAGCAAACTGGTCCTGTTGTTTAGAATCTATTGGGATAATAAAGAAAGCATTGGCTAAATCAGTAACTGCTTACCAAGTCCCATCATATTTCTGGATCCTTTCTATTAATGTAACAATATCTGCAACAGCAGCATACAAGGGAGGAATCACATTCAATTTTCTATAATCCACTATCATTCTCTATGTCCCCTCTGACTTTGGTACTGACCAGACAAGATTATTCCATCATGTAGTTTTAGGGACTAACATTCCTGCTTCAACATATTCCTTTATAGTATTAGTAATTTCATCTCGCCCACCTGGCACATGATATTGCTTTCCCATTTCCCTTGCTACAGATTCTTGGAGCCACAGGTGAGAGTTGAGTGCCAGGCAGACACCAAAAGTGGAAAAGTAGTACTGAAAAGGGCTCAGGAAGTCCTCATCCCAGAGGTGCTAGTCTTCCTTAAACACCCATATACCCCAATCTTACTACTAATGATAAACATACAAAATGCATTTCACAGATTAAATTGCTACATATGGAATAACCACAACGGACTAGAAATTACATAAAATCCCAGCTCTGACCCTGAACAAAATATTTAACTTCTCTAGGCCTTGGTTTCTTTATATGTAAAACATTTAGGCACATATCCCTAGGTTCCTTTATACTTTAATCTCTTTCAAGTCCAGGAACTATACAGGAACTATTTACCACAAAAAAGTTGAAGAATGTCAAAGATAAGTAACATTTTACAAGTTGTACCAAGTATAAAACAGTTTCCTATTTTTCAAAAGTTCATTTATTCAGTGGTTACAAAAAGATGCATGCTTTATTAGGCCCAGAATATTAATTTTTCATTGTCACCCTCAGTCACATAATCACTGTTCTATATAGAGATCTACTCAATTATTAATTTTTCCATTAAATATGTTAATGTCATCTGAAATCACATATACCTTTATTCCAAGATTCCATGGTCTAAAATCTTCAGTTTGATCAATTTCCAAAGGTTCAAGTAATGGTTCCCATACACCAAACATTTCATTGTAGTAATGTACCTAAATAGATATTTTTGGGGAAAAAAAATCAGGCATTCATATTCTAATACTGCATAACTCCAGAATTCTTTATATGATGTTTTAAACTTCCTGAACACCCCAGACTAAACTCAGTGTAAAGTTATAAAGTATGCTTCAACTTAAAAATGTGAAATCTGGCTTTAGTAATTTGGAAAAGATTTTATATTAGGAAAAGCTGCAAAAAGTACCTTTTTTTTAAGAGCCAAATAAAATCAAAGATTTTAACATAGAAGTATTATATGAAAACAGAAACAAGGCCCACTAGATTATTAAGTCAAAGCAAAATACAAGTGAGAAATATAAAAAAATTTTAGAGGAAACATAAGAATTATATTGAAATATTTTAAAATACACTGAAACATCACATAGAAGTAGTGTACTTATTGTTTAACTTCAGAAAGGAAAATAATATGTAAAAGTTATAAGAGGCATATTTTAGGTCAATATACATAAGAAATTCCTATTATTGTAGTTATAAAAACTATAATCAAGTGTGTTGGAAGGTAGCATATTTCCTGCTACTGCATTGTTAACCTCTGAGATCCCCCTTCTAATTCTATGATTCCATCAGTGTATTTAAGCAGAAATTAGAATTTCTTAAATTTTAAGTCAATATTAATGTTATATTGATTGAACTAAACATACAAAACTAATTTTATAAATAAAAGTCTTAATTTAGTTAAAAAGTTACTGCTAAAGGGCTTCGCCAACTGCAACATCAAGACTTTCTGCCCTAAAGACTAAGAAGTCATATCTATTATCACAAAAATACCCTGTTTTAAACCTACCTCCACTTATCACTACTTCTTTAGAAAGAGAGCAGTATTCTAAAATCTATTCTACCATGTTTTAGGGAGGAAAATATCAATATTATTACATTACAAATCAGCTTTAAAATAGAGTATAGTGCAGTAAAGATTATAAGCTTTAATAGAATAAAGAATAAATTATTATTAGAATCAACTCCCAAATAATTACAACTTAGAGAACATATAAGGAATAATTAAATACTGACTGGGGAAATTATATGAAATGAATCTTTGACTAATTTTAAAGTCACAAGTCAATTTGGTCTAAGGTTCAATGTTTCAAATATTCAAATATATGAGGTTCAATGTTTCAAGTGAAAATAATTTGTAAAATGTTTTTTAAAAAAGTTAAAAGAAGAATTAGTTAAATTTATTAGAAATTTGAGAAGCCTGCTTGCAACTATAAGTAACGAAATGAACTGGCAAAAACAATCCATAAAACTAAGATACTATTCTCTGCAGTAAATATTAGAAAAAGGGATGATACTGCTGAATACTTACTTCTAAGTCAAGATGACAGTGAAGATTTATTAAAGTACTCCAGTTTTTGCCTTCCCCTGAAAAATATGACTTAGCCAAGAGCATTGGTACTGTTCTGTGACCAACCCCGGCTTCAAGAACTACAAAAATCGAGTCAATAGTCATTTTTATCATCTCTCCATTGGGAACCAACTCCGTCACAGTAGCAGCGTTTTCATTATCACTGGACTCTTCAAGAAACCACATTTTCAGTTTCTTTGTATCTATTTTGTCCCATAAATCTGGCTGAGAGGGAAATGATTCTCGATGCTTAACTTCCACAGTTTTATAAAATGATGACATTATAGTAATTATGGTATTTATAATAATAGGTGAAATCTAGGGGAAAAAATAATTAACCATGAAAAAGTACTTCTACAGAAAAATTTGTATTATGAAAAGTACTGAACGTATATCCTAAATACTAGGTAAAAATAATGTGAATTAATGGAGGAGGAGATAGAATATGCCATTTTTACCTTTAGTAATATTATCCAACTTCATGATAAAGTAATTAGCTGAAAAGTACCAGAATTACAATACAGCAAACTAAAATAAAATGATGCATATATAAAGAGTTTTATAGATAATAAGCGTTACATAAAAATAATTCCTCATTAGTCTACATCCCACTGCAATTTCCCAGTTTCATAAACATCAATTATAATTCAGATAAGCTAGTTATTTATCAAAAATATTAGTGTTATATCATACTGAGAGTGCAGAAAATGTGCCTTCCTCTCCTCAAAAACTTCTTCCCCTCATACCAAATCTGATGCCTTATAAACAGAAGGCACACACAACGAATATTCCTTTTTAATAAATGCATGAATTAAGGGGAAAAAAGAAGTCCAAAGATTCTGACAATGAAAGACAGTTACCATTTCATTTAAAATATTTCACAAAATTCAATTATGAGAGGATAAAGTAAAAGAAAACACTAAGTTAGAAAATAAATACATAAAACAAAATGTAGGTGTGCATTTTTTTAAACACTTAAATACTTATTTGATAGAAAGGAATGGCATACAGGTAAAGGCTCTGCTTTAAAAAAAAATACTAAAATCAAGTCTTCAACCAATTTTTAACCAACCTTGAGTGTTAGGGCTTTTACTGATATGTCAACCATCTGCGGATCTGCACCCGACTGAACGCTTTGATAAAACAAGTCACATGGCTGCAAAATCTGAGAGAAAAAGATTATCAGTCAGGAAAATCCTCACTATCCTTTGAATAAGATATTGTTTAATAAGTTTTAATAAAGCAAAATTCATTTAATAATAATGTAGAACTTCGTTCAAAAGTGGAAACTTTGAATGCATGCCCTCTAACTCTAGAGTCTGTTCTTTTCACTATAATCATTATCATTCTTTCCTCTGGGTATCCCTATCATGTCATACTGTGTCTTAAACATATTATGTTTAATAAGTTTTGTCAAATTGAGTGAAAAACCTCAAACTGCACAATCAACAGGTACAGAAAAAGCCTTTGACAAAGGCTTTAACCTTCAGTATGACCTTCATTTTGACTAAAAAAAAGGCAAAAAAAACTCTACAATGCATAAGCCTAGAGCTTATGATGAAAAGTCTCTCTCAAAACAAAAGTTAACATCATTTGAAATAGTGAAAAATTAGAAACTTTCCCAATTGAAAAGCAAAGACTTCAATGGAGTTTCTTCTCTGTTACTTGACATAGTTCTGGAAATAATTAAAGGTATAAACACTGGCAAAAAAAAAAAGAGAGAGAGAGAGATAAAACTGCCTCTATTTGCTAATGATTAACTAATAAAACTTTTTTGTTGTTGTTGTTCAGTTGTGTCCAACTTTTCATGACCCCATTCGGGATTTTCTTAACAAAGTTACTAGAGTGGTTTGTCATTTCCTTCTTCAGGTCATTTCAGAGATAAAGAAAATGAGTCAAACAGGGTTAAGTGACTTGCCCAGAGAATCA
This sequence comes from Pseudocheirus occidentalis, assembly GCA_028646575.1. Taxonomy (NCBI): domain Eukaryota; kingdom Metazoa; phylum Chordata; class Mammalia; order Diprotodontia; family Pseudocheiridae; genus Pseudocheirus; species Pseudocheirus occidentalis. Next base: position 117,087,194 of record CM053599.1, on the reverse strand, counting down.
CACAGCTACTATATGACTCAGTTCAAATATAGGTTCAGGCCTTCTTGACTCCAGGTTTGTCACTGTGCCACCTAGATTCCAATAAAACTACAGAGATCAGAGATAAGACTGAGAAAATTAGTTTCAGCAAAATTGCTCATAGTTAACTCACACCAAGATAACAAAATGGTAACTATCTAAATAAACATAAAATTTTAAATCAATACCATTTTAAAAACTAAGGGGATCCTTTATAGAACAAGACAAAACAAATTTTAAATTACATTTTAAGGAACAAAAGCTCTAAAATGTCAAGGAACCTAAGAGAAAAAACAGTAATAAATAAAGAAAACAAACAAAAACCGATAATAAGTAATAGCAAAACCAGACTTTTAAGTTATATTAAAAGGAAGCAATCATCAAAACTACTTTTATATTAATTAAAAAAGAAAACTAGATCAATTGAACATCTTAGAAAAGGGAGAACCCAAAACAACAACAAAACAAGTGAACATTGTAACATAGTGTCTATTAATAAACCAAAGAATAAAAATTATTTGGGGAATTTTATATTTGGTAAGAACTGATGGGAAAACTGAAAATAATTTTGATAGAAATTAGATTTCAACCAAATCTTTATAAGTTATAAGTGTAACTAAGTTTTGAAAAAATGGGAAGATAACTTGAATTTTTTAAAAAAGCAACATCACAAAACCAAAAACAACTTAGAAGAGAATCAGATTAGGTTACCAATCATAGCTTATAAAGCTATATGGTTGGGGAGGGAAGTGGGGTGTTAATTTTTTTAAATTAAACTTTTTTAAACTAATTTTTTTGTTTTTATATTACATTTATTTGCCAATATATCCCACTCTCTTCATAAACCCAAAGAGTAATTCCTTTTAACAAACAATAGTAATAATAAAAGGGGTGGCAAAGTGCACAGAGTTCTGGGCTAGAGTCAGGAAAGCTCATTTTCCAGAGATCTAATTTGGCTTAAAGCACTTATTAGCACAAATAAAGTAGACAATAAAAATTTGAGAAAATATCCAAGAGAAGGCACTCAAAATAAGGAGAACTGGGAAAGACTTCTTATAAAAGGTGGGCCCCTGATCAAGTCACTTCATCCTGTTTGCCTCAGTTTCCTCATCTGTAAAATAAGCTGGAGAAAGAAAGTGCAAACCACTCCAGTATCTTCGCCAAGAAAACCCCAAATGGGGTCACAAAGAGTCAGACTCAGCTGAAAACAACTCAATAACAACAAAAATAATAATAAAAAGGAAAAAATAATTCAACTAACCAGCAAATCAACTAAATCCAACAATATATGCTGTGTTCTTGCAGATATATATCAGTAACTAACACAAAATTAAGACCAAGAGATATCCCAGCGGACAATCAAATCATATGTTGAACAAATAGTTCTAAAGAGAACAACTGCTAGCAGCTACATGAAACAATGTTCCCAAAACTATTTTGAAGTCTGATCTCAGAGAAAATTGGTAACAATTAAAGAACATGATTTTAGTTGATATTGAGAAGGTTAAAAAAAGTTTGTGTGTATACATGTGTGTACATATATGTTATATGTGTGTATATTACATACATATTTTATATGTATATGTGTGTATATATATATATTTTTAAATAAAAGCATACTAAGACCAAATTGATGGAGTTGTAAACTGGTTCCATGATTTAGAAAGTCAGGGAGAAATGGTTACTGACCACAATACCAGATTAAAATGTAAACTCACTTGTGAAATCTTACAGAGGAGTATGATGGATTAATATTAGCATCTCATAAAGCAAAGGGAAGTAAATGAATATAAAACATTTTAAAGATGAACAAGATAAATGGGAAAAGTTATTCCAGAAGTATTCAGGGACTTGAAAAAGGTAAGAACTACAAACAGAAGAAAAATAGAAATGATTTGCAAAAAAACTATTTCGCAAAACATTTTTTCTATCAAAGTTAGGAGATGCAGTTCATTTTGACCCTAACATCATAGTACTAAATGAGCCTATGGAAGAGGCAGAAATGGCACTAAGGAAGACAAGAAAAATAACCATATTAGACCAAGAGTATGCTGAAGAGATCCAAGACAGAAGTGGAAAAATTGAAAGTGCATTGAGGGATAGTTATAAACACATATATATGTGCAGGTGCATATGTGTGTGCACATGCACATATACACACATACTTCTTTAAAATCTTGGAATTTATTAATACCTAAAATAAGGTTACTGAGAAAATGCTGACCTATGTGCCTATCCTCTCATCTATGTGAAATCTTTATAAGTTATCTATACATTAAGATATCTTTGACAAAGTATCAGGCAGCAGCTTTAAAAACTGGTATTTAACAGTGGAACACATCTTTACAATTTCACAACTGGCTGAAAGATGTAAGATCCCACTGTCCTTACTGTTTGTTGATTAAAAAAATTATTTGGTGGGAAAAGTACTTTTAGGCTCTCAAATCAGGTGCATTTCCATACATCTAAATTATTTAAGATCACATGAAAGATATAATGACAGATACAACCTTGTTCAACAATTTTTTTATCATAAATATTAAGAGAGAAACAGAACAAGGATGTGGATATATGTGTATGTGTGTGTGTGTACATATGTATATTACGCACACACACACTCTCTCTCTCTCTTTCTCTCTCTCTCTCTCACACACACACACACACACACATGCTCTGTCGCCAAAAGCATTAAATACTGTGATGAAGGAGAACAATGAGGTTGAATGACTCCCTATAGCTGATGAAGTACAGTAGATGCTCCTGTTTCTGAACAATACTGTACTACAGAGGTGGCCCATTAGTATTATTGCACTGACAGTATAATAATTAATAATAAAAACAATACCAACATCTATCATTTATATTAACATTTTATGAACTGCAGAGCACTTTACAAATTTAATCTCTTTTGATCTTCACAACACCCCTGGGAGATATGCACTATTATTATGCTCACCTTATACAGGAAGAAGCTTAAGTGGACAGAGGTTAAATGACTCGCCCAGGATCACAAAGCTAGTAAATGTCTAAATCCAGATTTGAACTGTCTTCCTGAATCCAGATCGAACATACTTTCTATTGTACAACACAGCTGTATAAGAGAAATGAAATAAAGTACCAGAACACAGCCTCTTAGAAGAGAAGTATAAAAATCCAAAAGACTTTGACCCATATATTCACAAGGGAAAGACCAATGGATGAAGCACCTCTATTGTCCAGATTTCAACATAAATTTAAATAGAAAATCTACAGACCGTCTATTATCTGAGACATGAAAGAAGAATGAACAACGTATTATATGATAGTAAGGGAAAATGGACAAGTATGACAGGCATGGTATTTCGCTTATACATGAAGACCTCCAGCATTTCAGGTGGACTTCTGGTGGTGAACTTAGGGGAAAACAAAAAGTCAAACAGGATGAGCAGTCATTGATGAGCTGCAATCTACATTACTGAAGAGGACTGCCAAAATGATGACATCACAGCTTCATTTGAATTTTTAGTTCTAACTATTCTGGAAAGCAATTTACATTTATACCAAAAAAAGGGACTAAAATGTCTACACTTTTTGATACAGAGTTCTTATTCTTAGATATATTCCTCAAGGTCAAAGAAAGAATGGTTCTGGGAACACCAAAATATTAATAGTAGCACTTTTTGTAGTAGCAAAGTAGAAACAAAGCAGATGCTTAAACATTGAGGAATAGTCAACAAGCTTTGGTCCATGGATATAATGAGATATTATTGTGCTGTAGAAGTAAAAAGATAAACCCAGAGAAATCTGGGAAAACTTACTACAAGAAAGAGACTCAATCAATAAACTTTTTTTTAAGTTGCTGCTAAACAAACACGAAGCACTGTGATAAGTTCTAGGGATGCAAAAAGAGACAAAAGACAAGGCCTGCTCTCTGGGAGCTCACACTCTAATGGGGGAGGCAACATGCAACAAAATATACACAAAGCAAGCAATATGCAAGATAAACAGGAAATATTGGAGAGAGGGCATTAGAATGAAAAAGGTTAGGAAAGGCTTCCAACAGCAGATGAGATTTTAAATATAACTTTAAAAAAGCTAGAGAAAGAAGTAAGGAAAAATGAGAAGGAAGAGGATCACAAGAAAATGTGCCTATGGCTGAAGAGATGCAGTTTTGTGCAAGGAACAGCTAGGAGACCAGTGTCACTGGATCAAAACGGACATGTTGGGGAATAAAGTATAAAAAGTCTAGAAAGGTAGGAAGGGGCTGTTTGAACGTCAAACAGAGTAGTTTCTCTTTCCTCCCAAAGGCAAAAGGAAGCCACTGGAGTTTACTGAGTGAGGGTAACATGACTGGACCTGTGTTGTAGGAAAATCACTTTTTTTAGGTGAACAAAGGATGAATGGAGGAGTATGAAGAGACTTGAGGAAGACAGACCCACCAGCAGATTATTATAATACTCCAGATATCAGGTGATGAGGTCCTGCGCCATGGTAGTGGCAGGATCAGAAGAGATAATGGGGTATACTGGAGAAATGTTGCAAAGGTGAAATCAACAAGCCTTGGTAAAAGCTTAGATAAAAGGGGATGTGAGACAGTGAAGAATCCAGGATAATTTGTAAGTTGTGAACCTTAGAGACTGGGAGAATGGTACCCATTCTAAAGTAACAGAGAAATAGGAGATGGGAAGAAGTTATGGGGAAAGATAATAAGTCGGGTATGGGGCAGGTTGAACTTAAGCTGTCTACTAGATATCTAGTTCAAGATTCTGGAAGGGCAGTTGGAGAGGGGAGACTAGAAGTAAGCAGAAAGGTCAAGACTACAAATATAGATTTTAGAATCTTCACCACAGATATCGTAATTAAATTCACAGCTACTGAGGAAATCAAAAAGTGAAACAGTCTGCGGGGGAAAGGGAAGAAGGACCAACCAAGAGATCCATCAGGGATACCTACAGTTAGAGAGTATGATTTGGATGAGGATCCAGAAAAGGAAACCTAGAAGGAATGGTCAGATAAGTAAAAGGAGTACAAAGAGAGAGTGCAATTCTGAACACCTAGAAAGAAGATATTAACAAGTTAAAATGGATGATAAACAATGTCAATGACAGAGAGGTCAAAGTATATGAGGACTGAGAAATTGTCACTGAACATGGTAACTAAGAGATCATTAATAGTTTTGGAAAGAGCAGAGAAGGGAGCCAAAACATCTGATCCAGGGCTGGTCCTCAATAGTTAGCTCCAGCTTTTCTCAGTGTTGTTGCCATTATGTATGGCCAGCATGGGTTTTCCCATTGATGCAGCTGTAAATCAGAGTGTGCCCAATATCCTGAGATCGAGGGCAGTGCCCTGTTCTGGGATTCTAGCCAGGTGTTAGCTCTCCCATACATTTTAGATACTATTCTTATGGATTGGAAATCATAAAAGGACATGATAATCATCAAGGCCTAAACCTACATCACCAACATCACCGCCTGGCATCTTGAAATTAAATAAAGCAACACTAAAAATAAGTGACCTATAATTATCTTGTTTCATTACTCTATAAAAACCTTGCTCACGGTATCAATAAACAGACTGCTTCACAATCACTCCTGGACCATGATTACTTTCATACTTTCATGGGCTAGTGTGTCAGTTTAGAGAGGGCTTAAGAAACCCCTCAAATTAATTCTACACAGTTTCAGTGGAATGACAAGGTCAGAAGCCAGATTATAAAGGGTTTAAGAAGAAAGTAAAAGGAGAGAAAGTGGATACATATTTTATATACAACCTTTTCAAGAAATTTAGCTCCTCTATAAATGGAAGCCAGGGTAAAAAAATGTAATTATTACAACAATGTAAACAGGAAAAGCAATACCAAAGCAGTTAAAAATGAATGTTATAAAATTGTAACTATCGAAACTGGCTTGAAAGAAGAAATAAGAGAAAGCACCTCTCCCTCCTTTCTATGCAGTGTCAAGGGATCATGGATGTAGAACATCACATACAATGTAAGACTTCTTTGATGTATTAGTTGGCTTTGTTTGATTACTTTTCCTCACATCTCATTTATTCTTTGTTATAAAGAACAGAAGGGTATAAGGTACTTTTTTTTTAAAAAGGGTATAAAGGGTATAAAGAAATGAAGCCAGTGAATCTATAAGAGACCAAGAAATGATTAAGCAAAATGTAAATAATGAAAAAATAGAAGAGAAAGTGAAACATCTTATAAGAAAAAGAAAAGATCTGGAGGATAGATCAAGAAGAGAAAATTTAAAAATAACTGGACTAAATGAAAATTATGAAAAAAAGAAGAATTTTGATACAATAATACAAGAAATAATCAAAGAAAATTGTCCTGAAGTTTTAGAATGAGGAGGGAAAGAAGAAATAGAAAAAAAATCCATCAATCTCCACTTAAAAGTGATCCTATGAGGAAAACATCATAATCAAATTCCAAAATTCCCAGCTCAAGGAAAAAATATTAAAAGCATCAAGATTAAGGCAATTTAAATATGATGGTGTCACAATTAGAATTTTACACAAGACCTAGCAGCAGAGATAATAAAGGTACATAGATCTTGAAACACATCATACAAAAGAGCAAAAGAACTGGGACTCCAGCCAAAAATATCATACCTTTAAAAGCTACATATTATCCTTAATGAAAAAAAAATGGACATTTGATAAACTCTGACTTCCAAGACTTTATTTTTAAAAAATCCTGAAATTAATAGAATTTTCAACATATAAGAAACAAAAGAAATATAAGGTATATAACAAAGATTAAATATAAGGAACCAATTAGGACAGTTTCCTCTTTCATATATGTAAAATATAAAATGGACATCTAAGATTCTCATCAATAATCGGGTAGTTTATAAGAAAAATTGGGGTAAACCTGAAAATGATAGGAATTTTAAAAGTAAAACCGTTTAGAAACAGCTTAAAAGAGTAATTATTTGAGGTGAAAAAGGGAGAACTGATACAGAGGAATAGATGGGGAGAGGAGGGCTGGTAGTTCTGGTAACCTACTTTCACTGGGAATAGGTGTAAGAGGAAACAATACATATATACTTAAAAGAGCATAACAGTCTTCCAAATTCAGAAGAAATAAAACGGTAGAGGCATAGGGAAGGGGTAGAAGACAAGGAAGGAATCTTTAGGGGGAGAGTAAGAGAATAGATAAATAAGGGCTACAGAAGGGTGTTTATATTTATGGGAATGGGAGGATAGGGGAGGGATTCTTAGAGGGGGGTAGGCAAGTCATAGGAGGGCAAGAGAGTAGAGAGAATTAAAGTAGAGGAGGCAGAAGGGATAAGAAACATGAAATATAATCATACACAAAAAAACCAAAAGGTCAGGAGTAGAATAGGTTTGGAAAAGTATATGTCTGTATATGTATGCATGTGTATATATCTATAGCCATAGAAAAATATATCTAAACTTTATTGTGGCATTCAGAGGGGGGCTCAGAGGAGGGGAAAAAAAGAACCAAGTAAAAAAGTGCACAGCAGAGAACAAAGGAAAATTCACAAGGAAACAAAGGAAAGATTGACAATTCTCAACACAAGTATTTTTGTCACATAGACTTTCTTGAAATGAAAATTTATTGTTACATATTTTGAATCTTCTCATGTTCTGCTATGCAAATGACATGCTTTTATTTCTTTCTAAGTTTGTATTTAAGTTTTAATATTTAAATTTATGATACATTTTTGATTCTTTTTTTCTTCTCTATTTGTGTTCCGACATTTGAGTTTAAAACAAAATTTTGGGAAAAAACTGAATAGTAAAGAAACACATTCAAAAAATTATACATATGTGTATATATGTGTATATGTATGTATATATGTGTATGTGTATGTGTGTGTGTGTGTATAAAGTGTAAAAGCAAAAGCCATTCATTTTAGAAAATGGCAATGCAAATCAAAACAACTAAGGAGTTGTGGTCAAGGGACAATGAACATTGTGTCCCTGAGAAGTTAAGAAAATCCATGTCCCTCCCCTTGAAGACGTAGGGTGTCGACTAATGTAGATATTATCAGATACAATTGATGTGTTGGTTAGTTTTGCTAAAGTTCATTTTTTGCCTCTTTTTTTTTCCTTTGTGGTAAATAATGACTCACTGGAGGGGGAGGAAGCTATAATACATTTGGGAAAACTGTTCATGGAAAAACAAAAGAAAACAGTAAACATTAAAAAAATTAATTTTTAACAAAGATATTTAAAAGAATACTAACTGTAGTGACTTTGCCTTCTCTCTTTGCTGGAAGAAATGGACATGCTTTCATTTGGAGATCTTTAATTGCAGCAGTTATTGTTTCTGTAAAAGGGGTCCATTTCCAACAAATTTCACACTGTGTTGTAAGTACTAATGATGGAGCATCATATCTTGACAAATCAGCCACAAACACAATTTCAGGATTTTTAATCAAAACATTCATTTCCCATTTCTCTTCTGTATCGAATTGCACTAAATAAAATAACATTGTATTATTAGTGTTAAAATCTTGTGTACTAAAACAGTTAGGTCATAAGTATAAGCCCTTATGTCAGCCATTCAAGGACCAGGAGAGCTAGATTTATAGAGGTTCATAAGCAGGTTAACAGTATGAGTGACAGATATTTTCCCAAAATATTTCAAAGATCAGCTAATTCATGAATAATTCACTACTTCCATCAGCAAAGGAGCTACCCACACAGAAAATCAGAAGTACTAAAGTACTAGAAAATTTTTATTTAAACTACTATGACAATGTTTTATGACATGAGTTTTGGCTATAACATATTAACAATGGTACTATAAAACTGAAATGTTTAGAGCAATCTTATGAGGAGTGTATCTATATTTAAGGAAGTGTTTCTTGACACATTTGCATTCACATGCACATGCATGCACACATGCACACACACACACACACACACACACACACACACACCTTTTAGAAATGTCACGATTTACTCACAAATAAAAACCAACAAAACTAAATGAAAATTGCTTCTAAGATCACACAATATTAAAATATGAAAAAACATTGCAATCATATTTATGATTTTACCACGAAACAGATCTTTTGTAACACCACAGCAAAATTAACTGTAAGGTATCAGATTAAAATAAAATATTAACTCACCTTCTTTTGAGGACCACGGCTGAACAGGAGGAGTCTCTATAACAACAACACTGTAATAGGCTGTAAGAAAGACATCTGCAACTGCCTTCAGGAATTCTATACTTGCACAGAGATACAGCTCTTGTAAAACTGTATCAATTACAACACCATCTTTATTTCGTTTATATTTTACATCCAGCATATCCTTTCTTTCAAAGCCAACTGTAAGTCCAATCATTCTGAAAGGCAACAGGATGACATCATTTTTATATAAAGAGAGACCCAACATGAACCATATCTAACAAGAAAACATGGGTTCAAAGATTTCCAAAATTTTGTACACTTTTTAACTATATAATGAATTTGGTTAATGATAATGAATGTCATGGAGATGTTCTGCCTAGTTTAACAACAAATGCATTCATATCATACTTTGATAGAGAAATGGAGACTCAGTCCACCTTGGAACAGCTGCTTTATCAGAAAATATTTTGATGAAGAAATTTCACTCTAACCGCATTCCTTTATAGCCCTATGTAGTTTTATCGTATGCATCTTCAAAAATCATTCCATGAAGAGATACAAAAGTCTAATCTGACAAAGAAGCCCGTGACAGAAACACACACAAAAAGGGTTAAAAAAAAATAACCCTGTTTCTCCTGAGATTATAGCATTATTACTACCAAATTTAGGTTATCTTTAAAGAAAAAGTTGTCTCAAGAAGGTAATGAGGGGATATTTCCACTTTACTGGAATTCTCACTACATAAATAGCATCCTTTTCATTAAATTATATTACTATTTCTTAAATATTTCACAATTACATGTAAAAGAATTGATAACATTAAGTTTTTAAAAATGTTGACTTCCAAATACCCTTCGTACTTCCAGTAATACTCCCCCCTCCATGAAAATGCAAGCAATGTGACATTAATTATATCTGTGAATACAAAACCTATTTCCAATATAACCCATTTTGTGAAAAAGAAATATTTAAAAAAAAGCATGCTTCAAATTGCTTTCAGAGTAAAAAAGTTCGCTCTTGTGAAGTAGAGAGCTTTTTTTTTTTTAATCATCTGTCTTCTGAAATTGTCTCGAGACTTTTTGTGATTAGAGTTAAGTTTTTCGCAGCTAATCAACCTTATGATATTGCTGCTAGTATGTAAAATGTTCTTCTGGTTCTGCTCACTTCACTTTGCACTGATTCATGGGAGTCTTCCCAGGTTATTCTGAAACCATCCTCCTTGTATAACACAACAGAGTTCCAATACAACCTTATACCACAACTTATTCAGACATCATTCCTTGATTGACAGGCATTGTGTCAATTTTCAATTCTTTACCGCTACAAAAAGAGCTGCTCATAAATATTTTTTGTACAAATTAATCCATTCTCTTTCTCCTTTTCAGGTTAAGGACCTGGTAGTAGAATTGCTGGGTGAAAGGGAATTCAGTCTTATAAGCCTTTGGGATAGTTCCAAATTATTCTCCAGAATGGTTGTCTGGGTCAGGTCACCACTCTACTATCAGTGCATTAGTGTCCCAATTTTCCCACATTCCCTGCAGCATTTGTCATTTTTCCTTTTGGTCTTGTTAGACAATCTGATATGTGTGAGGTGGTACCTCTGAGTTGTTCTAATTTACATTTCTCTCATCAGTAGTAACTTAGAGCATGTTTAATGTGACTATTCATAGCTCTGACTTCTGAGAATTACTTGTTCATATCCTTTGACCATAAATCAGCTAAGGAATGGTTTGTATTTTTATAAATCTATACATTAGAGAAACAATGCATTTATCAGAGGAACCTGATGTAAATTTTTCTGAATTTCCCCTCTCCCTTCTAATTTTGGCTGCATTAGTTTTCCTTCTGCAAAAACTTTTACAGTTCATTAATCAAAACTGTCCATTTGACTTCCCATGACCTCTCTCTCTCATTTGGTCACAAACTCTTCTCTCATTCATAGATCTCTCAGGTAAAATTTTCCATGCTCCCCCAATTTGTTTATGGTAGCATCCTTTATATTTAAACCATTCTGACCTCATTTTGGTATATGGGTTCAGATGGTGGTCTATGCCTTGTAACTTTTCATTTTTCTCAGCAATTTTTATCAAATGGTGAATTCTTATTCCTCAAACCTTGGATCTTCAGGTTCATCGAGAACCTCTATTTCTTAGCCAGCATCAGATTTTTTTGATGATTACCACTTTGTAACATAGACTGAAATCTGGTATTGCTAGACTGCCTTCAGTCACATCTTTTTCATTGATTCCCTTCCCTTGATTGACCTTTTGTTCTTCTAGACAAGTCCTGCTATTTTTTTTTCTTGTTCTGTGTAATAACGTTTTGGTTGGTTGTTTGGTATGGTACT
>CM053599.1:117020613-117075231 GCA_028646575.1 Pseudocheirus occidentalis | reverse complement strand
AGGACCTGGGCTCCTGGTACAAGAAGCTTGTGTCAGTACCCCCATGTGCTCCAGCAGGAGAGACCAACTTTAAAAGCCAGGAAAATAAGTAAATACCATGATCAAAAAACAGAAATGGACAACAACCAATATAATGAAAATGGCAGTTCTACCAAGTTAATATATTTATTCAGTACCATACCAAACAACCAACCAAAACATTATTACACAGAACCAGAAAAAAAAAATAGTAGCACTCGTCTAGAAGAACAAAAGGTCAATCAAGGGAAGGGAATCAATGAAAAAGATGTGACTGAAGGCAGTCTAGCAATACCAGATTTTAATCTATGTTACAAAGTGGTAATCGTCAAAAAAAATCTGATGCTGGCTAAGAAATAGAGATTAGGTACATAATCCACAGAGTAAATGTCCACAACAATCAAGTTCTCGATGAACCTGAAGATACAAGGTTTGAGGAATAAGAATTCACCATTTGATAAAAATTGCTGAGAAAAATGAAAAGTTACAAGGCATAGGCCGCCATCTGAACCCATATACCAAGATGAGGTCAGAATGGTTTAAATATAAAGGATGCTACCATAAAAAAATTGGGGGAGCATGGAAAATTTTACCTGAGAGATCTATGGATGAGAGAAGAGTTTATGACCAAACAAGAGAGAGAGAGAGGTCATGGGAAGTCAAATGGATAATTTTAATTAATGAACTGTAAAAAGCTTTTGCAGAAGGAAAACTAATGCAGCCAAAATTAGAAGGGAAATGGGAAATTCAGAAAAATTTACATCAGGTTCCTCTGATAAAAGCATTGTTTCTCTAATATATAAATTTATAAAAATACAAACCATTCCTCAGCTGATTTATGGTCAAAGGATATGAACAAGTAATTCTCAGAAGTCAGAGCTATGAATAGTCACACTAAACATGCTCTAAGTTACTACTGATTAGAGAAATGCAAATTAAAACAACTCAGAGATACCACCTCACACTTATCAGATTGTCTAAGGAGACCAAAAGGAAAAATGACAAATGCTGCAGGGAATGTGGGAAAATTGGGACACTAATGCATTGACAGTGGTGACCTGACCCAGACAACCATCCTGGAGAACAATTTGGAACTATCCAAAGGGTTATAAGACTGTGCATTCCCTTTCACCCAGCAATTCTAATACCATGTCCTTAACCCGAAAAGGACAAAGAGAAGGGATTAATTTGTACAAAAAATATTTATGAGCAGCAATTTTTGTAGTGGGAATTAAAGATTATAATTAAAGAATTAAAAATTGAGGGAATGCCTGTCATTCAAGGAATGATGTCTGAATAAGTTGTGGTATAAGGTTGTATTGGAATACTATTGTGTTATACAAGGAGGATGGTTTCAGAAAAACCTGGGAAGACTCCCATGAATTTATGCAAAGTGAAGTGAGCAGAACCAGGAGAACATTGTACACAGTAGCAACAATATTGCAAGGCTGAGTGACTATGAAAAACTACTTAGCTATTCCAATCAAGAAAATGATTCAATACAACCCATATTAAGAAATGCTATCTTTAGAAAGAAAAATGATCAAATCTGTGCACAGCTTGAAGCATACTTTTTTTTACTTTATTTTTCTTGGGACTTTTATGTGTGTCTTGTTTCTTTGCAACATTTTTAATATGGAAACTCACATTACTTTACAAAAAAGATAGGTATGAATTCAGCTTGTAGTATAGTGTGATAGAAGGGGGGAAGGAAAGAAAACAAAGTTCTGGTTGGCTGAAGGAGAGAATCTTAGCACAAATAGTGTAAAGTATAGCTGGATGGCAAGGGATACAAAGCATCATGCTGAAGCGTATAGCAGGTCAAAGCCACTAAATACTAGGAAAAATTATACAATCAGAACTGTGTTTCAGGAAGATGACTGAACAATGGTTTATCAGATGGATTATAAGAATGAGGCAATAGTAACCAGAAGATCAGTTAATTAGGTTTTACTATAATAAGAAATAACAATGACAAGACTGAGATGGGAGAATGAAACTTCAGAGACAGAATTGGATATGGAATGTGAAAGCCTGAAAGTTGATGAATAGTGCAACACAAAATTCCTAGTAGAAGATTTAAATTTTAGGTTAACATGGGCCATCTGGTTGAAGACATTTAGCAGAAAATAAGAAACTGGGGTTCTAGAGTAAGAGGTCTTAACCAGCTGATAAATATAATCACAAAATAGAAATTTCATGAAACTAAAAAGGTTTTACACAATGTCCATTCAACTATGAAAAGAAGTTATTGAATGAGAAAAATATTTGCATCAAATATCTCTGAAAAACGTCTGACAGACAAGTTACATAGAATTAACAAAAAACAAAGAACCACCCCTAACACACATGTAACCAAAGGAAATGAACCAACAGTAGTTAAGAGAAAAATCATAAATTATTAACACATGAAACATTGCTCCAAATCAGTTGTGGATAAGAAAAATGCAAATCTAAATGACCTCAAGGAAAGAAAACAAAGTTCTGATTGGCTGAAGGAGAGAATCTAAGCACAAATAGTGTGAAGTATAGCTAAATGGCAATACTTAAAGGGATATAGAACATGGTGCTGAAGAATATAGGTCTTACCTAAGGTCTCACCTAAAACACAACCACTAAACTGGCAAAAATGACACATTACTAAAATAACAACAGTGCAATATCTCTGAGAAAAAATATGTTCATTACACCTTTAGTAGAGCCATGCATTGGTATAATCATTCTCGAAAGCAATTTTAAATTATTATATAAAATGGGATTTTTACCCAGAGATTCTATTGCTAAGAGTGGTCAAAGGCAGAAAGAATAATCCCATATATACCAAAATATTCATGGTCATATTTTTTGAGGTAGCAAATGACTTATAACAAAGTAAATTTCCAAAGACTAGGCAATGGTTAAACAAGCTGTGATACACAGGATAAGAAAAAATCACAAGACAAACATCATTTTAGTCTCATAACTAATATTTTATTTTAAATGCTTTCCATTAATGTTTAATTTGGCTATTTCTCTATAGGTTTGTTTTTCCTGTTTTCTTCCTCCAGTTTATGTATCAAGACCATATTTGTGTCATAAAAAGTATTTGGTTAGGAACTCTGTTAATTTTTTAACATTCTTTTTAAATTTTTATTTTGAATTCCAAATTCTCTCCCTCCCCATAAGTCCTCCCCTACCTCTTAAAAAGGAAAGCAATATCACTATATATGTTAAGTCAAGGAATATATTTCTATATTAGTCACATTGCCAGGGGAAAAAAGCAAAAAATAAAATAAAATGAAAAACAATATGCTTTAATCTGCACTCAAAGTTCACCAGTTCTCTCTCTGGAGGTGGAAAGGATTTTGTACTATGAGTCCTTTGGAAGTACCTTGGATGACTATATTGATCATCAATGTTATAATATGTTTTCCAGCTGTTTGGGCTTAGTCCTTCAGGATTACTGGACCAATTCACTATTCCACCACCGAATTAGATTCCCAATTTTCCTTCCTATATCTGTCATTTTCCTTTTCAGGCATGTTATTCAATCTGATAGTTGTGAGGTGATACATCAGAGTTACTTTAATTTGCATTTCTCTAATCAATGGTGATTTAGAACTTTTTCATATGACTATTGATAGCTTTGATTTCTTCTTCTAAAAGCTGCTGGTTCATATCCTTTTATCACTTAGTAACCAGGAAATGGCTCTTATTTTTGTAAATTTGATTCTATTCTCGATATATTTGAGAAATGAGGGCTTTATTAGAAAAATTTGCTCTTAGTTTTCCCCTAGTTTCTTGAACTTTCCTTATTTTGGTCACATTAGCATTGTTTGTGCAAAAACTTTTTATTTCACATAATCAAAATTATTCATTTTACTTCCCAAGATGCTCTTTTTCTCATTTGGTCATGAACTTTTCCTTTAACCATAGATCTGGTAAATTTTTCTATGCCCCCCTAATTTGCGTATGCTATCATCCTTTATGTCTAAATCATATACCCATTTTGATCTTATCTTGGTATGTGGCATGAGATATTGGTCTATTTTTTTGCCAAAATTTTGCCAAACTGCTTTCTAGTTTTCCCACTAATTCTTTTTCAAATGGTGAGTTTTTGATCCACAGCTTAATTCTTTGGGTTTATCAAATATTAGAGATTATTATGGTCACTGCATAATGTATACTATGTACACTAATTTATTCCTCTTATCAATTATTCTATTTCTTAACCAGCACGAGATTGTTTTGATGATTACAACTTTGTTAACATAGACTGAAATCAGGTACCATTAGGCCCCCTGCCTTCACATATTTTCCCCACTGATTCCTTTGATATTATTGACCTTTTGTTTATGATGAATTTTATTATTTTATCGAACTCTATCTTTTGCTATTTTAGTAAACAATTTAATGGAATTACTATAAAGATCAAATTGGAATTGTTCTTTAAATATTTAAGAGAATTTGCTTGTAAATCTATCTGGTACTATGTTGTTTGTGTTTTGTTTGTTTTCCTTAAGAATTTATTCAAGATAGAGACCAGTAAGGGATCTAAGAAATCACCTAATCTCAACCCTTTGTTTTATATATGAGGAAACTGGGACGCAGGGAGGTTACATGATGCATGAATGTAATTAATATCAATGAACTGCAAGATATAAGGAAGAAGACAAATTCAGAGGCATGGAGAAACTCAAATGAACAGTTGTAGAGTTAAGTGAAAGAAACTCGGAAAAAAAATTCATAATGACTGCAACAATGTAAATGGAAAGAACTAAAACCCAAAGTTGAATATCAAGTATAAAGCCCATGTGGAATTCCCTTTGTAACTAGCTTGCCCTAAAAAAGACATGAGAAAATGTTCTTTTCTCCCTTCTTTGCACTGACAAGGAACTACAGAAACAGGGTGTTGCATATAATATTAAACTCAGATAATAGGTTGGCTAGTTTTACTGAACAGTTGTTTTTCCTCTATTTTTGCTTTGTTGTTACAAAGGATGGCTCAGTGAATGGAGGAAAGGATTTATTTAAAAATCAAGGTGATATGACAATAAAATTTTTCAAATGCAGATAATATTACTATCTCCTGCAATGATTTTTTTATTTCAATTCTTACAGCTGAAATTATTTTCTTGAAACCAATTAAATTAGAGCACAGAGTAAAGAGCACTGATTCTGGAGTCAAAGAACCCGAGTACAAATCTTACCCAGGAAACTTAAATACATGAACCTTAGCAAAGTAATTTACCCTCCATAGGCCTCAGTTTTCTCCTCTGTAAAATGTCAGGAATGGAACAGATAGCTTCTTAAGTTTCATCTAATGTAATCCTATGAAATTACTGTCGTGGATTAAATTATTTAGAAGTTTAGAGTAAACAAATGCTACAATTTTATTTATTTAAATAAAAAAATCTAAGATCCAGTAATATATAGTGAAAAGATCATGGGACCTGGACCCAGAAGACTCATGCTTAAAGCCTGACTCAGCTACTTAACCTTTTGGGCATTTTATTTTCTTTTTTTAGAAATGGAAATAAGAATGTCTACCTAACATACCTTATTAGATTGACATGAGGATCAAAAGGAAATAAAATTCATTCAAGTGCTTTGTGAACCCAAAAGTATAATTCTATAGATATATGCAAGCATTTACAAATGTGAAGCAATATTACCAAATTAGAATGGTCATATGAAAATAGAAACAATTATAGAAACAATAAAATAAATAATACTGTGATCTAATCATCTGTCACCCAGTAATATAGGAAGGTACTTTATTTAAAGATTTGATTTCCTTACAAATAAAATAGGGATAACAACATTTGTGCCATCTATATTATAAGGTGAGAAAAGTACTTTGTAATATTAAAGTGAAATGTGAACAATTATTATTTATCTATTCCCATAATTGTCTTCCTTGCTGTGGTTTGGTTGCTGTTTAGTTTCCTGAATTCCAAAAGATATCAGAGTTTTGTAAAGTTATGGTTAAGAATTATATTTGGAAAACGACTAACAGCAGGATACAAAAAAAGAACCCTTAAGTGATTCCAGTAGTGGAAACAGTATACATCTTTCAATCACACAAACACAGCAAACCAAGAAATTTAAATACTTGGCTACGCAGACCTGTGAAGTATCATGTCTATATTCTCTTCTCCACTTACAACACTAAAGAACAGCATCTAAAGAACATGGTAGACTGCCACCCAAACAGCAAGGATATGAAGACAAAAGTGAAACAGTTCTTCCCCTCTGAGTTTACAACCCAGCCAGAAAGGCCAAGAAATTAAAAAGAATCAACATGTAAGAGATAACAAAATATAAAAATTGATAGAATATAACTTGGGATGGGGGTACTACCAGGTAGTAGGATCAAGAACGGTTTAATGTCGGTAATGCTTGAGTTGAACTATGAAGGAAACTGTGTGGTCTTAAGAGGTAAGAGTTTTCGGAGGAGTACTTTCTCGGTAGAAAGGCATGAAGATAAGAGAATGACATGTTATGAGGAACATGCCCATTAATGAATGGACTCACTGTCTGCAGAGCTCATGTAGACATTCTGGAAAGCAATTTGAATCTATGCCCCCAAAGTTGCCATACTATGCTTACTCTTTGACTCAGTAATACTGTTAGTAGGTATATAACCCAAAGATAAAGAACAAGGAAAAGACTTCATTAAAACATCGTCTTTGGGGGGGACAAAACTGTATCAACTAAAGGGGTGGCCATCAACTGGAAAATGGCTAAAGACTGCAAAGACTACCAATTTTTAAAAAGACTGATCAATGCAATAATCAACCACAATTTCATAGGGCTCAAGATGAAGCATGCTAACCATCTCCTAATAGCCAGTTGAAAAGTTAAGGGTCCAGAGTGAGATATATTTTTTAGACAATGACAAGGTAGGAATTTGTATTGCTGAACTATGTATAGTTGTTACAGGTTCTTTTCTTCCTTTTTTTCAGCTAACTATAATGACTTAGATATTTAAAACAGCACTAAATCAGGAAACAGTGTCTCTTTATATATGCTTACCAGCCATCAATTTATAAAAGAAAAGCATTCTCTACCTGTAAGCATTTTTTAAAATCTGTTATATCAACAGAATTTTTCAAATTATGAATGTAGATTAAAGAGGAGACATGTGGAAAGGGATAAAGTAACAAATTGCTCTCTGATCAGTCAAGTACTTATATTTCTTTGTTTGCTATGTTTATGTGACTTAAATATGTGCATTGTTTCCACTACTGCAATCATTTAAGGGTTCTTTTTTTGGTATGCATATCTTGAAATAATTTTATTTCTTACTGTATTTTCTTATATGACCTGGTCAACTCATTAACCTCTTAAATCTAAGAGGGTATCACAAGAGGGTAAAACTAAATGATCGCCAAGGTTCCTTCCAACAACAAATCCTATGACAGCCCGTAGGAATTAAGGTCTCTAGATTTTATACTTTTTAATGGGTACCCAGATAAAAAAAAAACAACTGCCAAGTGCTCCAAACTTTTAGTAATGAGCTTCTTCCATACTTACCTAGATTCCCTATTGCCTCTCAGTAAAAATACAAATTCTGGGGTGGCTAGGTGGTGCAGGACCTGAGTTCAAATCTGGTCTCAGACACTTAATACTAGCCCTGTGACCTGGGGGCAAGTCACTTAACCCCAATTGCCTTGCCTTCCCTCTCTCAAAAAAAAAAACAACAACAACAAAAAAGACAAAAACAACCTATTTTTCCAGATGTATTTCACTCTACTCCCTCTCAAACATCCTATGTTCAAGTCAACTATCTTACATGTTGTTCCTGGTATACAATATTTTCTCACGTCACTTGAATCTTTGCAGACTCCCATGCCTGGAATAATCTCTTTCCTCACCTCCACATTCTGTAATCTTCATATACCTTCAAGCATCTTAACTGCTGCCTCCTATATATGATGCCTTTCTTCCTCCCTTCCCCTCACTCTCATAGAAACATGTCCTCAAGGGACAGCTAGGTGGCCCAGTGAATAGAGCTCTGGAGTTAGGAAAACATGACTTCAAATTTGGTCTCACAAACTGGCTATGTGACCCTGGACAAGTCACTTAACCCAGTTTGCTTCAGTTTCCTCTTCTGTAAAATATGCTGGAGAAGGAAATGGCAAACCACTCCAGTATCTTTGCCAAGAAAACCTCAAACAGGTTCATGAAGAGTCAGCCACAACTTAACAACAATACAAGCTGAATACCTCTGCTGTTTTCTCAAGTGGAATATTAGGTCCTTGAAGACAGAATGTTTCCTTGTTGTCTCCATATCTTCACAGCCTAGATAAAGACTGTAAGAAGTTAATAGATGTTTACTGAATTGAATACAGATTTAGAAATGGCTTCTCTCTGTGTAGAAGTCTCCCAAATTGAATCAGGATACTTAAATGAAAATCTTGAAATGTTCTCTACTAATATCTATTATGTATGATACTCCTCTTCTCAATGGCTAAGAAGTTCTAACTTTCAGCTTACCAATCCCTATGACTGAGAAACAAAGTTTAGGAAATACCTTCATCCTGCAAGCTCTGAGTTTTCTCATTCATATTCAGTCCTACGACCTTTTCCCCATGGCTTAAGCCACCTATACCTGGCCTTTTTCTCTTGTTTTCTCTGGAACAGACATTCTGTTGCTAAAAAATTTTTTTAAGTCTTCCTCTCACATTGTTTCCACCTCCTGGCAATAATTACACCATAGTTCTCCCCTAAAGATATGACATTTTTCAACCTCTCCAAATCTGACTATACCTTCTCCCAGAGGCCACGAATCACAGAACTTCATTGTTCTCTTTACCACTTCCAGAATCTACTTCTATCAACCTCACTCAACAACTCTTATGCTGAATGAAGTTCATGTCATTCAATTCCTGAGCCTTGTTGCTATTTTCTAGCTTTCCTCCTTGACTCGAGTACATGGCTCACAGTCTTTTTCTCCTACACAATGCATGCCATCATTTTTGGTGATAAATACTCACATCAATGGTTCTTCTTAAACTCCTTTTCATCAATTAAACTCATCATTTCTATCTCAGCAATCCATAGGAATAATTACCTTAAAATCACTTGAAAGTGGTCCATCTCTAAGATTCATAACTCAGAAGTTCCACTCTCTAAGCACTATGTACTTTATATCTTTCACTCAGTATCATTCATCTTCAACATCATTATGATCTCTTCCCTTCATTCCTTCCTTTTCTACTCATCTATCACCCATGTTCTGGCTTCTTTTCCCTCCATTTTATATCTTCAAGCTCAACAAAAAATATCATAGTGTAAGGCAATCTCACATAAGAGATAAATTACTAGATGGAGTCAATAAGAATAAGGTCCAAATATCAAATGTGATGCTTGCTCAGAACAAAGACTCATCTCTTAACATATCTGAGCTGCAATTTTCTCATATGTAAAACAGGATTAATAGTGCCCATAGTAATTACTTTACAAGGCTGCTGTGAGGCAAAGTATTACATACCTTATCAAATACTTTGCAAAAATCTAGATCAATCTAGGTATCCAGAGCACACTCTGGTTGTAACAGTCTAGTACTCCTACTAAGAAAAGAAATAATGGTTGATGTGGAAAGAACTGCCCATAATAAAAACTTTCTTATTTTTATGCTCACCACTTCATTTCCTAAATGTTCACAAATAATGCCATTGATAATGTTGATTGGTTTTGCCACTGATACAGTTTGCAGAAAAAAATAATAAAAACGTATTTGTTGAATCTACATTATAAAGTAATGTATGTTTATATACATAAACACAAACAGTAGATTTTCAATCATATCACTGAGAAAAAAATGTTATCTATGTATGCCTATAGACACATATAAAATTTTCACATGTAAAAACTGTCATATAGGGGAGGCTAGGTGGCACAGCGATGAGTTCAAATCTGGTCTCAGACACTTAACACTTACTAGCAGTGTGACCTTGGGCAAGTCACTTAACCCCAATTGCCCTGCATTCCCCCCTCCAAAAAGGAAAAAAAAACCTGTCATAATATATATATATATTATATACACACACACACACACACACACACACACACACACACACATAATCAATAAAAGGTTAAGATGTTAAGAAAATAAGAAATACTGTGCTTACTTATGCTTTTCTTAATAATATGGAAGGAACGCAACATGAAGAAAACATTTACCTCCATTGGTTTAAGCTGAGCATCAAGGTTTATAGCAGGAATTTCTCGGTACCATTCCCAGGATAAATTTCGCTGAACATTAACTTCAAGATTTATTGGTTGCATTATATCTAGTACTTCAGGAAATTTGTCTTCAACAAACTGAGACCTGTGAATAAAAAAACTGTTCTTAGTTTCTTAATAAGCAATGAAATAACTTTTAATAGGTATTAACAGGATAAAGATCAATTTAAATGTCTATTTTCACATACATACAACAGAGCTATATGTGTGTGTGTATATATATATATAAACATACATATACATATATGTACACAAAAAGAGAATATTTTATATTTGTGTCTAGAAAAACAAAATATTATAGTCTTTCCATTTTACAGTGAGATATGTATATAAATACATAATGAATGTATATGTACATATATAATTTGTAAAGTACATAACTGAATGTACTGAATATTTAAAAATAATTTGAGAATGCTTTAAAGAGAGTTACACTCGAGTACTCTTTTTTTTTTTGGCTTTTTTTTTGGAGGGGGGAAGGCAGAGCAATTAGGGCTAAGTGACTTGCCCAAGGTCGCACAGCTACTAAGGGTTAAGTGTCTTTGGCTGGATTTGAACTGAGGTACTCCTGACTCCAGGGCCAGTGTTCTATTCACTGTGCTACCTAGCCACCCCTCAACTACTCTTAAAAATGGATATAAAAGAGATAATAGAATGGATAAAGAGAGTAATTCATTCACAGCAATTCAGGTAACAAGTAGCACAAATAATTTATTTCAGTTTCATTTTTCTTGCTTAATTTAAGACAGCTGGGTTGTGCAGTGGATAGAATACTGGTCCTGGGGTATGGAAGACTGGAGTTGAAATTCAGCCTTAGATATTTACTAGCTATCTAACCCTGGCCAAGCCACTTAATCCTGTTTTCCACAGTTCCTTCACTTGTAAAACGAGAAGGAGAAGGAAACGGCAAACGACTCCAGTACCTGTGTGAAGGAAATCCCTAAAATGGGGTCACCAAGAGTTAAACACAACTGAAGTGCCTGAACAACAACAACCCCTGACACACAGCTACTAAAACCATTTAACAGCTCTTCATTACAAACATTTAGATCATGGATTAAATCCTTTGAAATTTCACTAATATGTGCACTAGAATCTTTATTTAACAGCCTATGATATGTATAGTTGCCCTGTCTTACAATACAGGTGAAATCAATATTACAAATTGTGAAATATAAACTGTTAACTCTACTCTCTACCCATTTTGTGCCTGCTTTCCTCTTCTATGGGAATATCCTCCCTCATACTGGCAACAAAGAGCTTTTATGCTTCCTCTTATTTGTCAAAGCCTGCTCTGACACTTTATTGATATCAAGTCAAAAAAGTTACTATCACTTTAAATATTATCACCCCAAAGGATACTGGGTAATTAACAGACTTCAAAGTTTTAGGGATAAAGTTCTGATGCTATAAATTTCCAGTAGCATGTATATGATGAAAAAAAAAACTGATGGTGGTTGGAATTCTGGGATGCCACATCAGGCCATCTCATGTACAAAAAAAACGATCACTTTTTTCAATAATCATTGTAATGGCAAGCAAAGTGGTACTTTGCTCCTTGTTTCAGTTATTGTAATGGTGACCCAAGAAGTATTTAGCTCCTTGTTTCCACTATTCAAGTGCCTTTGAGACTGTGCCTGTGATCATGTCAAGTCTTTGTTGGAAACAGTATACACTGCGTGGCCCTTAAACGACCTAAGGGAGTTTGGAGACAACCCTTCCCCTTAATAGGCCTAATGTCATCACATGGTGAGAGGAGGAACTTGTGAAAGAGCTGAACAAGAAGGATGTGACAGGAAGGGTGGAACAAGAAGGAGCTGAGGGGATAAAAGCTCAAGCATGAACTGGGCCCAAGCAGAACTAAGAGGGAGAACGCATGTGATTTTGGCACTCTGTACCACTCTGTTGGTCTGTCAGAGAAAAGTCCTGTCTCTTGATTTTGGACAGAAGTTCTGAAAGAGGGTTTTACTGCTGATTTGTGTTTGATTTCTCAGACAAAAGCTTTGTCTGGTGGTTTGAGTTACTTTGTCAGACAGAAAGTGAATTGAGATGATAATGCCAGCAATGTGTGTTAGAGTTACTGTTGTAACTCTAAGCTTAACATGTGTAAATATTGTTGTAGCTGTTAAGCTTTATCTTCCCAGAAACAGAAACTTCAAAGGGCTTGGAATAGACTAGTGTAATGAGAATGCTGATCTGAAGATCTTCCCTGCCCCTTAATAGACCTAGGAGGGAGTTTGAAGACCTCCCCTGGTTTAAAAGTAAACTCTGCCCCCTAATAGGCTGAATGGAATCACAGGGAGCTTGTGATGGAAAGATTTTGCTAAAGGGACAAGCAGCGCCTACCAGTAGCTTCCCTGCTGTGAAGATAAACTCTGCCCCCTGATAGGCTGAATGTAGTCACATGGAGCCTGTGGTGGGAGGAGTTTGCTGAAGGGAAGCAGAGCCCACAGGAAGCTGGTCAGAGCTAGTAAGACAGTGGAAGATTGGAAAGGGAATAATTACCTGCCTGAGGTCCCAAAGTTAACATTTCTCAGTCAGAATTTAACCTAAGGTCTCTTCTCACTCTAAAGTTCCAAAGGCTTTAGACGCTGGCTTCCTTGCTCAAAACTTTCATCTCTACTGCTGACATTTTCACTACTCCCCACTCTCCAGAACTCTCTCCCGCTTCATCTCCAATTACTGGCTACCTTCAAGTCCCAGCTAAAGCTCCACCTTTTATACAACTGTATACAATTATACAATGCATACATATGTATACATAAAATTATACAATTCTATACATTTCGCGTGCTATCTCCCTCATTAGACTATGAATGATTTGAGAACAGCAAGTGAGAATGGGGGTGAGGGGCCTTATGGTTTTTTATGTTGTTGTTTAGAGTCTTGCTTTCTTTATGTCCATATTGCTTACCCTAGTACATGGTAGGCACAAGTGTTTCCTGACAAATACCACAAGTTTTCTTTATGTAATATTAGGATTTGCTTAAAAGTTGGAATGTGAATTCAATTTCTGTAAATAAAATATTTTGCATATACTAGGGGAGTTCCCTATTTAAAAATGCTTTGAAGTTTAAACCTTTTATAAAATGAAATCATCCTTTTATGATACAAATTATCACCTACAAATGCATAGTTTTCTAAGTTCAAAGTTTTTCTATATAGATAGTCCCATTTTAACAAACCTTATAGGACCTAAAAACTATTACATTATATTTATATCTTGTTAAAAATCAAAGCCTGTAGTTACAATAGATAAATATTTAATGTATCTGCAAAGTGATATTATTAATAAAGTCAATGTTTTTCAAAATACTGTGCTGGCTTAATTCTATCTCATACCTTATCAGAGGGGCAAAACTGACAGAAAAAGAAAAATTACAAATGTTGGAGGAACTGTGGGGAAAGGGGTACATTAATGAATGTTCTGCTGGAGCAGTTCAGACATTTTGGAAAGCTATGGTATTAAACTGTGAGAAAAGCTGAAAGGGCTAGTTTTCAAAGAAATCAGAAGAGACTCATATGAACTGATACAGAATATATGAGGAAAACCATAAGAACAATTTATACAATAACAGCTTTAAAATACTTAAGAACTCTAATGAACATAAGGCTGGATTTATTACCAGGAATGTAAGATTGATTTAGGAAAACTATAAACATAAATAACTGAATTAATAACAAGAACAATAAAAATAACATAATTATGTCAATAAATTAAAAAAATACACTTTCATAAAGTACAACTCAAACAAGTAACTGGTATTCTCCAAAGCTATTAGATGAATGTACAAAAATACTTCTCAAATATTCAAAAAGCTCTTCCAAAGGAACTTTTCACAAAAAAGGAACAAGTTTCACAAAAACTGTGAAACTTTATTAGCCTAGAAATGCACTAAGATTTTTTTTTGGATAATCTGTATATTAGTCCTCTCTTATAAATTGTAACCTCAAAAATTACAGAGAATTATGGACAAAGATAACTAAGACTGAAATTGTCAAATGTGTAAGAAAGAACAATTATTCCATTTGATTCTACTTAAAACATATTCCCATATTCACATCAACTGTACATCAAAAGTTCAATTAATGAAATAGCATGACAATAAAAACAGCAGGACACCAACCAATACTATAGCAATAAGTTGTCTTTCCTAGGAATGCCTGGGGGAAAAAACCCTAAACCTTATTGTAGGTTAAAAGAAAAAAAAAAAAAAACAGATCCCAAGGAGTATAAAAACCTGAGGTTATTTATCCTACATAATCAAATCAGTATACCAACCAATAAACATTTATACCTGTAGAGTTTCATCTCACTCAACTTTACTGTTATATCATCAATAACAGGTGGAGGGTTAAAGTTGCCCTTTGACACCATGTAGAACTTGTTCTTCATTGTTATTAGCCCAAAATCAGCAACTAAGACATTTTTAGATTCTGAAGACTGTGGGATTACTACAACAGGTGCTTTGATATGAATATCCAATGACATTCGGGAACTCCTTTTTGCCAGTTCTTTTACACCACCAGCTATACCTGTTGCTTGAACTGTTGCTTCAGTCAAAGCTTCTTTTGCTCTTTGAAAGTTGTTTATGAAAGCCTGTAAGAATTATATTCTTGATGTTAGTTTTAGATGCCTAAAGTTATTAAATCAAGGCATAACATTATCACTAAATATTTATTAATGTTTATGATATTTTTGGTGCTATCATATAGGTTATTTATATGTCTTCAATACCCCCATGCAGCTCATTTTTTTTCCTGCTTTTGAACTGATGGGATTTAAAATCCCACTGATGGGATTTATTTTAATTCTAGTTATTAGAGCTAATTAGTACTTTGATGTAATAATTTAAATAAGTTAAAATGTAAAAACAAAGAAAAATGAGAGCAATAAGCAGCCAATATAGATGTCAATAATTCCATACACTGAATATCAAGTTATAAGGGTTTATCAAGTTATGAAGGTTTATCAAGTTATGAGGGTTATTGTGGGGGGAAAAAAAGTTTGGTAACCCTTAAAACATTATACAAACGTAAGGTAGCAGTAGTGTTAGTGGTGGTGGTGGTAGTAATTGGGAGGTCTATTGTAAATCTTTGTACTGAATTTTATTTTTTTTTCTTTAAACAGCTTTTTAAAGAATTTATTTAGTATTTAATTTTTCCCCAGCTACATGTAAAAAAAACAATTTTTAACATTTGTTTTCAGAACCTTGAGTTCCAAATTTTCTCTCCTTTTTCCCTTTACCTTGCCCTTCAAGAAGGCAAGAAATTTATACCTGTACAGTCATGTAAAATATAACCATAATAGTCATGTTGTGAAAGTAAAGACAGACAAAAAAAAACTCAAGAAAAACAAAAAAGTGAAAGGAAAGAAACAAAAGTTACTTCAATCTGTATTCAGACACCATCAGTTCTTTCTCTGTAGATGGATATAGCATTTATCCTAAGTCCTTCAGAGTTGTGTCATGGATTGTTGTATTGTGGAGAATAGCTAAGTCATGCACAGCTGATCATCTTACAATAATGCTGTGACTTTGTACATTTTACTTTACATCAATCTTTGCAAGTTATTCTAGGTTCTTCTCAAGAGTATCCTGCATATCATTTCTTATATTACAGTAGTATTCCATCACTAACATGCCACAACTTATTCAGCCATTCCCCAATTGATATATATTTTCAATTCCTTCAATTTCCACTTCTTTATCTCCAGAAAAAATCCACTACAAATTTTTTCGTACATATAATTCATTTTCCTTTTTTTTTTCTCTTTGGGGATAGAGACCAAGTAGTGACATTGCTATACCAAAGGGTATGCATGGTTTTATAGCCCTTTGGGAACAGTTCCAAACTGCTCTACAGAATGGTTCAATCAATTCACAATTGACAACAGTATCTTACTGTCTCATTTTTCCCACATTCTCTCCAACATTTGTCATTTACCTTTTCTGTCCTATTTTCTGTCTAATCTAATATAGGTATGAGGTAGTACCTCAGAACTGTTTTAACTTGCATTTCATTTCTCCAATCAATAATTAGAATATTTTTAATATGGCTAGAGACAGCTTTAATTACTTCATCTAAAAACTGATTATATCGTTTGATCACTTATCAACTGGGGAATGGCTCTTATTTTTATAAACTTGATACAACTGTTGGAGAAATGACTTCTTTTTCAGAGACCCTTGCTTCAAAAACCATTTTTTTCACAATTACTACTGCTAACTGTATTTGCCCTCATCCTATCCCCCCGCCCCTTGTTTATTCTATTCTCTCTCCCTTCATCTTGTCTTTCCTCAAAACTGTTTTGCTTCTGATGACCCCTTCCACTAAACTGCCCTCCCTTCTATCACCACTCTGCCCCTTCTCTTATCCCTTTCCCCTTCAATTTTCCTGCAGACAAGAGAGATTTCTATACTTGATTGCCTATGTATCTTATTTCCCAGTTACATGTAAAAACAATTTTTAACATTCATTTTTAAAACTTTTGAGTTACAAATTCTCTCCCCTCTCTCCCCCACCTGCATCAAGAAGGCAAACAATTCAATACAGGCTACAAGTGTTTAGTCATATCTCCAAAAACAATTATGTTGTGACTGCCATGTAGAATGTCTATATGTTAAGCATATATAACAATCATGTAGACTGACTATATTTCCCTCTATCTTATATTTATCCTGATTTACTATATTCTTTCCTTTCACCCTATCCCTTCTCAAAAGTGTTTGCTTCTAATTACCCCCTCCCCCAATCTGCTCTCCCTTCTCTCACCCTGCCCTCTCTTATCCCTTTACCCCTACTTTCCTGTAGGGTAAGAGAGATTTTTATACCCAATTGAGTGTGTATGTTATACCCTTAGGTCAATTCCAAAGTGAGTAAGGTTCACTCATTCCCTCTTACCTGCCCCCCACCCCACCCTTTTCCTCTCCACTGTAAAAGCATTTTTTGGCCACATTTATGTAAGATAATTTACTCCATTCTATCTCTTTTGTTCTCCTTCTCCCAATACATTCCTCTCTCTTACCCCTTAATTTTATTTTTTAGATACCATCCCTTCATATTCAACTCACCCTGTATAATGGCAAGCAAAGAAGTACTTAGCACTTTGTTTCAGCTACTTAAGTATTTAAGACCTTGTCTGAGCCCCTTATGATTTGAAGGGGGGGGGGACTTACTGAGCAACAAGAAGGGTGGGAAAGGAAAGAGAACCACCATATATAAGCAGGAGCACAAGCAAGGACAGAGCTGAGAAGAAAACTTGGAGTGTCTAGCACTCTGTTTGTCTGTGTTGATTTATGTTTGTGATATTTTGTCCAGAAGCCCCGGGACCTTACTGCTGGCTAAGAAGCCCTGAAAGATAATTTTCTTGTTGTCTGTTTACAGAAATCCTGGAGAAAGGCTTCAGAGGTCCTGGGACTATACTGATGATTAGTGTTGATTTCTCAGACCTTGTTTGTGGGTCTGTGTTGATTTCACAGGCAGATACTGAACTGATGATGGTGCTGGCAATGTGCATGAATGTTGTTTTGGTTCTGTTAAACTTTGTCTTCCCAGAAACTGAAACTGCAAAGGACTTGAGGTGAACAGGACACTTTGGAGCTTCAATGTGAAAGAGGAACTGGATAGGAAGCTGAGAGCTGCCTGCCTGTGAATCCAGGTGATGGTTGGGTGAATTCCTGGACCTATGGAGGAGGACCATGGAATCTGGGAACCAGCCGCGAGCCAAGATGAAAAGACCTGAAAAGTACCACTCCTTGGATACTTAGTACTGACTGACAAGAATTATGATTTATTGTGATGGAGGGGTGGGAGAACTTTGTATTTTGTACCTTGTTCCCTTTAAGAATTGCTGAGTTAAGGATGACTGGAAACTAATCTCCAATCTAGAAGAAAGAAAACTTTCTGAGAGATTATGACACTGTGACCTGAATGACATTTTGTATCCTGAATGATATTTTTTGTTTAAAGCTATG
The DNA here is from genome assembly GCA_028646575.1 of Pseudocheirus occidentalis. Lineage (NCBI taxonomy): Eukaryota > Metazoa > Chordata > Mammalia > Diprotodontia > Pseudocheiridae > Pseudocheirus > Pseudocheirus occidentalis. The sequence goes on along the minus strand of CM053599.1, from coordinate 117,057,004 downwards.
TGACCACTTTAGTGATAAGTTGCTATGTTGTATCATTGTGAATGCTGTACTTTGGTTTCTGTGAATGTTTTGCTTTAGTTAACTGCTAAATAAGGTGAGAGTTCACTATACTATGTGATCAGAACCTTAAAACTATTTACAACAGCAGTCTTCTGGAAAGCTGCTTGTGCTTGGCTTTACACCCTGTGCCCATACATACATACATACATACATACATACACATATATTCCCCCAAACTACCATAGTAAATGAGAAAGGTCTCATTTATTTACTTAATTATTTAAATGAGCTATAAATGTCATCTTTTCATATAGGAATGTAAACAGTTCAACTTTAATATGCCCCTTATAATTCCTCTTTCCCATTTATCTTTTCATGCTTCTCTTGATTCTCGTATTTGAAAGTCAAATTTTCTATTTAGCTCTGGTCTCTTCTCAAGTATGCATAAAAATCCTGTGTTACTGAATAGAAAATTTTTCCACTCACAGATTATACTCAGTTTTGCTGGGTAGGTTATTTCTTGGTTTTAATTCTAGTTCCTTTGACCTCTGGAATATCATATTCCAAAGTCCTCTGATCCTTTAATGTAGAAGATGCTAAAATCCTGTGTTATCCTGATTATGTTTCCACAATGTTTGAATTTTTTCTTTCTGGAAGCTTGCAATAATTTTTCCTTGACCTGGGAAATCTGGAATTTGGCTCTAATATTCCAGGAAGTTTTCACCTTGGGATCTCTATCAGGAGGTAATTTGTGGATTCTTTCCATTTCTATTTTACCCTGTGGTTCTAGAATATTGGGGAAGTTTTCCTTGATAATTTCTTGAAACATGATATCTAGGCTCTTTTTTTTAATCTTGGTCTTCAGGTAGTCTGATAATTTTAAAATTATCTTCTCTGGATCTATTTTCCAGGTGAGTTGTTTTTACAATGAGATATTTCACATTATCTTTTATTTTCTTACTCTTTGTATTTTGTTTTCTATTTCCTTGATTTCTCATAGAAAGTCATTCATGGGGGGGGGTGGAGCTAAGATGGTAGCGTAGAAGCAGCAAAGTTTTGCAGCAACCATATAGCCACCTCAAATACCCATACAATATGACTCTAAACAATTTGTAGGGCTCCAAAACTCACAAAAATACAGAAAACACATCTCTAGCTGAAGGCAGCTCGGCAGGTGGGGGCTCTTCACAGCAGGCTGTGGAAACACAATTAGGATAACCCAGGATCCGGAGCCTTCTACATTGAGGGATTGAAGGGCCTCGAATACGATATTCCAGAGATCAAGGGAACTAGGATTAAAACCAAGAATCACCTACTCAGAAAAATTCAGTATAATGCTCCAGGGGAAAATATGGTCATTCAGTGAGGTTGAGGACTTTCAAGCATTCTTGCTGTGAGTCATTCCTCTTCACTGTCTCGATTCTAATTTTTAAGGAATTATTTTCTTCAGTGAGCTTCTGGATCTCCTTTTGCATTTGGCCAATGTTGCTTTCTAAAGCATTCTTCTACACAGTGATTTTTTGGATCTCTCTTGACATTTGTTCTAGTCTATTTTTTTTTCACCTCACTTATCAGTTTATTTTCTCCCTTCAACCATGATAACATGGTACCCAAATTTGGTGTTCACTGGGGGAATCTGTGTACACAGGCTTGTCCAGGCCACTGACAGGCAAGGCAAATGCTGCTTCTTGGAACGGGCCTACCATGGACCCTTTTGTCATCCAGCCCAAATCTCCCCCCCTGCCGGGCTTTATCTCCACTGTATTGCAAGGAAACTTCATTGAATCTCACTCCAGACTTCAGTTTTTCCATGGCCTCCATGATTCTGCCATGCTTTTCACACAGAATATGTTGGACCTTTACTGCATTTCCACCCTCACTCCCAAACGCTGCTCCCCTTTTCCCTCCTTTGCTAGAATCACTCTCCCCTTTGGGAGCCATCTTGCTTTGTTGCCCCGGCCTCCGTTAGTACTGGTCTAGTCTATTTTTAAGGTCTAGTCTATTTTCTTCAGTATTTTGGGGGGACCTCCTTTACCAAGCTGTTGACTAATTTTTTCATTATTTTTTTTTTGCATCATTCTCACTTCTCTTCCCAATTTTTTTTCTATGTCTCTTAACTTGATTTTCAAAATCCTTTTTGAGCTCTTCCATGGCCTGAGACAAACTCATATTCTTCTTGGATTCTTCAGATACAGGAGCTTTGACTTTGTTGTCTACTTCTGAGTGTATGTTTTTTATCTTCCTTGTCACTGTTTCTATAGTCTTAGTTTTTTACTGTTGTTTGCTCATTTTCCCAGTCTACTATTTGACTTTTTAACTCTTTGCTAAGGTAGGGCTCTGCTTCCAGTGTGGACAGCAAACTGTACCAAGCTTCAGGGATTTTGTGCAGTTGTTTTCAGAGATATTTCTAGGGACCTGTAAGTTTTCAGTTCTTCCAAGGTGGTATGATCTAAGGAGAGGTGTCAAATCCTCTCCTGGCCTGTGCTTTGGTCCATGAGTGCCCACAAGCACTCTTTTCTGTTCTGAAACTGTGAGAAGAGTCCCCTCTCCACTGCGGCCACAAGCTCTGCTCTGCTAGTGTTCCTCCTTGCCCCAGAACTGCCATCCAGGACTGTGACCCAGAGCAAAGTATGGGCAAAGTAACAGAGTCCTGCCTCAGTGCCAGCAAAGAGACCTCTGTAATTTCCTGATCAATTGTTTGATCCCATTACCATCTGTGGGCAACGAGCTTCAGAAGCAGTCATTGCCACCATTTCCAGCAGTGCTGATACAGTCACTGTCTATGCTGGTATGGCCTGTGCTAGACTGTTTTCCTCTCTCAGTTTTGTGCAACAGACATTTTCAAACGACCTTCCAGGTTGCCTTGGGATGGAAATTTGTTTCACTCTTTTTGTAGGTTCAGCTGCTCCAGAATTTTAGAGTAGTTTTTTACATGCATTTAGATGAGTCTGGGGGAGATCTTAGGCAAGTCCTTGTCTGTACTCAACCATGTTGGCTCTGCCCTGTACTTCATGTTAGTATTAATTCAATGTTTAGAACTGTGGTTCCCAAACTCTGCTCTTCAAGGCCCACAGGGTGTGGCAGCCAATTCACCGAGAAACCACAGGATATTTAAATAGTTTTGAGGGGAAAATAGTGATAGCTGACCTGTCAGGCACCACAAACTACTAGCTTAAGTTAATTTTGCTTCAATATTAGATCATGCTATGTTCTTTTTTATGATGTTTTTGAACATCTGAGGTTTTTATATTCACAGACATACAGCTATACCGGTAAATTCTGAAACTTTCTCATTTGTAATGTCATATCTTTGTGAAGCTAGCTTTTGGTGATAGCTGTGATAAAATAGCAAGTACTACATGAAAACCATCATGGAACAGGAAATGAAGGTGGCAGTGCCCATTTAAACTCTGAAAAGCTGTGTAGGGCCCAAGAAGTATATTATACAGTTATCATAGGGGTAAAAACGTGTTTTGTAACTCTTAAAGCATTACAGAAATGGAAGTTGTTGTTATTGGTGGTGATGGTGGAGGTGGAAGCAGTAGGTAGAGGAGGAGAAGGAGCAATAGTAACCACAGTTAGTAGTACTACTATTTTCATAGGAAAGCACCTAAGGGTGCTCTCTAAGTACTTATTTATGCTCATTTTAGACATAAATCTCATCACTTTGCCTTTCTGATTCCCCAGGCCACATCAGTTTAAAGTAGGAAATTAGAGAGGGAATGAAAGGAAATGGGAGAAGACAGACCATTGGTACACTGACAGTAACCAAAAAATAACATCTCATGGTGAAAGAAAAAATACACAAACTGTAAAAAGCGGATGCAAGAACTCAAAAGCAAAGAAGCAAACATTTCTACAGATTTCAATAAGCCCTGATACAGCACAGAATAAACAATTCACATTGGCTCATGAACCACCAACACAAAGATATAGATCATTTATGTTCAAACACTGTTTAAGCAAGAAAGGTACTTGAATAATATAGTTTTGAATGATTTTCATCAAAATGGTAAGCATAAGAATGTTAGCACATTGAAAAAAGTATGATTAAATTTTCTGGAAAAGTCACATATTATGTATTATTCCCCAATTATCCTAAATAAATGAGGCCTTATTGAATTTAACATTATTTTAAATAATTTTAAAAAAAGAAATAGTAGGGGGTGGCTCAGTGAATAGAGCACAAGCCCTGGAGTCAGGAGGACCTGAGTTCAAATTTGGCCTCAGACACTTAACACTTACTAGCCATGTGACCTTGGACAAGTCACTTAACCCCAATTGTCCTGCCTTCCTCCTCCAAAAGAAAAAGGCAAAAAAAAATCCCCAGTTGTTACATACTTACCATTACAGAATATAAAAATTTCATTATTACGACAACTTCCATGCAGCCAACAGTTAAAGTAACCTCACTGTCAACTACATTCATATTCATATATTTAGCACCAGCAGTAGCACCCAGGTAAGAAACCATTTTGAAACTGAAGACTTCTTTTCCAGTTATATAAAGAACCTTAAAGAAGAAAGATAATTAAATTACAACAAGCTAGCACAACTTCCATTTTCAAAAATATCCCAGGAACAAAATTTGAAATTCCTCCACCAAAATTCAACTAAGCAGAAAAAAACCCAGTCAACAATTCCAATAATGGGAGAAAGGAAATTCAACAGTGACAAAGCAAAGATTGCATAAGAAAACCTTTTCAATATTTGCATGAGCATTCCACACAACCATTACCTTAAGATCAGAGAAGTTCCAATAGAGATCAATATTTTTCAAACCATGTGGCAAAGAAAAATACACTGATAAGATACTTTCCATTTGGTCCTGAAAGAACTGGCCTCTCATAATCTGAATCTTTCATATTTGAAGTATCTTTTACAAAGTATGAATCCACCATTTTTATGGCATACTTAATTCTCTAGCCTTCTTCTGTCATCGCTTAATTCTTTCAATTTCTAGTCTTTTTTTTAATAGTCACCACTCAGTTATCCTCAAAATACCTTGCGCTTACTTATGTGGGGACATGTTTATCCAAATAAAAGGTAAGCTCTTTGTGTATGGGCACTGCTCTGATTTTGCTTTTGTATTCCCAGTACCCTTGTAGAAGCTTAGGTTTATTGAAATTTAACATATTCTACACCTTTATCAAAGTAAATTGTAAATCATCATTTTGTCTTTCCTATTTCTTAGCCAGCATTTGCTACTAATTTTAATCTTCATCTAAACCAAAGAGAATTAGAAAGGCAAAAATAATAATAATAATAATTAGAAAGGCAATTCCACTAAAAACTTAAGATTTATTTAAGAATAACTAACCTTTTTAAAAATTTCATTTAGATTATGTATGTATTCTATCACATATGTATTTTTTTCCAATTAACAAGTATTTATTTTCTTTTCCCTACCACTATGGAAAGTTGCTATAAAAATTTTTGCTAATATGGGCCCTTTTCCTTTTCTTTGATGTCTCTGGAATATAGACCTACTAATGGTATATATAGTAATTTGGTGAGACTAGTTTCAAATTGTCTTCTAAAATGGTTGGAGCAAGTCAAAGGTCCTCCAACAGCATATTAGTTTTTCTATTGTCCCTCATCCTCTCAAAAAATTGTCATTTCCCACTTTAGTCATTGTTGCCAACCTGCTGGTTATGAAGTCGAACCTGAGGGCTAGTTTAATTTGCATTTCCCTTAATATTAATGATTTTAGATATATTTTTACATAGCTGTCGACAGTTTGGATTTCTTACAACTGAGGAATTGCTCCATCCTATGTGTTTAAGTGAATTACTTAAAAATCTTGGAAATGAGAATTTCTTCAGAGAAACTTGCTGCATGGATGCTTTCTGTTACCCTTCTGTTGTATCTACATTAGTTTCATTTGTGCAAAAACTTTTAAATTTTATATAATCAGAACTGATCATTTTATACTTATTCCATCCCTACTATGCTTGGCCTGTAAGGACCAATTCTCCAGTTGTTAAAAGATTGCTTTTGGACTTTCCATCTTCCCTTACATATATTTAGGATTTCTGATATGATTAATGACATTCTTTTTATAAGTCTTGGATTGGGTAGAATATTCTGTAACTTTTTCTTCTTTAAGCTGGTAGATTTTTAAATCTTTACCAGGATATTTGTAGAAGATCTGGGCTCCTCTAGGTCCCAACATTGCCATTATTTTCCCACTAATGGAAAATGACTATATTTTAGAAACCTAGAACAGATGTGTCTGCCACCTATTAATCAAAAAAGCTCCAGGAAATAAGAGGTAGGAGATTTGGATTCTAATCCTGGAACAAACGAATAAATGATTGTGTCACCTAACGCAAGTCACTTAATTTCTCTGACCCTTACTGGTTTCTTCAGAAAGAAGATCACAAGACTCACATAAAGAACTGAGGATGTTTTGATGACTAAATGTGAAAATACTGTGTGAATATTTATCTACAAAATAAAAGGTACATATAACTGTCAAGTGGTAGCATTCATTAATTTATCAAATAGTCCTAGAAGAAGCTCATCTCTTCAGAAAAACCATCTTGATTTGTGGAGAGAAGTATACAGTGCACTACTAACTGTCTGACATTTCTATAAAACATGTCTTCATTTAAACCAGGATTTTCTACATAATACATCTAAAAAGGTAGCTACTCTGCTGGTTTCATCAAAAGAACACAAAATTCAATATAGCAAAAAGGCACATTCCTCATAGTACCAAGTAAGCCTCTAAGTTCTTTTAAGAAAGCACTATGTTTAATGGAAAAGCCCTAGACTCAAATTCAGGAGTCACCAACACAGTATTTATTGAATAACTACTATATGCAATGCACTATGCTACCCTCAAATAGCAATATGGTGGAGTAGAATGAGCAACAGAGTTAAAAGTCAGGCAAACACTTAGTACCTGGGCTCTAGCACTTAATACCAGCACTAGAGATGAGAGCCATGCAAACACTTAATAACAGGGCTCTATATTGCATTTAATTCTTCTGTGATCATAGGCAAGTCAATATCAATGAGACTGCTTCCACTTGTAAAGTACTTTGTAAATCTTAAAGCACTATATGAAAGAATTATTAATCTAGAACAGTGATTCTCAACCTTCCTAATGCTGCGACCCTTTAATACACTTCCTGATGTTGTAGTGATCCCTAACCATAAAATTATTTTCGTTGCTACTTCATAACTGTAATTTTGCTACTGTTATGAATTGTAATGTTAATATCTGATGTGCAGGATGCATTTAAATTGAACATAACCCACAGGTTGAAAACCGCTGATTTAGAAGAAGCAGTCTAGTAGACTCTAAGATCCGTAAGTAGAAGAAATAAGTTACACACAAACATACAAGATAAAATGGGTTACCATGCCCCTACAAGAAGTATCAAATACTGTAGAATTCAATCTGAACTACGTGGGTATGGAAATCAGAGAAGATTTTGTTAAAGAAGAGGCATTCAAACTAGACCTTTAAGTATGGGTAGGAATTAAAACTGTTGATATTTTAGAAAAAGGACATTTTAGATGTCAGGTCTGTTACACTACAGTATACAGATGATGAAAAAAGACTATTTAGAAAGGGCAAAAACAGTTGGTGGGTATTCAAATGCCAAAGATCATTGATTTAATTTAGTGGATAATGGGAAGTGACTAAAGGCTGGGCAGTGCAATCATCAAAGAAAGAGGAGAGGGGCCCATATATATAAAATTATTTATAGCAACTATTTTATGGTAGCAAAAATTTGGACAGGAAGGAGACACTCATTCTGGAAACAGCTGAACAATTTATGGTAAACAAATGTGATGGAAAGGAGAAGCACAAGTATATCAGAGCTCATAGCTACAGGGAAGCAGGAGCCATGGTCACAGTTGCAGGGCAGAAAAGAGTGCTTGTGGTCACTCACAGATCACAGCACAAGCCAGGAAATTACACTTGTCCTAAGATCAGACCTTGGAAGAACTGAAAACTTAAAGAACCCCATAACTAGCTATGAAAATAACAGTAAGAAAAACCTGAAGCTTGGGACACTGCTCCCTACACCCAAGTAACAGGGCCTAACTTTAAAGTTAAGAAATAGGCTGGGAAAAATGACCAAACACCACCAAAAAAAAAAAAAACAAAAACAAAAACAAAAACAAAAACAAAAAAAAACCCCAAAGAGCCAGACCATTCAAAATTATTATGGTGACAGGGAAGATCAAAACACAAACCAAAAGGCGTGGATAACAGTGTTTTTAAAACTACAAGCAAAATCACAAAGAAAAATGTAAATTACTGTCAGGCACAAAAAGAATCCCTGAAAGGATCCAAAACGATTTTGAAAATCAAGTAAGAAAGGAAGAGGAAAAACTAAGAAAAGAAATGAGAGTGATGGAAGAGAAGCATAAAACAAGGTGTCAATAGCTTGCTAAAAGCATAAAAATGGAAAAACACGTACAAAAATTCACTTAAGAAAATAGCTCCTTAAAAATCTGAATTGGTCAAGTGGAAAAGAAGATACGAAAGTTCACTGAAGAAAATAATTCCTTAAAAATCAGAACTGGGCACAAGTGGAACCTAATGACTCCATGAGATATTAAAATTTTTTTACAAAATCAAGAGAATAAAAAAATAGAAATTGGAAATATTTCATTGGGAAAACAAATGACCACATCAAAGAGAAAAAAATTTAATAATTACTGGACTACTTGAAAGCCACAATCAAAAAAAAGAGCCTAGACATATATTTCAAAAAAAATATTAAGGAAAATTACCCTGATATCTTAGAACCAGATGGTAAAATAGAGAGTAAAATAGAAACTGAAAGAATCTATCCATCATCCACCAAAAGAGATCCCAAATCAGAAACTCCCAGAAATATAGCCCAATTCTAGAACTCTCATGACAAGGAGAAAATGCTATAAAAGCAGCCTGAAAGAAACAATTCAAATACTGTGGAGCCACAATAAAAATAACACAGGATTTATTAGTTTCTACATTAAAAGACTGGAGAACTTCAAATACGATATTGTGAATGGCAAAGGAACTAGTATTATACACATGAATCCCTTAATGAGCAAAACTAAGTATAATCCTTCCAGGGAGAAGAAAAATGGAAATTTAATAAAATAGAGGAATTTTAAGTATTCTTGATGAAAAGACCATAGCTGAAGAGAAAATCTGATTTTCAAATGTAAGACCAAAGAGGAGCATAAAAATGTAAACAGGAAAGAGAAATCATAAAGAATTCAGTAAGGTTAAACACTTTACATTCCTACATTGGAAGATAATACTTGTAACTCCTAAGAACTTTATCAATATTAGAGCAATTAGAAGTATGCATAGATGGCAAAGACATAAGTTGATGATGATGGGATGACATCCAAAAATACAAAATTAAGAGGTGACAAAGAGTGCTGAGAGAAGGAGCAAGGAAGAGGTACAATGGCATAAATTATCTCACATAAAAAAGGCATAAAATAATTTTTCTAGAAGAGGGGAAGATGAGGTTTTGTGAGTGGCAGACAATGCTTGAACCTTAGATTCATCAGAACTGGCTGAAAGAGGGAACAACAAAAACATGCAGTTGGGTACAGAAATGTACCTTACCCTACAGGGAAGCAGGAAGGGAAAGGGATAAGAGATTGGGGAGCTGATAAAAGCAAGAGCAGACCGAGGGAGACAGTAGTCAAAAATCAAATCATTTTTGCAGAGGGACAGGTTGAAATGAGAGAAAAGGATAAAGAGGGGGAAAACAGAATGAAGGGAAATACACAGTAATCAAAACTGTGAATGTGAATGGGATGAACTCACCCACAAAATGGAAGTGGATAGAAGAGGGAATTAAAAACCAGAATCACACAATATATTGTTTACAAGAAATACACTTGAAGGACATAGATGGATGGAGACACACACACACACACACACACACACACACACACACACACACACACACTAAAGGTAAGGACATGGAGAATTATTATGCTTCAGTTGAAGTGGGAAAAAAAGCAAGAGTAGCAATCATCTCAGACAAAGCAAAAGCAAAAACTGATATAAAGAGACAAGCAAGGAAACCAAATCTTACAAAAAAGTACCATGGACAATTCTGGATCAATGTTAAATACATATGCACCAAATGGTATAGCATTCAAATTCTAAAAGGAAAAGGAAAACAAGTTAAAGGAGGAAATAGTAAGACTATACTTGTGGGGGTACCTCAGCATTTCCCAGGACCACAATTAATTCCAATACTATATAGACTATTTGAAAAAACAGATAAAGGAGTCTTCCCAAATTCCTTTTAAATCACAAAAACAGTACTGATACCAAAACTAGGAAGAAGAAAAATAGAGAAAGAAAACTATACATGCAGTTTTAGGCAGAAACTAAACATGATTTACATATAAAGGATGAAATCACAAGTAAATTAGGGGAGCATGGAATATTCTACCTGTCAGATCTATGGAGAAGAGAAGAATTTATGACCAAACAATTACAATTTATAATAAAATAAAAATTTACAATATATAAAATGGCTAATTTTGACAAAATTAAATTAAAATTCTTTTGTGAAAAAACAAAACCAATGCAGCCAAGAATAGAAGGAAAGCATAAAACTGGGGAAGCTTTTCATCAAGTTTTCCTGATAAAGGTCTTATTTTTCAAATATAGAACTAAGTCAAATTTCTACAACTTTAAGTCATTCCTCAAGCGATAAATGGTCAAAGAATATGAACAAGCAGTTTTCAAATGAAGAAATCAAAGCTATAGTCCCATGAAAAAAAATGCTCTAAATCACTACTGATCAGAAAAATGCAAATTAAAACAACTCTAAGGTACCATCTCACATCTATCAGATTGGCTAATATGACAGAAAAGAAAAATGACAGATGTTGGAAAACTGGGACATTGATGCACCGTTGGTAGAATTGTGAACTGATCCAACCATTCTGTGATGAGCAATTTGGAACTGTGCCTAAAGGACTATAAAAGTATGCATAGCCTTTGATCCAGCAAAAGCACTACTATGTCTATATCCCAAAGAGAAGCAATCCCCCTGTCCCTCCAAAAAAGAGGGAAAAAGACCTATTTGCACCAAAACTATGATAGAAGCTCTCTTTGTGAAGGCAAAGAACTGGAAATCGAGGGTATGTCTATCAACTGAGGAATGGCTGAACAAGTTGTGATATATGGTTGAGATGGAATATTATTGTGTTATAAGAAATGACAAGCAGGATGCTTTCAGAAAAACAAAGAAAGACTTAAATGAACTGATGCAAAGTGAAGTAAGCAAAACCAGCAGAATATTGGACACAGTACCAGCAACACTGTGCTATGATCAACTGTGACTGTTGCTGTTCTCAGCAATACAAATTTTTAAAACAATTCCCAAGGATATGTAACAAAAAAATGCTATCCACCTCCATAGAAAGAATTGATGGAGTCTGAACGCAGATCAATACATAAGTTTTTATTTTTTCCATAGGTTTCTTTAACAAAATTAATATGGAAATGTTTTGTATGGGTATACATGTATAATCTATACCAAACTGTGTGGCATCTCAGGGAGATGGTTTAGGAGAAGGAAGAAGAGGAAGGGGGAGAATCTAGAATTTAAAATTTAAAAAAAAAACAAATGTTAAAACTTGCTTTTACATGTAATTTACATGTAAAAATCAGGAAATAAGGAAAGCACTAGTAAAAAATTACTTAATTTTGGCTCCACAGAAGAAAAAAAATGTTACTTCCTCCTATCCTTTCAGATCTGAGGTGTGAACATCATAGATGCTGTTAGATTCACTTGATGTTTTGGCTTGTTTTGCTGAAGTGTTTTTTTTTCCTATTTCTTTTTTATACATTGTTAAAAAAAGATGATTTACTGGGAAGGGATGAGAGATGAAGTATATATTTCAACATAATGGTCATATAAAAAAGAAAAAATCTCAATACTGTTACAACTAAAGTAATCAGACCATCCAAGTTACAGCAAAAGTAACACTTAGTAAAGATTGATCATAATGTTGTCTTCCCAGGCCCTAAAGTTCGTGATCCTTTATACAGAAGCTATGTAAGAGATACAGGAGATATATGAGAAGACAGATGCTGTCCCCAGCTCAGCATGTAAAACCAATAGATATCCCAGATGGATCTAGACTGAACTCAAGAAGACTGCAGGTTCTCTCAATAGATCCATTCTGTTCTAAAACTATTTCTTGGGCTTGTAAAACCAAAGCATGATTAGGACAGTTATTTTTCCTCACTACACTCAGGATTTTAATTCACTCTAAAGGATGCTAAAATTCAACCCCAAACCACAAACTAGTGATCACACTGCTAAAAAAGAGGCAGGAAGATCCCCAAATTACCTTGCCCATTAGCATGTGTGTACAAACTCCAGAAAGTTCCAGGGTCATAATAGCCTCTCCAAGGCAGAGAAAGCCAGAATAAGATCCCCAAGTCTGACTTGTTTACTGTCCAAGAGTCGTTATGAGAGGTCCTAAATGTACCATGGGGATGTAGGAGCAAGTCTACCTCTGACTACCCCATACTGGTCTGTAGGTACCAAAAAATACAAATAGTTTCCTATATGGGCAAAGAATGTAATACCACAGTTAAAACTGCATTAATTTTGAGGGAATCATATTTCCATAGGCTTTATGCCTATCTCTATCAGTCAACAAACATTTATTAAATGCCTACGATGTGCCAGTATTTTGCTAAGTTGTGGAAATACAAAAAGCAGTGAAAGACAGTACCAAAGCCAGTACAATAAAAGGCAAATTAACTAAACTGACTTTCATGGTTTGCTGTTAGTGGACAAACATTCTTACCTTCTTATATAAGGCCATTTCATCAGAATGTAAAATAATTATATTTTTCAGGTTTACATTTACTTCAGTTATGGTGTGTCTCATTATCACCTGGGAATCAAACCCTAAGGAAGAAAAAAAAGTATCAATTAATATCTGTGTTTCAAATTAAAATTTTCAAATTTAATTTTGATTAAAATTTGTTACCTTCAATTGTGATTTCAGCAATTCTATATCTTTGGTCTTCAATATAGATACATAAGGAAGACAGTTCAGCAATGAACTTAAAGGTAATGACATCTTCAGTCCTAGAAATCTTGGAAGCTGTAGATGCAATGCAATACTATTATCTAATACAATGGACTATTTTGAAAAATTAGAAAATCAGCAAGATAGCAAAATATTAGGTCAGGAAATAATGAAATATTACTCAAGTGACAGAGCAGCATGAACCAATGGATAGAGTGCTAACTTGGAATAAATTAAACCTGAATTCATACTCTTCCTCTGGGGCTTATGTGAAGATGGGCCTACTACCTAGAATTTATGAACCTCAGGCAGTTCTCTAAGCTGGCAAATTTAGTTTGAATGTGACCTGGATTGGTAAAGGAAGTCCCATACTAGGAATCCTCAGACTAAGGAAAATACCATGTTTTCTTTTTAGATATATGTGAAAATAATTTTTTTTCTCTAACTTGGAGTTACAGAAGCCTCTCATTAAAAATACAACAAAAAACCATGCTAACAAAGTAGAAATCATAAAAAGTATGAATAAGTCACTACCAGAAACTAACACCTGATAATCTTTAAGTTGTCTACTAATTATATGTCTAAATCATTAAAGGTTTTTTTTAATATCTTTAAACATTTTTATATGCTACCAAAGTAATTAATTATATGTGCTAATTTTCACATTTCTAAAGATGGGATGGTGTAGTGTATATAGGGTACAGTACCTGTACATTACAAGTTCCCTACACTGATAAAATCACAGGTCTGGAATAACAACAACAGGAATAATAATAACATTTTATTTCTGATCAATCTAGAATTGATGCTAACACTTAAATTTTAGACCCAGTAGAATTTTATTAACAATAATACATAACCAATATTATGGAATTTGAGTAAGTTAACCTTCAGACTATTTTGTTCTATTTAATATAAAATGTGAAGTTAAGTTTTAAAAACTTACATAATCTCTTAATTATTTCTCCTTTGTCTTCAGTTTCCACAATTTGACTTTCTGAGAGCAATTTTGCCTCTTTTCCGGGAAGGAGATTATTTATAAAATTCATAATACTCAAAAGTGCTTCAGTATGCAAATGAATATCCAAAGAGGAAAAATTTACCTATGAACCAAAGTTAAGTGCATTATCTAATCAACAATAAATATGCATTAAGCACCTACTGTGTTAAAAAAAAGTCCAAGAGGGATGAGGGGGGAATTTTCAGCAGTATAAGATAAAGTTCTTATATGGTTTACAATCTAGGAGGAAACAATCATTTCCAAAAACAACTAATTAGAAACATAGATAAAATATTTAGGGTTTTTATTTTCTTGCGGTTATAATGTACCTATACCTTTAATAGTTGTACAACATTCTCATAGGCAGTTTTAAGGTTTGGTCCATGTGTATCAGCCTATACAAAGAAAAAAAGGAGGCATGTAACCAATTCATAATTCTAAAATGATGTATTTAAACCTTTCCATTCATATATGTGATTATCTATTAAGATACATAATACAAAGAAAAGTAAAAAGTAGTGAACATGGGAAAAAAAACCTTCAAAATATAATTCTTTCTAAATCTTTATATAAAACTTGACAATAAAATCATCCCAAAAGCACCTAAATACTATGCAACTTCTCCAAACCTTTAATTCCCTACTGACTATAATCAGATATACTTTTCAAATGTATTTTTAAAGTAAATTATTTTCCACTTGCAAGATAACGTTGGTTGATACTATGAAATAAATTTGTACAAATATTTCCAGCCTAAAAAAAAAAATCAGTCATCTAAAAAAGGAAGTCTTTAGATTTAATTTTTAAAAGTTTTCCCAATTCCCTGTGATTTTACCTTTCCTATTTTGTGAATAATACTAAGAAACACCTAAATTGCTCAGATTAAGTATTTATTAATCTATTCTCCCATACCCTACATATTTAATCAGCTGCACACACACACACACACACACACACACAGCTACAACTTAGTTCAAGTCCTCATCAACTCTAGACTAGATGACTGCAAAAGTCCCCAACTGGTCTCTGTTTCAAGTCTCTCATCTATTACAATCCAAACTACACATTAATGCCAAAGTACTCTTTCCTTACTCTCATTCTCCTAATTCAAACATCTCCAGTGGCTTCTTACTGTTTCTAGAATCAAACATAAATTATTCTGTTTAGCTTCTAAACTCTTTACAACTTATCTACAATCTATTTTTCAAATTTTCCTCTGGATATTACTATCTCTCCTTTGCTCTTTTATCCAGACAAAGTGGCCTTTTCTCTGTTTGTCACATGTCACTCATCTCCCACCTCTGTGCCTTTGCACTGAATGTTCCACATTCCTGAAATGTATGTTCCCTTTATGTCAGCCTCTCTTCCTCTAAGAAGGTTCCTCTCTTCCTCTAAGATGCAGCTCAAGACTCATCTTCTGAATGAATCCTGTCTTGATTCCTCTCCAAGTCCTCAAATACCAATGACCTCCATTCCATTTAACAACTTTGAATACACTTGTAATTATTCATTTTATATTTATGTTGTATTTCTTTTAATATATGTACCTCTTAAATTCCCCCATCAGAATGTAAGCTCCTTGCAATAATTTCATTCTCTGCAAATTCTATCTTTAGTGCTTTAACAGTGTTTGGCACACAGCAAGTACTTAATGCTTATTGGTTAAGATGCTTTAGTGTGGAAAAATAAAAGCTATAACAAGTAACTGCAAATAAAATTAGAAACAAAGAAAAAATAATTCGGCAATAATATCAGATTTTTAAAGTCTTCTACACAAGACTTTCAACTACATATTGATCATACAAGCTGATTATACCAATAATCACCTACCTTAACATATTCCAGTGTTAGCAGATCTTCTACTGCATTATCCAGTGTTGTGACAATGTATACTGGTTTACCCTTTTCATCTAAAAACAAATTTTAAAAAACTATCTCATATGGGAAAACAGCTAAAAATAAGATTTAAGATAACAAAGAGTACCTATCCGACTTAAACAGCTCAAGTGATGGGGCTAGAGAACACTAACCTTGGATGACGGTGTTCTATTTTCTGGGAATATTGGAAATGAAGGAACACATCTGTTTCAGGTGTTGGAACTTGCCTTGTCAGTTCTTCCCACCTAACCTTTCTCTTATCTCCAAGATGCCAAGTTTCAGGAGATTCAGAATTAATTTTTTATGGTGTCTTTTCCTGATTTTTCTGACATCACCCTGAGCCTAAGGAGGAGCCACCCCACTGCCTCTTGTTGCGAGTCTCTAGCTCAGCTTCAGTTAGCACTTCTACATGAACAGAGAAAAGAGGGAGCAGGCATTTAAGTATTATGGGGAAAAGGAGTTGAGGGAAGAACTCTATGTGCCTAAGGCACAGAGACCCTCAGTTCTGTAGTGTTAAGGAGACATGGCATAAAGTTAAAGGAAGCTCTAGCTGTTAGAGAATAGAATAAAAGTACTTATAAGTGATCAGCATTAAACTATACGAGAAAACAAGAAAAACTACTGACCCAGCACCACTTACTAATACTAGAGAATTAAAGAGAAAAACTGAAAGAAAAAAAACCCTTAGACTATTTACACTATGAAACTAATAGTGATGCCATATCCATGAAGTGATAACCAATTATGCCCAATTATGATAAATGATTCCACAATTCAGTGATTTTGTACACATACATATCATTAAATACTTCTTGTATTTCGAATATCTGTAATTACTAGAGCACAAAAAAATCATCACTCCTGTGACCAAGCTAGTGATGAGTCTCTCCTGATGTAGCCAACTTAGTCTCTCAGATTACACCATCCTCAGGCCCATTTTCAAAGCCTTTATCTAATTTGGTAGGATTCTTCTGGTACAGCTTTAGGGAATGCAGGGTTATTTCTGCCACATTAAAGAAAACTTCAATAAAAGATTCCATTAAGATACTAGCACTGTGTCTTGACAAGTAATGTATTTAATAAATATCTATTGACTGAAATATGTATCAAATTAATTTTGCTATAAGTTTGATTTTGTTCACCAATCAATACCTGTTAAGTACCAGTGATGTGCCCAGCTGCATGCTGTTTTCAGTTTGTTATTCACATAACACACTGTCTGCAGATAATTTTTTAAAAGTGGTGGGAGTAAGACGAAAGAAGAAGAATTTTTTACACTAGGATTGAAGATTAGTTTATCAGATCATAGCTAACTACTAGAAATTTAGTTTGGGATAACATAATAGGAACACTGCAGAGGCAATATGATATAGTGGAAAGGCTCTGAATTCAGAGGGCCTGGGTTCAAATTCTACCTCTAATGCTCACTAGGTTACTACAAATTAGTTCATTTGTTACCTCCATGGGTCTATTTCCTCATCTGTAAAATAAGGAGACTGGACTAGAAAGCTCTGGTTTCCTACATGAGCTCTAAATTTCTGATCCTGTGACTCAACTATTTTGAGAAAGGAACATTTTTACCTTATGTTTATCAGATTAAAAGGGCAACTTAGAGAAATGTTTAGGGAATATAGGAGCTAATAACTACTGGTGAAAACTCCAATTCAACACTTTAGGTCCCCTGCAACTATGCACTACAAGATAATGGAGGCAGAAAAGAATGGCAGCATAAGTATTATCAGCTATATAAGGGACAAGAAGTTGATGCACCAAGTACCCTGTGTGCAACCCTCTAGTATTACTCAAGAATCATTCTTGTGATTTGTTATACTACAAATCAAAGAAACAGGCTTTATATGCTTTGTGACTACTATGCAATCAGTTAAATGTCTTCCAAAAATAACAGAGCAAGCATTATGTTTGTAAAAGGCATAATCTCTCTCTAAATGCTACTCAATGACATTTGTAGAGGAATAGGAGATTCAGAATCATCTCTAAAGGTGTAAGTCCTAAATCAAGTATCATGTGCTCTATTCCTAGCACAACTCTAAATAATTTTATACTGTAAAATCAAGTTCAAATGAAAACAAGGGGCAGTCATAAAGGAAAAAGACAATCACAAAGGCAGGACAAGAAGTCCAACAACCCCTGTGGAAAAGAAAAAGACAATACTATCCTCACCTTGCCCTAGTAATAGTTCCACGGAAAAGACTAATTTTGTATATATGAGTTTCAGGGTCACAGGAGGGATGGGATAAGAGGAGACAGTAAAACTGGCGAAGCCATTGATTTCTTCCAAATTTATTTAGTTATGTGGGTCACCATCCATTTGCCTGGATTCACAGCAAAGCACTTTCCCCCCAGTGTCCCTAAAGCATGGAACAAAGCTGAGATTCCTTATATTCTACATAGTATTGTTTCCAAAAATATCTATTATTGGCTGAGGCCTGACTTCAGTTCCTTTTCTCTGAAGATGAAAGAAAGATGTAAATTACAGGGGTAAAAGTGTTAAGCAGAGCAACTGCAGGACGAGCTACACCAGTACGCTAATGTAGGGTAAGTAGAGCTATGAATTGATCACTCAACCATTCTGGAAAAAGTTTGATCCACAGATACTATTATTAGGCATAAACTCCAAAAAGATCAAGGATGGAGGCTAAGGACCCATTTGTACAAGAGTACTTATAGCAGTACTTTCTGCAGTAGGAAAGAACTGGAAAAAAAATAGCTGCCCATCAACTGATAAATGGCAATAGTATATAAATGTAATGAAATAAAATTTTACCAAAAGAAAGACAAATAAGGGATTCAAAGAAACATGGGAAGACTTGAACAAAGTGATATAAGTGAAATAAGCACAATCAGAAGAACAACTTAACTTGAAGATAACAAATATGAAAAAAGTAGGAAGAGTCATATAGACTCACAACCTTAGGAGTCAATCTTCCTCTTCACAATCCAAATAGTTGCCAAGTCTTGTTAATTCTTCCTTCACATCATCTTTTATATTTATTGCCCTCTGTATACTCACATACAACTTTGAGAAATACGTTGTTAAGGGTCACACATAACTAACAAGTGAGAGAACCAGGCTTTCAGTGTAGGTTATCCAAAGCGAGTGTTCTTTCCAGGGGTTGAACTAGATGACACCTAAGGACCCTTCTATCTCTAAATCTAGAATTTTAGCAGTGTATGAATTTTCCCCTGATGTTAATTGTTAAATTAATTTATTTTATTTATTTATTTTTTCCAAAAAAAACAAAAAACAGAATCATACCCTGGTACTCCGGACATTTTAAACAAATTTCCTTCAGGTAAGCATTTGCTCTCATGTCAAATCTTCTTAACTGAATCTCTGTGCCTAATCCTAGAATATCTAGTTCCACCATAGGCTGCTCCAAATTTTCAATAAGGCGGTAACACTGAATTAAAACCTATAAGGGAGGTAAAAGAGAGATTAAAATCATACCAAAAAAACTGTAATAAATTAATGTAATAAGCTCTTTCTATTCCTTAAAATAAATGCATAAGGTCACAGTAGCATCACTTCACTGTTTATTACTTTTTTGTAAATATTAACTGTCTAAAGAAATGTACAACTATGCACTGCAATTTTTAAAAGTGGCTTCTCAATCAACTGAATTGAACCAGAAAAAGAAAGATTAATAAACTATAGCTGGTATTTAAAAACATTGAGGAGGGTGACCATGATGGATCTAAAGGGTTCTCTGCTGGAAGACAGTTTTATATTTCTTTTGTTTGGTCTCAGAGGACATAAATAAGAACAGTAAGTGTGTGCATGCTACAGGAAGAAAGATTTTAGCTCAGGATAAGGGAAAATTTCCTAAGAGGTGTGTCTAAAAGTGGACTGAACTGTCTCAGAAGGTAATGGAGGACTTTTCAAGTAGGGCCTAGATGACCACTTGCCCAGTACACTACTGAAGGCATTACTATTCAAGTACAGGTTGGACTAGGTTTTGGGGTCCCTTCTGACCATGGAATTCTGTACTATTTAAAGACGAGCAAGTCATTAAACCCTGCTTGCCTCGGTTTCCTCATGTGGAGAAAGAAATGGCAAACCACTCCAATATCTCTGCCAAGAAAACCCCCAAAGTCAATTCCTTGACTAAAAAAGAGTCAGATATGATTGAAAAACAACTGGACAAACATAAACAAAAACAAAAATAACAAAGCCTAGTGGGGACCATAGTAATCAGTTAAAAAGAATAGGCTTCTTTTTAAAGAAAGCCTCCAGACTGACCCTGAAAGAGAAATACTAGACAGTTCTCTAAGTTATAATCAGTAGACAGGTGCAATACGGAAAAAAAAAAAAACCACACGTCTCCCACTGATCCTTTTCATCATGCTCCAACAGCAAAAGATTAATTACTGAAAACAAGGGTATATTAGAGTCTGCTTGAACCTACTTCCAAGAGTCATCACACTGCTAAATTTTCAGTGTGAACATTTTCACCTCAAAAATCGTCAAATGTTATAAATCAGCTCTTTGTTTTGATTGTCTAGAATTAGGAAAGTGATGGAGAAAATTAAATTAATACTAAACTTTAAAGTGTGCTAGAGGTGGATTTGTTGTTATCAAAGAGGAAGAAAGGAAATAAGTGAACACTTATTTATTAAGTGCTTAATAAGTGCCAGGCACTCTGCCAAGTGCTTTCCAAATATTACCTCATTTAGATCCTCACAACAACCCTATGAGTTAGATAATATAACCACCATTTTATAATTGAGGGAACTGAGGCAAACAGAGGTTAAGTGTATTGACTGTGGTTGCCTGGCTAATTAAGTGTCTGAGACAGAATTTGAACTCTGATCTTCCTGACTCCAGGGCCAGCACTCTATCTACTGTGCCACCTAGCTGACTAAGAGAACTGTTAAACATATATCAGCACACTAATGACCGTAACTTCATATTTGAAAAAAAAAAAAAAGGAGGGCAGCATAATATTAAAAAGCGCCAATCTTAGGCCTTCTTCTCTCCTTCCTATGTGAGGATTCTCAGATCTATTTATTTAGTCTAATATTTATTTAAGTTACTCTCTCCTAACATCCAGTCTCACATCTTCAACTACCTACTGGATATTTCAAATTGGTTATCTATCTCCTAACATCTCAAACCAACATGTCAAAAAATGAACTTATTATTTTGCTCTCCAAATCCCCTCTATTTCAAGTCCACCCACGGTTACAACCTAGGTGTCTCTGCCAACTCCTCACTATCATTCAATTCTTACACCTAATCTATTGCCAACCACTGTCAATTCTACATAGACAGTGTTGATGATGTATGTCCCCTTCTCTTCTCTTACACACAAGTCACCCTGGTGTTGGCCCTTATCACCTCACCCTAGTGGATTCTTTCTAATGAAACCAGCACACTGGTAGATCTCTCTACTTCAAGTCTCTCCCCCACTGCAGTTTCTCCTCTACTCAGTTGCTAAAGCGATCCTCCTTAAGTACAGTTCTGACCATGTCACCTTCCTACTCAATAAATTCAACAGCTCCATATTACACCCAGAATCAATTATAAAATCTCTTACTTAGCATTTATAAGCTACACTTTTCTCATCTTTCCAGCTTCTTACATTTTTCTCCCCTCCACAGCCTCTACGCTGTGGCTACATTTGTTTACTTACTAGTCTTAGCACTTGACATTGCTCTTTTTCAGTGCTTTTGCATAGGGTCATATCTCATTCCTTGGAACTCTCTCCCTCCTCATCTCCATTTCATTACTATCCCAGTTTCCTTCAAGTCTAAGCAAAAATCTCATCTTCTCCAAGAAGCTTTTTTTCAGTGCTCCTCAATGCTACTGCTTTCCCTCTGAGATTACCTCCAATTTACCTTGTAGATATCTTAGTTGGACATAGTCGTTAACTGTATCCCCCCATTAGAATATGGGTTCTCTGAGAACAGAAACTGCTTTGTCTTTCTTTATAACCCCAGCACTTAGCATAGCACCTAGCACATAGTTAAGTACTAAATAAACCGTGGGTGACTGATGGGTGACACATAATTTTGATTCTTCAGTTACTGTGGAATTCTATGTTTTCAAGATACATACTGAGACCAGAATATTGGTGTTTAACAAATGTGTTATAAATCCAGGAAAAAGCTTGACGTTGGCATAATATCTCAAAAATAACCCATTCTGTTTTCTTCTACCCTTTTAATTCTATCCTTCTGTAATGTCTGAACCAATTGTATTTACTTATGAATAAGACCTATGAACTATTCATCCAACCACATCTGGACACAGATTTTCATTAACAAGGGTTTTTTTTTGGTGTAGATTCTTCAGATAAGTTTGATATGCAAAATACAAAGAAAACCAGGTGTGTGGGTGTGTATGTGTGTGTATGTGTATGTCTGTGTTTCTGTGTTGTATGTGTGTAAAAGTTTATAGATAAGTGGTCAAAGGCTATGAACAGTGCTCAAAAGAGATGCAAACGATTAACAATTATATGAAAGAATTCTCCAAATCATTCATAAGAGAAATGCAAATTGACACAACTCAGAAGCTTCACTGCACACTCAGTCAACTAGCAAAGAAAATAAAAGATAAGAACTATGAATATTAGAGGGGTTTTGAGAAGACAGGCACATGAGTGCATTAATGACTGCAGCTATGAATCACATAACCATTTTGGAAAGGAATTTAGAATGATGGAAAATTCTATCCACACCCAGAGAAAGAACTATGGAGTCTAAATGTAGATGGAAGCATATCATTTGTTCTCCTTTTCTTTTGTTGCTTTGTTTCTTCTTTCTAGTGGTTCCTCCTTTTAGTTCTAACTCTTCTCTACATCATGACTAATGTGGGAAAAAATATATCTTGCATATCCTTAGATTCAGCAATATCACTACTAAGTCTATATCTCAAAGAGACAAAAAACAAAAAGGAAAACGATCTATATATACAAAAAGTATTTATGATGGTGGTAAAGAACTGGAAAATGAGGGGATGTCCATCAAATGGGGAATGGCTGTACACATAGTGTTATATAGTTGTTCTGGAATACCACTGAGGTGTAAGAAATGACAAGCAAGACGCTCTCAGAAAAACCTGGACTTACATAACTGAAGCAAAATAAAATGAGGAGAACCAGGACAACATTATACACAGTAATAGTAATACTGTCCGATGAACAGCTGTGAATGACTTAGGTATTCTCAGCAATACAACGATTCAAGATAATGCCAAGGGATTTATGATGAAAAATACTATCCACCTCCTAAGAAGGAACTGATGGAGTCCGAATGCAAATTGAAGCATTTTCTTTTTTTTACTTTTCGTGAGTTTTTTGGTGGGCTGTGGGAGGGGGTGAAATCTGTTTTCTATCACAACATGACTAATATGGAAATATTTTACATGACTGTACACGTACAATCTATATCAAACTGTTTGTCTTTTCAATAGGGGTGGGAGTGGGGAGGGAATTTGGAACTCAAAATTTTAAAAAGCAAATGTTAAAAACTAACTGTTTTTAACTGTTTTTACATGTAATTAAGGGAAAATAGTGCTAAGCGCTTTACAAATATTATCTCCTTTGATCCTCACAACAAACCTAGAAGGAAGGTGCTTTTATTATCCCCATTTTGCAATTAAGGAAATTAAGGCAGACAAAGGTTAAGTGATCTGCCCAGGTCAAATCTGAACTCAGGTCTTTCAGATTCAGTATTCTATCCAATGTACCACCTAGCTATCTTCTGAATGGTGTGTTCCCTTCTCTAAGACCAAAGTTTTTCATATTATTTCAATTTCCTAAAACTATTCCTGAAGGACTATGCTTCTGTAGGCATCTTCTATTACCTGCTCATTTTCATGTTCTGTAGATGTCAGATATGTATGGCACTTATTGTACCCAATTTATTAACAAGTTCCAAAACTTCATATACAAGCTATTTGGAATGGATTCCCCCACAGAAACAGCGTCATTAAGAATGATGGTTAGAATCAATCCCAATTTCCAAATACAGCACTAATAGCACTAGTCATTCATGAAGTCAATAAACTTTTATTAAATGGCTACTTATGTGCCAGGCACTATATGAAGTACTGGGGATACAAAGAAAGACAAAAGACAGTTCCTAACCTCCAGGAACTAACACAGGGAAAAATCTTTCTATGATTCTACTTTTCCAAGTTCAACTCCAAATTCCAAGAGAATTTCAATCCACCCTTAAATGTGAACAAGACTTTGCGCCATAGTTTCCATCTGACCATGAGATGAAGTAAGAAATCACCCTCATAACTTCAAGCCACCAGCACTGGTTCCAAGATGAGATAAAGAGTTTCCAAAGAATGCATAAGTAATACACTGGAATAAAAAGAATGAGACCTGAGAGTCAGGGACAAAGTCTACAGAAAATGAGGAGTAGAAAAGGTTGTTTAGAGAATTCTAGGAATTGGTAATCCTGATAATTGAATCCTTCAGGAATGCTTCTTAGTCTTCAGTTGGTTTTCCAGTGACCTACTTTGTTAAAAGTTTTTTTGAACAATCAAGTAACAAGCATTCATTAAGTACCTACCAAGCACTGTGCTAAGTGCTAACAAGAATTTTAAATACCAATTTCAAGGAGTTTACATTCTACTTGGGTGATATTACATGCACACAGATATAACACATAGAGAAGGAAAGTTTGGATGTATTATACAGGGCAGGAACAATATACAACAAGGCAAAAAGATAAGTTGGGGGCAAGTTGGATAAGGGTTTTAAAGGCCAATAGAAGAGGGTCTACATTACACTGAAAGGAAAAGAGAACCACTAGAGTTGAAGGGGAAAAAGGAAATGACACAGTCATTATTTAGGGAAAATCATGTAGGCAGAAATGTTGGGGTTAGATTGTGGAGTAAAGGGAGATCTGAAACAGGGAGACCAATTATGAGGCCTTTCCAAGGCTCTCTTCTCAACTCTTCTCTTTTTCATGTATTCCCAGTTGGAAAATTTTATAATAAGGACTAATATGTTTTAATATTTATCTATTTTTCAGAGCACTCTATGGCCTTCATCACAAGAATTAAACCAGAGGCTGGAAAATGAAAAAAAAAAGATTGAGTGGGGAATACTGGAAGAAGGGAAGGTAAGAACAAACAACTTAGCAGGTTTTAAATTCAAACCCCGTCCCCCACCCCCAAATCTGCCTTGTCATTCTCTATGACGGATAAGATCCAGTGATAAGGTCTCTCAGGGAAGAAGCAGAAAACAAAATATAAATCAACCCATATAGTATCAAGCCTCGTAGGATGGGGATGGAAAGAAAAGGAGAGAAAAAAACAGAAAGAGAAGAAAGGATAATTCTAAGTGAGAATAATGAGGAAAGAAGAGAAATTCCTATGACCAAAACTTAGTCAAGATAACTACTCCAAAACAGCTGTTACTGTGTAAGATGATTCTTAGTTATAATTACATCAGGTATAAGATATAAATTATATCAGGGTTTGCCTACATATTAAAAAGGAACCATCAACTGAATAGCTTCAGGATATTTATCTAGAAAATATAAGATTCCTTCCCTAAGTCAAGAAACAAGTTGAAAAAATATATAAGCACAGATAAAAATAAATTTCTATTTTAGCTGATATGGGATGAAAACAAGTTTCTATTGGCAGAGCTGGAGTAGTAATAAGTTATACAAATAAAAATTGTAATTAAATTTATTAAATATCCATTCAATTTTACCATGATACATACCTCAGGCATCTCAAATTTCATTGTAAAATCAATCAAGTTTGTAGGCTCTTGTTTCTGAGACCTTCTTGGTCGAACAATGCAAGTAGGAATCGGCTCAGAAGGAGTTTCTTTTAGTGGACTACAAGGAGCATCAAAAAATTCCTCTTCAGATTCTAAAAGTCACAACATGACATTAATAAGAAACAGTAATTTGCTTTTGTTATAATAACATTTATAATTTGTGAATAAACATTTAAATCAGCAGTCCTCAACCTGTGGGTCACGAACTGTTTCGGGGTCGAATGACCCTTTCACAGGGGTCACAGGGTTGCCTAAGACCATCAGAAAACATGTGTTTTCCGATGGTCTTAGGAACCTAGACATAGCTCCTCTATCTGTCTCCAGGCAGGTCCGCCCACATGTAGATACACCCATGTACAAGTGTTAAAGTATCCTGTGGGAAGGTTGAGAACTACCGATTTAAATACTAGGACAATGATCCAATAATGAATAAGTTAAAAAAAAACTAAAATAATTATGCATTCAAAGGATCTTAACATTTTCTCTCAACAAACAACCTTCAGGAATGAATACAAAATATATGTAAACACTAACAACATACAAGCCTCAATTTAAGGAATGCAACTTTCCCAAAATAACATCTCCCAATCCATTGTTTAAAAGTTATTTAGGAATGTGCTGCACATCAAAATATACCCAAGCAAGTTTAACTAGTTCACTCATGTCTAAGTCATTTGGTCCTTAAAACAATACCACTGGTACAGTTGCTCAGACATAAGTGGCATTTTGGGTATCCTCAAGTAAACCTGAAAATATATCATTTGATCATAGTATTAAAGAGAGTTGGGACAGACATCAGAAGTCATTATCCCAATATACTCCTTTCATAGATAAAATGAGGTTAAGTGTCCTGCACCCAAGGTCATATATATACTAATAATGTTTACTCAAACAGCCTCTGACTTACAAACTGAAGTACTGATCTCGAGGCTCACAAACTGAAGTACTGATCTCAATGTTATGGAATATTCTGAGATAATGTTAATTTTTTTCTCAGAATTCTTTAATAATACTTTTTTAAAAGATGTCCGTAAGCAAAGATGAAAACATCATGTTAGAGAAATGGCAATGCAAAAGAAAAGAGTAAATGTTACAATATCAGTCAGTCAGTCAACAAACATTCATTAAGCACTTACTCTGTAATAAGCACTAGGGACACAAAGAATGGCAAAAGATGGGATCCCTTGCTCTAAAAGAACTCATGTAGTTTAATAGGGGAGACAACAGGAAGCAAGGAGTTTAGCCACAGAAGCAAGAAGAGATGAGACAACAGCTAGGGGAATGGATGGATCAAGTGAAAGTTTTTTTAAAAGGACAAGAGAAACAAGTGAGTGTTTGTAGGCACTAAAGAAGCAGCCAGTAGACAGAGACTGAATGAGAGTGGGGATGCTGAAAGAGTAATGTGCTGGAGAAGATGGAGTAGAATGAGATGGGTTGTACATGTAGTTGGGTTTCCGCAAGGAAAAAGACTATACCTCATTATATAAGACAGATATGAAGGAGTAGAAAAAAGCAGAAAGTATATGGGCAATGGGAGAAGAGAAGAGAAGAGAAGAGAAGAGAAGAGAAGAGAAGAGAAGAGAAGAGAAGAGAAGAGAAGAGAAGAGAAGGAGCTCTCGACAAATGACCTCCATTTTTTTTAAATGAAAGATGAGGCAAGTGAATTTATGAGGTAGTGAATTTATTAAGGAGATATGAAAGAACTGCCTTGCTACAATAGCCACCTAGTTGAGATTATGTAACATAAATGTGTGGTGGACTCAGGCAGCATAGTCTTGAAATATTTTCCGTTTGTTCAGCAGCATGTGTGTGGGAGTGAAGGCAGCAGATGGCGAAGACAGTGCAATTTAAATGGTTCAGTATGTGGCCAAGATGAGGAAGATACAATTATACAGTGCAGGGGTGATGACCTGGGAAAGAGCTGATACATCAAGGGACTGAAGGTCACAGAATGGACAAAGAAGAAAGTTTAGGGTTGCAAGTAGATGGAGAAAACGATAAAAACAAGAGAATTTCAGAGTTCATAAACATGGAAGTGTTGAATTTGTGGGTGGTATCACAGAGGACATATATCCCACAGTCTAAAATACAGAGGTCCTACTGATAATTCTGTTTACAGATGACATGTGGATTGTGAGGACCTTTTCACTGAGGTCTCTGACTACTTGAGATTAGCCCAATAATCCACACAGGAATAAAATAAATGAAAACTACCTATTGTCTCAATTATGAAATGCAATAGTCATGACCATTAAATTTGTGTGTGTGAGTGTGTAAAAGATGTCCTAAAAATTTTAGTGCAGTTAATCTTTAATAAACATATATATAATTGAGAAAATATTTGAATGGAATAACCTATAATAATTCTGTAAAGGCCATGAGTCTCTAAGCCACAGGTTGGGACCCGATAATATTATGCTGTAGAAAATACATGTTTAATGTGTTGTTTGTTGATCTGCAAAAATTTCTGCCTGTGTGTGTGTCTGTCTGTCTCTCTAACACACACACACACACACACACACACATCCATATATGGTAGACACTTGATTAATGGCATTCACTATCCAGCTGCCTCATACATACATATACACATACTCTCCAACATACACACACATATATATATATATATATATATTACACACCAACCCACTCATACCCATATGTGTAAAATAAGCATGCACTGTAAACACATATGCATATAACTGGACTAATTTAATGGCACTGACATATAGATGTGTATATGCACACATATGTGACAAGCATTGCAAACGGGTTATGACCTCAGCCAAGAATGAAATAAAAGGATGAGAGTAAGAGAGAGTACGCTTGGGAAATAACACAGTACTTCCAATGAATTCAAGCTGCTGCCTGATACAAAATTTCTTATTTTATAAAACCAATATTCTACTAATTATGATATATAGTTACAAATCATGAAATTTCATAATCTATGAAAAATAAAATTATACTTAACTAAAAGGGAAATAAAGATAACGTGGTGGATATAAATAAGCTGCAGTATATTATTCATGATTGCTTCTTGCAACAAGTGGTCTAAAAGATATCATTTAGGAAATATGTTACTAGAAAGGGAAGAAGGCTGTTAATACACTTAGAGTAAGAAAAATACAACCTATATACTAAAAAGCACCCTGAGAATGTTACCACCTAGAGAAAAGTTTCTAGGACTTTGGACAGATCTTCTAAACATTCTTCTAAATGAAGTGGTTATTCCCCACAATGATGGTGACTACAGCTCACATTTTCTCATGCTGTGCAATTCTTATGAGAAAGCTACTTTAAAATACATCCACTGAATTTTTACTGTGATAATATATTCATTATAAAGAAAATATTCTTTAAATAAATTTACTTTACCATCTTCAATAATGGACTGAAGTTCGAAGATAGGAAGTAGTTTTTGTGAAATCTGTGGTGTTCCAAAAGAAGATGATACGTGAACCTGAATAGACAGGATGTTGTACACAGTTATAAAAACACACACACAAATGTTGTGGAAATATTTTGATAAGGCAACAATGTAAACAGAGGGGGAAAGAGATTAATCTGAATTAATAAAAATTAAATGACAAAACAATTTAAAAGAAATTCATTTTCAAATAAAACACTTATCAGGGTCTTATTTGTAACAATTTTTTTAAAATGGTCATTTCTCTAGAACTTTAGAATTCAGGTGATCTCAGAAGTTTGTTGTATTTTCTATTTAATTAACAAATATGGACTGCAACATTCATGAGAAGGTTTATTCAGTTTCTGCTAAACACTTTTAGAGTACAAGAAGTTAAAACAATTCTCTCCAACTGTGGAGTGCTGTAATCATTAGAAAGTTCTTCTTTGTGGTCTAAATCCACTTCTTTATAACTTCTACGCATACATTATGTCCTAGTTGTCCCATAAAGCTATGCTGAATAAATCTTTCTTCAATGTGTTTCATAAGCTGTGTCCATAAATAATAATGATATGCAGATTATGTGCACAACAGGAGTCCTATCAGTTAATAAGGATACATTCTAGACACTTCATACATTTATGCAATTCAAGTATATTATTTCTTACCGAGGACAGTAGTAAGACCAAAGCAAACCATGGTTTGAATAGGTAAACACAGATAAAAGCAGCGGTATAAATTTAATCTTAATTAGAACATTTTGATACTTATTCTCTCTTTAAGACTATTAACATATTTAGCATGATACAAAAAAATAAACTAAAATATATGCTAACAAAAAGATGTCAAAGTAGAGGTCTTTCCAAATTAAGTTTTAATTAGGTGATAATGGCAATTCATTGTTTGAATCCTAATGGATATTTCAAATACTTGAAAAGTTTACTTTCTCAAACAAGTTACTTTCCTTTCTAACTCGTTATTAACTTATCAAATATCTCTTTATTCATACAGTTTAATAACCAACTCTTGACTGTTTACAAATTCCAAATTAGAGGAGCTCAAATGAATAGGGTTTTATTTTGCTATTTCATGTAGTTCTAAATAGAACCAAACAGACTGCCAAGTTAAGTAATGATTTTGTTGTTTTTGTTGTTGCTGAGTCATTTCAGTCATGTCCAACTCTTTGTAACCCCATTTGGAGTTTTGTTGGCAGAGATACTGGAGCAATTTGCCAATTCTTTGTCCACTCATATTATAGATGAGGAACTGAGGCAAAGAGGATTAAGTGACTTGTTAAGGGTCACACAGCTAGTACATGTCTGAGGCCAGATTTGAATTCATGAAGATGTGTCTTCCTGATTCCAAGCCCAGTGCACTATCCACTGTACCACCTACCTGCTCTTAAGGAATGATAAGAGCATTTTTAGAAAGTCACCTAAGTGTATCCATTTAAAACGTGCTCAAAGGACTCCCAATCAACTTACATCTCTAAAAAGTACAGAAAATAGAAGGAAAGGACAGGTAAAACAGATGAATGAATATTGGCGTGATACTTTAAGACAACACTGGGTATGTTAAAGTTCTAAATGAGCTGAAATTGTTGATTAAAAAAATGATAATTACAGCAAAGAATATTCAAAAAGTTCATGGTTCTTTGTCAATTAGGAAGGAGTCTTCAGTAAAGTGTTAAGAGAACTGTGTGAAGTCTGTGCTGTTTAAGATATTTATCAATGATTTGCATAGGTTGTATACTTATTGAAATTATAGACAACACAAAGTATGGAAAGATAACTAAAACAAGAAATAACAGAATCTAAAGACATTTTGAAAGACAAGAACACTGGGTTAAATCTAATACATATGAAGGGATAAATGTAAAATCTTATCCTTGAGTTCAAGAAAATGACCTTACAGATACAAGATAAGGGTGTCTGGTTTACACAGCAGTTTATCTGAAAAAGATCTCAATGTTTTAGCATACTATAAACTCAGTATAGGTGAAGAATAATGTATTGAGGCAGCCAAAAATTACACTTGGTAACTTGAGTTGAATTTTAAAAGGCATAATATTCCAGGAATAACAGGCAGCCCCACAGTATCATGCTCTGGTCAGACTACATCTAGAATACCCCCCAGCAATTCTGGGAACCACAGTTAAGGAAAGACACTGACAAATACCCATAGGAGACATAGCTATCTTCCACTATCTGGAGGACTATTACATAGGAGATGGATTAAACTTGTTCCATTTGCTCCTAGAAGGGGGCAGGAGAACAAGGGTGAGAGGGTTTGGGGGTAAAAGTGAGAGAAATTATTGTTCTTCTCATATATTAATCATTATTAAGATTAAGGTTTTCCATTTCTATTTCCTCATTCAGAAATCAAACCCTGTGGGTTATTCAGCCAGTCTCTGAAGGTCACTGCTGATAAATGAAATTGCCCAAATCCTTGGGGTAAGTGTTTTTCAAACAGAATCAATCCTAAGTAAGATCTTATCCTAAGGAAATAAGCCCCTGTCCTGGGAACCTTATATTAGAATTTAGAGTAATCTAGTTTATAAAGTGAACAATCAGCCAGAGTAGTCTGGACAAAGATAGATTCTTTTGTCCAGATTACTGGAGGCAGCTGAGCTTTATGATCAGGTCATGTTCTCAGGAAAAGGAGCTGAAAACCTTTAGCTCACTTCTCATTATAACATTCATTCTCCCATTACTTGGTAACCAATCAGAGTTGATTTCAACCTGTCAGGAATACCCATTCTTTCAACAATATTTAAACTTTCAGCAAGCCCCCAAAATTCATCTTTGGTTCATGAGAGAAAGTCAATGACCATCACTTTGTTAATTATTTGACAGGTATAATTAAGAAATTGATTATTAATTATCCAGAAATTATGTCTTTTGGACTTTTCATACATCAAAAAGGTTTGAGAAAGGGGCAGCTAGGTGGCGCAGTGAGTAAAGCACCGGCCCTGGAGTCAGGAGTACCTGAGTTCAAATCCGGCCTCAGACACTTAACACAAAAGCTAGCCATGTGACCTTGGGCAAGTCACTTAACCCCAACTGCCCTCCAAAAAAAAAAAAAAAGCAAAAAGGTTGAGAATATAGAATTAGGAGAGCATTATGGAGGAAGCTACAAAAAGGGGATTGAGGTACAGTGAAATAAAACATTTTCCAACAAACACAGCTATCCAGAAACATAATGGCTGCATTGAGAGGTAGAGATCCCTAAATGGAGATCTTTGAGCAAAAGCTTGATGACCACATGCTGCAGTAAAGATTCCATTTTGGAAATGAAGCAGACTAGATGGATGTTGACGTCCCTTCCAATTCTAAAATTCTGAGATTCTGTAAAATTATTTTGTTGTTAGACAATTTTCTTGAAGTTTCCAATAGCCATTGTAATGTTTCTTTAATATTTTAAAACAATACTTTACCAGAGAAGTTCTTGGAGGGGCAGATACATCAGTTCCACTTTGTGGCCTTGGAATGCTGTTAATTAATTCCAAAATCCCTCCTAATTTTTTATCTGAAACTTGCAAAGAAAGTAGAGGTAGATGTCCAAAAACTTTGAATCTATACCAAAAAGACGAGAAGTCATTAACACTAAAGTTCTAAGTTAATTAAAAGACTTAAATAAGAAAAAATTGTATTTTTCATATTTTTCCTTCAAATTAGTCACATGTTATTCCCAGAGTGATAATTCTCCCAGATTTCCCTTTCATTTTTAAACCTTTTATAATCATGGAATGAAAGGCTTGTATCTCATTTTAAACATTTCAGGCAGTAGCAAAGGACATTTTTTTTGAAGAGTAGTTTTTTCTTTGTCCTTCAAATTACATTGGGACTAAAGATAAATAGTTATCGCTATTTTAAGGCACTGACAGGTGGGAAATGGCAAAGCTGAGTCAAAAAGGACATAGGATGCCTGAGCTTTCCCCTCATTCATTCAAGCCTAAACTCTTACTTTACTGTATCCCTAGAGACCAAGATTCCCAGGAGCTAAGGATCCAAAATCTGTTCTCACCTGCCTCTTTCCTTCCACAACTGGGTCTCTCCCCTCCATGCCCGAAGTAAAATTATCATGCTATTACCCTCTAGGTAAACAATTTAAAGACTCATAGGTAAATATTTCTGCTGTCTAAAATTCAAGTCATCAAAGATGGAGAAAGGAAGTAGACATTCAAATACTTCTTAGACTGAGTGTGGAAGAAAAAGACTACAGATGACCAATGAAAAGGAGTTAAAAGAGGTTATGCTGACAAGGAAAACAAAAAACTTCATCCTCCTTGGAACATGAATGATCCTAAAAGGACAATTCAATGCTAGCTATTAGAGAACAATAATCATATTTTTAATGTGTTGGTTATATGATAGTATTAGTGGCAATAAGGACGATAATAACACTGACAATGATGATGATATTAATGATGAAAATATAACATAATATCAAAGAAATAACTAATGCTTAATAAGTCAGTTCTTAAGTATATAACAGGTGAGATATCCAAATTCAAACTTGATTTGAGTCCTGCCTTAATAAAGGTTATTACAGAGGTGGGGAACCTGAAGCCTTAAGACCACATGGGGCTTCCTAGGTCCTTAAGCTCAGCCTTCTAACAATCCAAATTTTACATAATCTTTTTATTTTTGTCTTGTGAATTTTTATTTCATTTTAAAAATGAACATATTTAAAATATCAAAGAATAAAATAAGTTTAAACGAAATAATCCTCCCAGACTGACCACAAGTAGAACATTAGTAAGCTATAAGGGCTAAATTGATGTCTGCTTCACTCATTATTTAGTTCTAATTTCCACTTCCTGATTGGTGTCATTACCACACAAAGCTGTTTGTTGAGAGTTTATGTGGGTTGAATAAAGCAGTCTGTTATCAGCTTTTGAGAACAGTGCATTATGTTTCTGTTTGATGTGGAATTCGTGAATAGTTGCACAGTTCAACAGTATTTTTTAATTCTGTCTGCTTAACAACCCATAACATCAAAGAAGACCAAAAGAACACTGAAGAAAATAGATTTTTTAATGACAACTGGGAACTGCAATGTTACTTTGTTTCTGCTAACAATAAATTCATTTGCTTGCTTTGGGATACTGCAATATCAACATTAAAGAAATTTAATGTTCATCAGCATTATGACAGTCACAAGGACCTTGAAATATTTTAAATTAGAGGGAGAGGTGTGAAAGGTTGTAGTGCAGAAATTACAAGATGAAAAGCAAAAGCAAAGAAAATTTTCTCAAGTAACAATAAGACCTGTAAATAAAGCCACTGAAGCAACTTATAACGTAGCTTATATACTCAGGGGAAGAAGGGAAGTCATTTAGTGATGTAGAAATTGTGAAAGAATGCATCAAGGAAGTTTCACAGTACAAACAACTACCTCTTTCAAGGAGAACCATAACTGATCAGCTACAATGTAGCCTGCTACATGAATTTGCCTTCAACTTAGCAGAACTTCATGGAATACTTCAAAAAGAAAATATATATTATTCAATTACTTTGGATTAATCAACTGATACCACTCATCCAGAACAGGTTTTATACTTCATTCAGGTCATAGTAGAAGGTCTTCCTTGCTATGAAGAGTTACTCGCTTTGGGCACTTTTGTGAACAGAACACAGGGAATAGATATCTTCAACAACTTTTAAGATAAATGTCGTCAAAATGGATTGAATTGGTAAATTTAGTGAGTGTATGTACAGATGGTGCACCTTCCACAACAAGAAAACATGAAGGGTTTACTGCATGGATAAAAAAAGTATTAACAGATCTGGATGCTTTCAGTTCTTTCCATTGTATTTTGCATCAGCAAAATCTCTGTGCTACATTGTACCTGTGACAACTAACTTCGATAGACTGGACTCCTCTTAGCAATGAAAGGTTTTAAGACAACTCCAAGACTCATGATGCAAAGGGATATCCATATCCAGAGAAAAGAACTACAGAGTCTGAATGCAGATTGAAATAAACTACTTGCTCTCTTTTGTGTTTTGTTTTATTTCATTCCTTCTTTCTCATTGTTCCTTCCATTGGTTATAACTCTTCTTTAAAACCTAATATTTAATGTGAAGGCATTTGCAGAACCTATATAGGATTGTATGCCACCATGGCAGGGAAGAGAGAAAAGAGGGAAGGGGAGAAAATGTGGAATTCAAGGGATTGTGGAACTGAATGTTGTACACTAAAAGTAAATAAATGTGTGTGTGTGTGTGTATAAAATTTCCCCCCATGTAATTGGGGGAAAATAAGATGTTATTTTAAAAAAAATTCTCTGTGCTAAAAGTACTATTTTAAGTAACACTTAGAAACAAGTTATAAGCATTGCTAATTATATTCTTACAAATTCAACATGGCATTTTTAGTCTTGTAACATGCTAA
The DNA here is from genome assembly GCA_028646575.1 of Pseudocheirus occidentalis. Classification (NCBI taxonomy): domain Eukaryota; kingdom Metazoa; phylum Chordata; class Mammalia; order Diprotodontia; family Pseudocheiridae; genus Pseudocheirus; species Pseudocheirus occidentalis. Next base: position 117,021,498 of record CM053599.1, on the reverse strand, counting down.
AGTTAAACGATAAGGCATTCAGTATGCATTTGTCATATTATTCTAAAGTGTACTGGCTATCACAGGAACAGGTGTTAGCCAAAATTTTATCTCTGCCAGACTAGAAGGTTAAATTTTATGAAAAAGAGAATCAGTAATGTGAATTATTGAACAAAGATTTATATAGGTGTGCTACATTCCTGCGTGATATCATGTCAAATTAAAATGACTTGAGTATTTTTTGCAAGGTAAAACTAAGTCTATAGATGACATGTAGCAAAAAAATTCCAAGAATTTTAAAAAAAGCTATCTTTTTTCAAAAGGAAAATTTGGATAAACATTTTCCCCAGTCACCAAAGGTCACGGATGAGTAGGATGATAATAAACGCAAATCATTTGAAGACTATGCAGCTGTTATAGACCTAACTGGCAAATCCAAAGTCAGGTTCACTGGGGGGCGGAGCCAAGATGGCGGCTTAGAAGCAGCAAAGGGCCACAGCTCCCACACAAACACGCTAAAAAACTCATAAAATGGGACGCTAAATAGATTTTCAAGCTCCAAAACCCTCCACAAGACAGAAAGCACATCTGTTGCTACAGGCAGCGCAGCAGGCGGGGCTCTTCGCAGCAGTCTGGGACCCATTGCTGAAACCCCGGCTGGCTCAGGCCCTGGGGCATCGGGCAGGGAGCCGGGGCTATAGGAGAGCAGATCTGCTGCACTGGAGGCACAGTTACCACATTTATCAGGCCAGAAGACAAAAAGGCTAAAAGAAAGGTCAGTGGATTTTGCTAACTGGGGAAGAGAAGAGCGGGTCCGGCCAAGCTGCTCCCAGGGCAAGGAGGCAGCAGGAGGCGGCTGTACCAGCAGGACCGTCTGGGAGCCGCAGCGGCTGCTTCAGAGCCCTC
>CM053599.1:116999458-117020113 GCA_028646575.1 Pseudocheirus occidentalis | reverse complement strand
GCATACCTTTTGATGCAGTAATACCACTTTTGGGGTTGTATCCCAAAGAGATCATAGAAGTGGGAAAAGGACCCACATGTACAAAAATATTCATTGCAGCTCTCTTTGTGGTGGCAAACAACTGGAAACTTAGGGGATGCCCATCAACTGGGGAATGGTTGAACAAGTTATGGTATATGAATGTAATGGAATACTAGTGTGCTATAAGAAATGGGACGGAGATGGACTTCATATTAACCTGGAGAGGCTTATACGAATTGATGCTAAGTGAGAAGAGCAGAACCAGGAAAAATTTGTATACAGTCACAGATACATCATATGTATGACAACCAACCTTGATAAACTGGACTCTTCTCAGCAACGCAGTTAAAAGACAACTCTACAAGTCTCAGAATGGAAGGAGACACCTACACTCAGAGAAAGATCTAGAAAGACCAGAGTTTAAATGGAGAACCATGCTATTGTTCTTTTCCATGTTTGGTTTTGTTTATTTTGTTTCTTTTTTTTTCTTTCTTTTCACATTATTCTCTCCATTGGTTACAACGCTTCTGCACAACAAGACTACTGCACAGTGTGAAAGTGCTTGCAGAACCCATACATGATTATACGCCACCATGGGTGGGGGAGGAGGGGAAGGGAAAAGGAAGGGGAGAAAAATCTGAAACTCAAGTGATTCTGTAAATTAATCTTGTAAAACAAAAGTAAATAAACAAGTCAATAAATTTACAAAAAAAAAAAGAGATAATACATGTAACCCCTCAAAATTTTATTAGCAAAAGAAGACTCTTAAGAAATGAAGACCGAGCAAAAGACAATCAGATGTGGTCATTAAGAGTAACTGCAGGGGCAGCTAGGTGGTGCAGTGAATAGAGCACTAATTGGCCCTGGAGTCAAGAGGACCTGAGTTCAAATCCAGCCTCAGACACTTAACACAAAAATAGCCATGTAACCTTGGGCAAGTCACTTAACCCCAACTGCCTTACCCTCCCACCTCCAAAAAGCTAAAAAAAAAAAAAAAAAAAAAAAAGAGTAACTGCATATACTTATAAAGGAAAGTTTATCAGTTTTTTGTTAAAGTGACCATGAAAGTTATTACATATCTGCCATATTAATTTTTATATGATGAACTATTTGCATAATCTAAATGAACTTGATCACCTATAAAAACATTCCCAAGGAAATATTAGACTTCAGTAATTTCTAAGAATGAAAACAGAAGTATCTTACTATAAGTGTGATATATAAATACTTACTGTTTATGATACAGATTTTAATATTGGCTATTTAGAGAACTATCATTCTTTTGAAAACTACCAATCTGCTCATGTAATTCCATTAGGTTGATGTCAGTAAAATACTACGATAGTCAGTTTGGCCAAATAACAGAGACTGTTCCATCAAACTTTTTCTTCATCACATTTTACAAAGTACATGTGTTATTGCAGAAATGAACAGTCGAAACAGAATTTAATTCTTAACTGACTTGTTTGCATTAGTAAAATTGGCCATGGCAAGTATGGAATGTCAGCATAGATTATGCTGACATTTTTTCCTCCCACCATTTGAGAAAAAATTGTAAGGTATGAGCTAGGGCCCAAATAAAAGTAATAATTAATTCTTTTTAGATGTCTTTGTTATTTCTCTTCTCCATCTGAATTCTGAATGTGGCAAAACTTGATTTGCCTTCTTTAGCCTGTTTATTTCAAGTATGTATCTTGGATTTTATTTGGAGGTGAGTGAAAAGTCTGGTGAGGCTATTCACTGAGATGGCATTGAATACATGGTTTAAAACTAATAAAAATGGCAAAGGCTAGTTTGCTTGTAAAGACTAATTAATGGCACCTTGTTTTATATTAAAATTGGCACAGTTCAAGGATGGGGGAGGAAAAGATTTCTGTTTAAAATTGGGCATATCTTTTTAAGAGAAATAAATGCATCACCCCTTTACAGGTTAAATAGTTGGATTTTTATCTGTAGTGTTTTTTAAAACTTTATTATCTTTACAGCATTTTGAACACTGAAAATAAATCCAGGGGCAGCTAGGTGGCACAGTGAATAGAGCACTGGCCCTGGAGTCAGGAGGATCTGAATTCAAATCAGACCTCAGACACTTAATACTAACCATGTGACTTTGGGCAAGTCACTTAACCCCAACTGCCCTGCCTCCGCTGCTCCAAAAAGCAAACAAATAAAAAAAGAAATCTATCTCTGCCCTATTACTTCTCATGTAGCTGTGAAATCAACTATTCCTGGAATCTTCCTAAAATAATAATAGCCAGAGCTTGTTATCATAAGATGACACAAGGCAGTCTTTACTGATAACCCTGCTAGAGATTTGGGGTGTCTTGGTCTCCCAAACTGTGAGTGAACAAAAACAGATCAATATGTAATCTGAAAAGGATTTCAACTATTAACAATTGTAGTCTTATGAAGATAAATGTTGCTTTAAAACCTTTATACCTGTTTACAGTTTTGGAAATAAATGCGGGCTTAATTTTTCTTATGTTTAATGAAAACTGCCTTAAGATATTTGTAAATAAGGATCAACAGCAAAAATGCATAGACCCTCAGAGTGAAAAATGGAGCAAGTTATAACCTTGCTATAGCAGAGCTCTGATCATCATTCAGATTTTTTCAACAAAATGAACCATTTGATGAAATGATTGGAATTTACTGAGCCGAAGTGATTCTGCATTCTTCAATGATTTAGATAATAGCACTTTGTAACATTATATACAGTTCACAATATGTGTGTAAGCTGTAGTTATAAACATTCTGTGCCATTAAGCTCTAACAAAACTGAAAAAAACAGTAATATCTTTAGAATCTAATATCTGTTCTCCCAATAAAAGAGGAAATATCACAATGACTGAGAGTAGTGAGGAAGACCTAGAATCAAGCCCTATCCCTTGGCCTATATTCGTTATGTGACCCTGGGCAGGTCCCTTCACCAGTCAGTTCCCCAGGACAATGTTTAAGATTCAAAATCATAGAAAAAGTGATGATCTGGAGGTGGGGAAGAAGTTCTTTAATAGGAGCTCCTGATACCAATGAAATCACAAGTCCAGTACATACCCCCCCAAAAGAGGAGTTTTTATCATTTCTATGACAAGGTACAAAGCTTATATACAACGAGTTCATAAACATCACCTCAATTTGAGAGGCAAGGAAAAAACAACTATTAAATAATGCCCGTGTATATGAAATATAAAAGCTAACAGTATTCAAAAAAATTTCTAGCCAAGAAAACCAACTGGGCTGATAAAGAGAATGAACAATCCATGAAATTTAGTATCAGAAAATATTTACATAATGAAATTGACTATACAACAGCTATATAACCACGCGCAGCAGTGATAAATGAAATCTGCAGAAAATCCAAAAAATATGCCATTAACATGACTTTTTGGGGGGGGAGGGCAACTGGGGTTAAGTGACTTGCCCAAGGTCACACGGCTAGTTTTTGTGTTAAGTGTCTGAGGCTGGATTTGAACTCAGGTCCTCCTGACTCCAGGGCCTGTGCTCTACTCACTGCGCCACCTAGCCACCCAACATGACTGTTTGAATGACATTTCTCTGTAGTAAATTTACCTACAGAGAAAGCTTTGGCATAAAGGTCTTCAAAGGCATATCAAAATACCTTATATTCATAAAGCTTCCAAATAGTTTTTACATATTTATTTTATACAATATTTAATTACAAATATAATTAGTTTATTATTTATAGTTGTGGTACTTCTCTAAGACTGCCTAGTAATCCCAAGCACCTCAATAATTCCTGACCCACATTTTTGCCTCAACACATTTCTATAATTATTATATTTAGATGAATCTAACTATATTACACTTGCCAAGCTTCTGAATTATACAGAGTTTATTCTCCTCTTGATTATGCAATCCTAAACAAAAAGCAGATTTCCATGTGGCCCAAGGATATTCAATAACTGATTAAAAATCAATCACATAAAACTTTCTCCCCTGAAAAATATAGTTGTATAACAACTGAAATCTATGACTTACACCCTTTAAAATGTTTATATTTGACAGGGAATCCATAGCGGTACAATAATAAAATTACAGAACCTAAATAAAAGAGTAAAATTCCTCTCTTTCAATAATTTCCAAATTGCATCAGTTTCAATCTTAAATATTGGTTTCTATATTCTTCTGCATATCTGAACTATTTTGCTAACCCTAACATTAAACTTTCCTATATCCTATTTCAGATTTTGGCAGGTAAGGGCAGGAAGTAATCAGCAAAGAATATTTTTAGGTGTGTGCATAGTCATGTTAAGCAGTTGAAATCAATCTGTTTATCTTTTCTAAAGACAAAGTACCTCCATGCTGAAATTCTGAAGAGATATCCCACATGACAATGGTTTTTTTCGATTTGTAACCTAAAAAAAATTAAATGCAAAGGAAAATTTTAATTTCAAAGAAGTATTCGATATGTTCACATTTTAAATACTGTCTACATTTTATTGCTTTATAATACCTTTTTAAAAATATATATATACAATGTCATTGCATTTGATTAGGGTCTTGTAGTTTTCAAAGTGCTTTCAAATTCACTATCCTACTTATTTCTAAGAAGGGCAAATAATATCCCCATTTATAGATAAAGTTAGGAGATTTGCCTGAAGTCAGAAGACTAATCAAGTGGCAAAACCAGTATTCAAACACAGATCTTTTGACTCTTGGGCCAGTTTTACTTCCAAAAGGTGAATATGACACTTTTTAAGAATATTTGAAACTTCTTGCAGTTGCTAAATTTATAACTATAATGATAATAAATGCATGTTAGAGTAATTAGAAAATAAAATGAAAGACAAAGCCCTTTGTTACTATACATTGCAAATAACAGCTATAACTGTTTAATGTAAAGGCGAACCAACGGAAATACTTACATCATCTTCATATCGGATGTGGATGTTAGAAATTTTTAACTGAAGATTTTTTATTATGTGTGCAATTAGCTTTTCTGAAAAAGTATCCTGTTTCTCTTGTGTTGGATTTTCTAAAAATGCAAAGAAAAACATTTTTCCTTTGAGAGAAAAATGCAGTTTAGAAAAATTCATATGCTGATTAAGCTACCACAAACAGAAGGTTCATGTGAAGGTAACTAAACCTAAACACACATATCTCTTATCAATATTACTCAAATTTGGGCAGCTGGGTGGCACAGTGAATAGAGCACCGACCCTGGAGACTGGAGGACCTGAGTTCAAACATGGCCTCAGACACCTGACACACTTACTGGCCGTGTGACTTTGGGCAAGGTACTTAACCCCAATTGTTCTCCAAAAAGAAAAAAAAAATATTACTCAAATTTTAAAACCATTAAGAAATAATAAATATATAAGTCCTTTATAATAAATTGTTAACTGTGTGTGTGTGTGTGTGTGTGTTTGCATGCACACGTGCATGTGAGTTTTTAAAGAAAACTGTCTTGGCAAAAATTTAAGAGCTATAGAGCAAATTTAGAAAACGCAAAATATGGAGCATCTGTATTTAGCATCTAAGGAATTAAGATTCTGGTATGTTTTATGCTACAGTATAGCATTTGTATCATTTAATTTAACTTGAATAATATTGAACATTTTTTGATCCTTCTTTCCCTGTATGACTAATGTAATATTATACGTTTAGCTATCATATAACAAAAAACACTCAGATTCACAGTACCTCTATGCAGCTAAGGCAACATTAATAATTATGTAAATACAATGTTTAGTTACACTAAATTTTACATAGGATTATAGATTTAAAGTTGGAGGAGACCCACAGAAAACAGTCTATCACCTTCATTTCATACAGAGTACATGTAGACATAGACAGAGTAAGCCACAGAAAGTTTAACCACCTTGTCTATAATGATGAGTCACAGCTGGTAAGTGTCTGAGGCAGGAATTTTTTTTTTTTGCTTTTTGGAGGGCAGTTGGGGTTAAGTGACTTGCCCAAGGTCACACAGCTAGTTTTTTTGTGTGTGTTAAGTGTCTGAGGCCGGATTTGAACTCAGGTACTCCTGACTCCAGGGCCAGTGCTCTATTCACTGCACCACCTAGCTGCCCCTACCTGAGGCAGGATTTTAACTCAAATCTCCCTGACCCCTCCAGTCCCAAGACCTTTCCACTATGTTATGCTGCCTATTTTATCATAGATAATAAAATTTTAGAACTGGAAGGAATTTGGGGGATCATCTGGTATAACACCTCTCCATTCCCTGTCAACAATTTACAGATAAGAATACTATACTGAGGTCCAAAAATACAAAGTAAAATTTTTTGTTAACTTTCTCCATCAACTGAAACAGCAAACAGGCATCAGAAGAAGTCTGAGATCAATTAATGGCTCCATGTGGCTGTCTTATACCTAGAAAACAGAAACTCTTGAATGTAATGGCAAGCAAAGAAGTACTTAGCACAGCACCCTGTTTCAGCTACTTAAGTATTTAGCACCTTGTTTGAGTCCCATGAGATATGAAGGTGGGAAGAACTTGCTGATGCAACAGGAAAGATGGGACAGGAAGGAGAATCACCATATAAAAGGAGGTACAGAAGCTGGGACTGGGCAGAACTGAGAACACTTGTGGCAGCCGGCACTTTGTCTGTGTTGATGTTACTTTGTCAGACCTATCTACTGATAAAGGACATTGCTGGAAGCCCTGGAACCTTACTGCTGGTTCAGAAGCCTTGAAAGAGGATTTTCTTTTTGTCTGTTTACAGAAGTCCTGGAGGAGGATTTTACTGATGTTCAGAGGTCCTGGGACTATATCAATAATTTGTGTTGATTTCTCAGACCTTGTCTGGGGATGTGTGTTGATTTCACAGGCAGAAAGTGAATTAATTGATGATGATGCCAGCAATGTGCACAAATGTTCTTTTGGCTCTGTTAAGCTCTGTCTTCCCAGAACAGAAACTGCAAAAAACTTGAGGTGGGATGGTCACTGTGAGTTTCAATACGGAATGGGAACTGCCCGTGGAGCTTAGGGCTGCCTGCCTGTGAATCCAGCCGATGGTTGGGTGAATTCAAGAAAGAGCTAGGACCATGGAAATGGAACATGAAATTTGGGAACCAACCTAGAGCCAAGATAAAAGGACCTCTACTGGGATGCTTAGTGCTGACTGACAAGATTATGATATGCTGTGACCTAGGGTTAGGAGAACTTTGTACTTTGTACATAGTACCCCTTAAGGATGACTGAGTTAAGGATGATTGGAAGCTAGTCTCCAATCAAGAAGAAAGAAGACTTTCTGACTTTTGTACTTTGTATGCTGAATGATATCTTTTGTTTAAGAATATGGGGCCACTTTAGTGATAAGTTCTTATATTATATCATTGTGAATGCTGTACTTTGGTTTCTGTGAATGTTTTGCTTCAGTTTACTGCTGAATAAATAGAGAGTTCACTATACTATGTGTTCAGAACCTTAGAGCTATTCATAGCAGCAGTCCTCTGGAGAGCTGCTCGTGCTTGGCTTTCTATCTAGCCCAGTGAAATATTAGTAACAGGGAAAAAGGGAATATTTTACAGTTCAGGAATTTAAAGGGCTACCAAAGCATCAATCTGAGAGCAAGACTTAGAGAAACCAGATTAAAAGTTTTGTTTACTCAGTGATGAAGTATATATGTACAAAGAGACTGACTAAAGATAAAAGCAAAGATGGAACTAAGATACGAGGCAAAAAGAAAGCATTAAGAGAAAAGACATTTTAAAAAAGTTCTCAACTGCCCTCCAAAAAATAAAAAAACAAACAAAAAAAAGTTCTGTGGATAGAGGATAGAATCACTACATTAGAGTTCAGGTGACTTAAAAGCAAGAGTTTCAAGCTTGCACAAAGGAGTAGCCTTGAGAACATGTAAGGAAAAGCTAAATAGATCCTTCAGGAATCAGAGACAAAAACTAAACAATATGAAAAACACAGAACAACAGTCAACCTGATTAATGAGTTAAACTGCCTGAAAGTAAAAATGTTAAGCAATGATACTGTGAACCAGTAAATCACCTAGCTAAATATCCTCAAACATTTATTTTGCCTCTCCCTACAGGAAGGATATTATAAGAGCCCTGACTGACACACATAGATACGATGCTATCATTTATATTTATATTTTACACACACACACACACACACACACACACACACACACACACACTGATTAATAACAAGTCAGTACTGCTAAATAAAAAAATAAGTAGCAAAGACAGTAGGTTTAAAAGAATTCAAAGAGAGTAGCAAGCAAGGGTTGAGATATTTGAGGAAAACTTTGTGAAGATTAAGATTTTTTCAGGACTTTGTAAGAAATCTAGGACTTAAATAAGCAGGGACCTAGGGAGGATGCTCCAAGTAGGATAAACATAAGTAAAGTTATGAAAACCTGAGATGCAAAATTGGGGAATGTTGACCAGCAGACAAGTTCAATCACACAGGAGAATTTACATAGAGAAGCAGAGAGAACTAGGACGAGAATGGCAGGTAAAGGTCAGGTTGTAGAGGGACTCTGAAAACAAGACTAAGGATTTAGGCTTTAACTTGGACCTAATAAGAAGCCACTGCAGGTCTTTTAAGAAATAGGGATGGAGGGTTGGCTAGGAAGCACAGTGAATAAAGCACCAGCCCTGGAATCAGGAGGACCTGAGTTCAAATCCAGTCTTAAGAACTTAATACTTTCTAGCCGTGTGACCTTGGGCAAGTCACTTAACCCCAACTGCCCTGTCTTTCCCCCCTCCAAAAGGCAAAAAAAAAAAAATGAAAGAAAGAAAAAGAAAGAAAAAAGAAGGAAGGAAGGAAGGAAGGAAGAAAGAAAAAAAGAAAGAAAGAAAGAAAGAAAGAAAGAAAGAAAGAAAGAAAGAAAGAGTGATGGAAACATAAAAAAAGTGTTTTATGAAGACAAATCAACAACATACAGGAAGAGTTGGAAGTCAAAAGAATACAGAGGCAGAAATAGAAAGGCTAGTTAGGATTCACTACAGTAACATAGATATGAAGAAATGATGGGTTTCACTGTGGTGGCAACAGTAGGAATGGAAATTCCAAAGGCAGACAAGAAAATTACTAAGACTTGGTGACTGCCTAGATTTGGAGAGCTGAGGAAATTAGAGATGAGTTTTATGTCTGGCTGAACTATGGTATCATTCTCTGAAACAGAGAAGTCTGAGAGGAAAGTAAATAGCTCTACAGTCAAGGTTGTGATCTTGTGTCATAGACCCTTTTGGTAGTTTGGTGGATTCCTTTTCAGAATGTTTTTAAATGCGTAAAATAAAATGCATAAGATTACCAAGGAAACCAATTATACTAAAATACAGTTTGTTTTTGTAATTCACAGATCCTCAATCAAGAACAGTAAAGTGAGTACAATTGTAGACATCAACAAAACTAAAGAGAACATTGACACATTTCATCACAGTTGTTTTTGAGAACTTCCATTCTTTTAAGGATCTTTTGTTTTTAGATTTTAAGGCTATAGGATCATATCTGGCATCTCTTAGAACTTTTGGAAATCTAATTTCTCACAATATGGTGCATATATCTGACTATATCTTGCATCCCCCCTTTTGGATATCACAAACTTTTAAAAAATACATATTATTTTAAATTTTTATTTATTTATTTTTAGTTTAGAACATTCAGTTCTACAAGTTTTTGAGTCCTCCCCTCCCCAAAACAGTGTGCAATCTCAATGAAGAAAAAGTGTGAGGCATTTGAAAAGACAAAAGTGGATGCAAAAGTTAGATCTCTAACAAATTCCAATTTATTAAATGATACTTTAAAAAGACACTAAAGGTCACGTAACTAAGGCAAAATGCAAGACATTGGCAGAATCCTGTAAGAATGAATAGCATCAGGAATTAAAATACAAAAGACCACAAAAAGATCTATTTTAGTTTTGTTCAGAAAAAGAAGACAACATAAAAGCAAGTCCACTGCTTGGGAAATGTGTGTTAACAAACAACAAAAAGCAAAAGGACACTGATAAACTAGAGTGGTCCCAGATTGGGGTGATCGTAATGGGAAAAGGACTCAGGGTCATTCTAAATGAACTAAAAGAATTAGAGATGTTACCCTGAAAATAGAAAATTCTTCACAAGGGGAAGAGAGGGAAACAGACAATAATTTTCAAATATCTGAAGGGGAATTATGTCAAAGATTTATTCTTATTAGCAACAGAAGGTAGAACCACAATCAACGAGTAAAAGTTGCAAAAAATACTTTGCTTGTCATAAAAAACAAATTACTTGATTAGCGATGCCCCCAAACCAAGAATAAACAGCAACCTTCCATTTTTTTTGTTTAAATAGGTATTCGCTGCTTTTCTTACCTTTATTTGCCATTTTCTGTTTTGCATCTTCTATTCTCTTTAGTTCATTCTGTTTTCTATCTAAGAGATATTTTTCTTCTTTTTCTGCATCATATTTCAAAGCTACATGAAACAAAAAGATTAAAATAAAATAAACATTTCAGTGTTTAATCTTAAAACCTCTTTATGTAATTACTGGTAAAAACAATAAAAGTTAAAGTTTTTTAAAAAGAATTTATGAAGTAATTTTAAAAACACAAAGTCAAGATATAACACATCCTAAAAGGCACTTGTGTTAAGTAAAAATATTAAACACAAAAATAATTTTCATTCATTCAAAATAGTCCATTTAAGTTATACTTTTTTCCCTCTTAAAATTAAACTTACTGGCTGAAGGCACTACAAGTAAGTAAATTCCATCCAATACTGCCTCAACTGGCTGAGTGTAAAGGTTTGTCCATGGAATCACAAGATCAAGTTTACCTACGGAGACAACAAATCATAACCTGTTAAACAAACCATTTTTAAAATATCATAAAGTATTTATCAGTATTAGATGAAAATATTTCCTAAATGAATGAGATTTTTAGATCCAACTGTTGTCTAATTCACTATAGGTAGTATTTTTAGCATATTTTTAGTTAGTATAATTAATTCCAACCCCAAATACATTATTCTCCTTCCCCAGTGATCACCTATTTCCATTCCATTTTCCACTTCTTATACTAAACTAGGGAAAGGAATTTTGTATATAGTTACTAAATGACTCTGTATAGGAATTAAGTAATTACTTAGTATACTCTCTCCCCCCAAGAATTATATGTGTATAGGTGTGTGTATATATACATACATGTGTGTATCTATGTGTACGTGTGTATAAATATATATGTAGATACATATATGGACACCTGTAGTTACAATGACTCGGTCCCAAGTGATTTACTTAAACCACAAGTCCAACTGTGTCACCCTTCCCACTTGGTAAACTCCAGTGGCTCCCTATCATCTCCAGGGATCAAATATAAAATATTCTAGCTCTTGAAAGTCCTTCATAACCTATCTACCCCAAACCTCTAACACCTTTCCTGTCTTCTTACACCTCATTCCCCAAACTCTTCAATCCATTGATATTAGATGTTCAGTCGTTCACTCGTGTTCAACTCCTCATGATCCCATGGATTGTACTGTACATAGGGTTTTCTTGGAAAAGACACTGGAGTGGTTTCCCATTTCCTTCTCCAATGGATTAAAGGAAATAGAAGTTAAGTGACTTGCCCAGGGTCACACAACTAGTAAGTGTCTGAAGCAGGGTTTATTTACACTCAGGTCTTTCTCACTCCAGGCTCAGTGCTGTATTCACTGAGCCTCCTAGCAAACAAAGGTTAAGTGACTTGCTCATGGTCACATGGCTAGTAGTCTGAGGCCAGATCAGAACTCAGGAATTCCTGCCTCTAAGGCCAGCACTCTATCCACTGAGCCATCTAGTTGCCTCCTTCCTCTTCCACAAAACAAGATACTCCATCTCTAGGCTTTAAGTACTTTCTCTGTCTTCCACACTTGGAATGCTCTCCTCTCCTTATCTCTAACTACTACTCTCTCATGCTTCCTTCAAGTCTTAACTAAAATCCGGATCTTCTACAGGAAACCTTTCCAAACCCCTCTTAAGTCTAGTGCCTTACCTCTTTTAATTATTTTTTATTTTATATATATGGTGTGGAGAGAATTCTAATTTTTATAATAATCAATATGATATGGTAACGAATGATAATAGATTTTTCAGAACTGCCTCTCTTGTGAGAGAGCTCACAATGCAACTTGAACTGATCAATCAAACCTTGAAAAGGCTCACAATCACTGGTATCTTTCTGCCTATGTACCTGAACTGAAACAAATCAAAGGCTGTAGAAGCTGCTCCTTTCATAGAACTCCAGTCCTGTGACCCACCAAGTAATGACCCCCTAAGACTCAAGCAATATTGCTCCCACAGGACTCCAGAATTGTTGTATTGTCTTCCATTTGTGAGTTTGCTACAGAAAACCATTCAAGCCCTGGGAAGGATTTTTTGTATTCCACCTTCCCCCTAGACCAGCGGCTCTCAATCTGTGGATCGCAAGCCCTCTGGGAGTGGAATGATCCTGTCACAGGGGTCACCTAAGACCATCAGAAAACACATATTTCCAATGGTCTTAGGAACCAAGACATGGCTCCTCTATCTATCTCCACGCAGGCCCACCCACATGCAGATATGTAAAGGGTCACAGCATTAGGAAGGTTGAGAACCACTGTCCTAGCCCCTTTCCCACTTGTGATTTATGTATATAATCTCTGTCTTCAGTTTGGCAAGGTGGAACTATGATCAGGAGAATTCCCAATTTGCAAATCTGCTCCTCATAACAAAACTAATTAATTAAACAGCTACCAGGCACTTTGTCTTTGGTCTACTGTTTTGTCATTCTCAGGTTAGAGACTGGCTCAGTAAAATCCTGTTAACAGTAGCTTGTTTGCACATATTTGTTTGTCTGGTGCTTGCTTCCCCCACTATTATAAGTTTTTTGAGGGTTAGTGAGTTGAATCTGATTTTGCAGGTTTTACTTTTTTTATTGTTATCCTATCACTCCTTTTTGGTTTGTTTGTTTTTTTAACCTTTCTCTTTCCAAGTTCAGATAAGAATGTAATACTTCCTACCTGATCCTTTCTGTCCCCTATATGAACCATTCTTCCATTTCAGTATTTATTGCTCCTTTCAAATGAGTATTTCCCTTTTAATTCCCTTATTTCTTACCTCTTCTAGGATTCTGTATAATCTCTTCCCAGTAATGCTTTTTCCCCATGAATACAGCAAGGTATAATGTAAAACATTTTCTATCCCTTGGACGTAAGAGATGACAAATATATTCTTTGTCTTTTCTCTCATTGTTTCTCTCTTGATGTCATGTCATCTTCCTTCTTAATCTATAAATCCCTTTTCTTTCTTAAGGTAGACTTTCACAAATACCCAATTGTATCCTCTCTCCTGAAGGGGGTTAGTAACAAAAAATTAGAACCTTGTCTTAGAGAGGCTGATCTCAAGAATTCAAACACAGGCCTCTACCTAGCAGGGTTCACTATAAGACCCCTGTCCTACCTATCCACTCCCTTGGCTCTGAGGAGTCATATTTATGCTTCTATGCCCTCTACTGATCATACCCTTGGCCCTATACACATGAAACCAAATATTTCATTTCTTAGTCTTCATTATCTGAATATATTTGATTTCTCTGCTATTTGATTAGTTAAATGCCCTGCTCACCCTTAGGTTCTTTTGAAAAAAGGATCACAATTCTTCTCTTACTGAATTTTCAATTATTCCCCTCCTTCAGTGTTTCAATGTAGCATGCGTAAAATAAAAAAGAGGTGCCAACCAATGTCCTTTGCATTTTGGAGTATCATATTCCAATTTTTTCTTTGATTTCTATAAAATATAGAAATAAAATTTCTATAAAATAATCCAAATTCCATACTGATTGTTTCTACTTGCAATTTTATAAGATTTTCATTGCTATCCTCAAGATTTGTCCTTTTATGCAGCAGTTATGAAATTTGGTTATAATGTAATGATTATAGTAATTTAAACTTGAGATTTCCTTCAATTGGTATTTCCATGAATCTTGACTTGAAATGTTTTCCATTTCCAATACTGATGGGCAGTTTTTATATAGAATATCTTAGAATATGGTCTTTTTACTTTTCAAGATGTTCTTCTGGAAGACATAAAGCCTCCTGACTTGAGTAATAACACTCCATTTCCCATCAAATTAGCCAGCTTTTTATACTCAACACTACTACTACGACTATGACTATGACTACAATGACTATCACTACTACTAATTCTACTACTACTACTACTACTACCACTACTACTACTACTACTACTACTACTACTACTACTACTAGTACTACTACTACTACTACTACTACTACCACTACTATTACTATTACTTCTCTTTCCTCTTTCTGGAGGGGGGAAAGGCAAGGCAATTGGGGTTAAGTGACTTGCCCAAAGTCACACAGCTAGGTAAGTGTCAAGCATCTGAGGCTGGATTTTGGATTTGAACTCCTGATTTCAGGGTCAGAGCTCTCCCCACTAACTGGAGGGCTGGAGGGTAGAACGTTAATTTATTGTTCAATCTCTGCATGACCCCATACACTATATCAAGTCAACATCACGGGGTTTTCTTGTCATAAACACTGGAGTGGTTTGTCACTTCCTTCTTTAGTGGAGCACTAAACTCCTTCCCAAACCTTTCATAGAGGGTTTAGATCTGAACATCCCACGTAATTCTACATTTTCCATCAGCCACTCTGTTTGGTTTTGATTCTATGCTTCCCTCCCCCACTCCATTCCTGCTTTTCAGCTTCCTTCTGTGTGTTGTCTTCTACCTTTAGACTATAAGCTCATTGAGGGCAGGACTGTCCTTGTTTTTCTTGTATGTATCCCAAAGTGATGCGTGCCTGGCACATAGTAGGAACTACATAAAATGTTTATTTAAGTGAATTTGCTGACTTCCTTCAACCCTCAGCTAAAATCCCACCTCTTAAAGAAACTCTTTCCAAAACCTTTTTAATTCTAAGTGCTCTCTATCAATTACTTCCAATTTATTGAGCATATAGTTTGTTAATATAAGGGACTTTTTATGTTGTCTTTCCCACTAGACTGTGAGCTTCTCAAAAGCAAGACTGACTCTTACCTACCTTTGTCTCCCCAGCACTTAGAATACTGCCTGGCACATAGTAGGTATTTAATAAAAGCTTACTAACTGAACATTTACTTCTTTGCATACTACCTTTCAAAGTTCTGTATTCTTCTGTTGTTGCATTTTTGATGTGTTCTTCCACTTTAAAAAATCTGTGCCTTCATGTTTTCCTCTATCTGGTTTATTGTGTTCCAATTCATCTTTTTTAAAAATCTGATCTACTATTATATTAAAAGTGTTAGTGGGGTGGCTAGGTGGTGCAGTGAATAGAGCACCAGCCCTGGAGTCAGGAGGATCTGAGTTCAAATCTGGCCTCAGACACCTAACACATTCTACCTGTGTGACCTTGGGCAAGTCACAACCCCAACTGCCCTGCCCTCCTGCCTCCAAAAAGCAAAAAAGAAAAAAGAGTTTGTAAAGAATCCATAGGCTCATAAATTTAGAACTAATCATATATTATACCTAAGAGACCATCTGGTTGAACCCTTTCAGTTTACAGATGAAAAAAAACTGAGGCCCAGAGAGATCAAGTGAACTGTCCAATGTCACACAAGTAATGAATACAGGGCCCAGACTTCTGACTCCAAATCCAGTACTCTCTCCTTTGAACTATGCTAACGACAAGAGTAAATGCTCTATCTCATTAGACTTGATTTCTTTCAAAGTTACAATTTTTGTCATTTTTTTTGTTGCTCTTTTGAATTATTCTAGAAGTTTTTAGTGTTTTTCCTTATTATTTCAGAATGTGTTTTGCTATTATTCATTTTTCTTAGGCAAGACATCATAGCTAAAGCAGCAAGGCACTCTGGGGGAGAGACAGGAGGTGCTACGTGTCAGTCAAGTTGAACCGTATACACCACCTTGACCTCTACCTCTTCACACATCCTGATGAAAAGAGCCCAATATCCTTAACCCAAGAGCCTTGGAAATAGTGTTCTCCCCACGTAGATAAATGTTCCCAGCCCAGGACCCAGTACTATCAATGAAGGAAGAAATCACTGTGGAGAAGTAGACCATCACCATCAACAACTACTAACCAACTGCCACCAATATATGTAAGCCCAAGAACGCCAGAAGTGGCAGCTCTTCTCCAAGTATGGGTCCTAATTCCAGCCCATCCCTCACAATCATCATCCCAGGAAGCAACCCAAATAGAAGTTCAGCCTGGCAATTGCTTTCATGGATGTTGCAACTACACCTACTAAAGACAAAAAACAAAGCTCTTGCTACCAAAGTACTTGGTACTGTCAAATGATTCAACATCATAAACTGATATGATATCAATGGAAATAACATTAAAAATAAATATATTACCATCTCTTTTGCTTCAAGCCTCTAAGAGAAGGCACAGAATTTCAAAATAAGAAAACTGACCTTAACATCAGACTTATAGATAAAATCTTTCTTTCTACATATGTTGTCTCCTCCATTATAACATGAGCTCCTTGAAAGGAGAGGCTGTCTTTACTTATCTATTTGTATGCTCAGCACTTAACATAATGCTTTACCATCTAAGTATATATATGCTTTTTTCATTCATTCATTCATTCCTCAGGATATTCTGCCTCAGTTTTCTTTGCTACAAAGTACTTGTCCAGTGAAATAGCTTTTTTCTTCAAATGCTTCTTCATTTCTCCCCTGGTGAACTTCTGCCTGTCTCATTTACTCTGCTGATTTTTCTATGATGTCTTTTATGAAAATGGTGCTTAACACCTATCCTTTTTCCTTGCAAAGTACCTAGCACTGTAGCATCTTTTCCTCTTCTCTTTGCTTTCAGATTCCCTGGGTGGAAAGAATTCTTTATTCCCCTCCGAGGAGAAAGAGAAGAAAGAGACACTGTTGCTGGGAGAGTCTAAGTGGTCTTCCTAGTTCAGAAGTATTGATTATACCATGATATCTCTATATCAAAATGAATTATTGTATTTTCTCAAAAGTGGTCAAATTTATCAACTGAATTTAACTTACCTATATGTCCAACTTTGACTTTAAATGGTATATCCAGTTCACTCTAGAAAAAGAATAAAAATACATTTCACCAACACAATAGGCTGTTGTAAGTGTGAGTGTGTGTGTGTGTGTGTGTGTATGTGAGAACATGTCTTTACCTCACCTAGGCAGGAAATGCATCAGCCAATCAAAAGCCCAATCCTACTACAGTTTTATCAACAGGGAAGCTTTGACTATTACTGATCTGGGCCAGTTTACCCCTGTCTAGGCAGCCTGGTAACCCCCATTCCTAGAAGCTCACCAAATTGGTGCCAGTCAGTGAAGACACCAGAGAGATCGACTTTGACCCCACTGCAGTTCTGAACTTCCAAGCTCAAGCAATTTACCAGTTTCAGCTATCCCAGCTACAAGAATGTTCAACTAGATCTTTCTTCTCAAATTTGTTTGGGGACATGTAATACGGAGCCCTTGTGCTGTTACTGTTAATACATTTTTTCAAAGTTTAAAATTTATCAGTTGGGAGAAAATTATATCTATATATACACACCAAAGTATTCTTTTAAATTTATTCTTATTACTAACGTAATCAAAAATGGAAATTTTGTTTATTAGTACCTAAAAGGAACTTGTTCTGTGGAAGTCTTAATGAAGGTAAACGTCAAATTCACTGTCAATAGCAATTTAGTAATACTAAGATGACTTTAAAAAGCTCTAAAATTAATGTAATCACAATAATAAAGTTGGCATTACTGTACTTGAGTGAAATAGAATTTTCCATAGTATGTGCTTTTAAGGTAAAATTGATTTGAGAGTTCATCAGTTCAAGAGATACTTTGAGAATAAGCTATTCTGCCATATTCTTGTTCAAAAATCACATCTTTCCTTCCCTAACAGCAAGAAATTGTTGAAAAATACAAGAAAATCTGGCTTTTTATTCTTTGGAACACCACATGGTTACTGAGTAGCAATGACACAGAGGGACAAGGACGAGTTCACTTTCACATTTACCTCCTAGATGTCCTACTTAGCTCCTACACAAAGAATCTGCCTTCTACTCCTAGTACTTCAAAACTAAACAAGAAAAACTCAACTTCTCTATAATAGTGCAACTGCTTGGTTCTGTTGGGGAATACCGATTCCCCAAATCCCTAAAATTCAATAATAATAGCAGAAAGATAGTAAAGTCCCTGTGAATTGAGGGAGTACAACATTTAGAATTGGAAGAGACCTGGTTACCCAGCCTCCCACAAACAAAAGTCTTTCTACAGCATACCTGACAGACGAGCATCCTGCAAGTTTGTGTAAATCCCTCCAATAACAGTAAACAGAACACTTAAGGTAACAAAAAAGAACTATAATCTTAACATAACATCCTGTAGAGATGGACCTCATTTTAAGATATGTATCAATGTGATTACAGTTTGAACTTATATTTACGAAAAATATAAACTATAAAGTGGTTATATGTACAGCAAAAGGATTCTTTAACGAATGAATTTCTCTTAAGATTCTTTTATAAACTCATTTCTTTCCATTCAATTTAAATATAATAGCTGTAGAATAAAATACAACATAATAAAATCATAGATTTAGAGACTTTCAAAGATCATTTAGTCCAACCTCTCCATTTTAAAGATAAAGAAACTGAGGCTCATGGAGATTAACTGACTTGCCCACAGTCACAGAAGTAGCTAGTAGCAAGGTGCAATTTGAATCCTGATGGGCAAAAAGTAAAGTTCACTCATATTTCCATTTTCTCTACTAAAATATGATTTGCATTTTTCAGGAATATATTCACAAAAATTCAACTCTTCAAAAGACTTACATACTCCCTTTCAAATTCATTTCTCATTTTTTATTGGACTTATGATTTTCATCAGTATTAGGAATAAAATCAAGTTGATTGTTTTAAAAGTAGGTAAGAAAAAGTTTCACCAAAAAAATTGATAAAGGCTATCTACATCAGAATACTCTTTTAATTCTAAAGTTTTTCTAAATGAATTATATTTTCAACCCACAAGAATCTAATTTTGAACAGTAAAATGTAATAAGATACATGCTGATAACTAAATTCATTAATACTTTCCTAATTTTTTATGTTCAAAACTTACCAATGCATTTTCTTTAATTTGAAGATTCTTAAGGGCTACAGCACCTAAAGCAGATTAAAAATATATATAAATTCACAATCTTTACATTTTCTGAAAATTAACATTAAAATATATTTTATTACTATTTTTTTCATTATGAGCAAACTTTGACACTTTTTAAAGATTCATGATTTCACCAGTATATACTTTTACCACTGACACAAATGGAAACTCCTACAAATATTTATTAAGTTCCTATTGTGTACTGTTAGGCACTAGGGCAAATACACATTTCACATAAGACTAACATCCTTGACCTCATGTCTATCAAAATAATGCTACACAGTAAGTGAATTTGAGAACTGAAGTGTTGCACTGCAAGAATATTCCGAAAAGCAGATCAGTTGAAGGAATGTGCTGATGTTTATTTGGAAAAGAAAAAAAACATGATAGTGGTCAAGTGTGTGAAGAGTTGTGGGGAAGCGAAATTATACTGATTATACTTGATTCCATAGGACTGAATTAAAAGTAACGTAACGAATGGTTGTTGTTGAGCTCTAGATTTCTGATCATTAAGGAAAGACTTCACAACTGTTAGAAATATTCAAGAATGGAAAGGGCTACTTCCAGAAGCCAAGAAGGCAGAGTAAACAGTAAGTTGCTCTCACTTTCCTTTACTGACCTTGAAAAATAAAGAAAATATTAGAATAGAGGAGCCAGCAGAAAGACAGTGTACAGCAGTTTTTTAGTTTGTGAGGCCACGGGAATTAAAGGGAAAGGTCCCTCTTGATGTGGCTGTAGGGTACCAGTACATTAGGCAAGCCAGCAGTCCCCATATCAGCAAACTAGGAGATCCTGAGCTCCAAACTGGTGGAGTAGGCAAGCACCAACACAAGGAACCTCCCACACCACCACCCCCATACCTGGCCCCTGTGTGCAAACACCAGCACATAGAACCACCACTTTGCACCATGGGGCATCCACCAGCTACAAGCATTTATTAAGAGCCTACTAAGTGCCAAACACTGTACTGTCATAAGAGTATTTTAGTATTATTGCCATTATTTGAAAAAGTAAGTCACAAAGAAGACTAAGAAAGCAAAATGGCTGTCTGATGAGGCTTTACAAATAGCTGAGAAAAGAAGGAAAGCAAAAGGTAAAGATATAACCAACAGACACAGAAAGTTAAGAAAGGCTGGCTTCCCTAAATCCCCACCCTGCTTTGGAGATGCCCCCTCTCCCCCCCAACTGTGCCTTGCCTCCCCACCCTGGAGCAGCCCCTCCAGGTCACCAGCACTGCCTTGGCAGAGCCCTCCCCCCACCCCAGCTGCCCCACCTCCTTTCCCAGCATTAGGTTGACACTCTGGGGGAAGTGGGGGATGCTGGGGGACTGGGAGGTAGCTGAGGAACAGAACAGTTCCCAGGGGGCATTGAAACCAAGTATTATGAACTGTAATTGTATTTGCACTGTTTTTTTTTCCTCTGATTGCATCAGCATATATACAATATACCTACTATATAACAAACCACAGTGTCAGATTTTCTTAAACCAGAGATCTCTCCCACACCCCACACCCTAAAAACATC
>CM053599.1:116982119-116998958 GCA_028646575.1 Pseudocheirus occidentalis | reverse complement strand
TGGTGAAGGGTCTGAGATATTCTGAACACTGTGAGCTTCAGTGTGTGCCAGGGATTGCCCTGAGGACTGGACAAGGACCTGGGAGCTGTCTGCTTCTGAATCCAGGTGATCATTTGGCAAGGGTGGGGGGGAAGAGGGGAGGAAGCTGGAACCATGGAAGGGGATCCAGGAAATCAGAGAGACCTCCCAGAGTCAAGATGAAGAAAAGGCTTCCCCTTGGGACTAAACTGAGGTTTGCTGGAAACCAAGGGGTGGAAAGTTTGTGTGGTTTTCTAAGGACTGTATTAGTGAGAAGGGTTTCCCCCTTAGGGAAATGAGGTGATTCTTCTTTTGTTAATTGATTGATTGAATCTGTAAGTGAGAAGGGTTTCCCCCTTAGGGAAACCAGGTGATTCTTCTTTTGTTTCTTGTTCTAAATATTGTGGCCACTGTAGTGAAAACTGTGTGGCCATTCTAATGTTAAGCTGTTATGAACATTATGTTGTGATTTTCTGTAATAAGATGTAATATTGAGAATATTACATTGTAAATATTGTACTGAATCTTGATTTGTAATGGAATAGAGTGTTCACTATTACTGTGTAATCCGAATCTTAAAAGCTGTTCACAGTAGCATTCTCTCAGGAATTTTCCTGGTGCTTAGCTTTACACCAAGGAAAGAGATTTCACCTGCTAATTGTGGTAACTAGTTATACCTTAAAAAAACAAAATTACATGTACCACTTTTTTCCAACAAAAAGTTGAAATGAAAGTTGGTAAACATATTAGAAATTATCCAAATAATATTTAGCAAACTTTACGTTATTATATTATAAATGTATACCTTTAGATGACCAAGATCCAAGAGAAGTATATTTGATTCAGCAGTATAAAATCCATTTTGTGGGATAATAATGTATGAAGCCTTCATATTAATTTTGAGATCAAGAATTTTCTGTGTCTCAATAACATACAATAAACCTTTAAAATAAAAAAAACTTTACAATTATTATTTTTAATTACAACTAGAACACAATTAGTATTTATTGCCTAATTGATATGCAAATTAAATATTAAATGTTATGAAAGTTTTATATATAATTTTTAAACACTACAGAGACAATCAACTTTACAAATGTAATTATCATAATACAATCAGGAAGATTTAAAACTGGCTGAATAATCACATAAAAGATAAATCAGTGAAATGAACAAAAATAAACATTAATGAATTAATGTCACTATGGGAAGTTTCCAAGAATACAACAGGTCACTGTCTTCCATTAATCAAGAAAGGTCCTTTAATTAGCCACTGTACTGAACTCATCATGTGTGTATAATTCAAACTAGTTTTTTATAGTTATTTGGGTACATGTCTCATTTCCCCTACCACAATATGGCATCCAAAGTATTATGATGGGCACAAACTGACTGAACATATTACCAATCGTAACCAGAAAACAAGAAGTGATATAAAGAGTAATCAAAGGTTTGAAAATATTAATTTAGTTTTGATCCTTTCAAGTGTGAAAAAGACAAATTTATTATCATCTTTTAAGGGGAAGGGAATTCATGATTTTATGGATAAAGGGAACACCCAATTAAGGAAGTTTCTTCCAAAGGGCAGAACAGTAGTGTTTGACAATTTACATTCTCAATGAAATTAACTGAGGCACTGAGAGATTAAATGACATGCCCAAGGTGACAGGAACCAGGATGTATCAGAGGCAGGATTTGAATCTAGAACTTCCTGTCTCTGAGGACTGTCCTTCACACTACACCAAACTGCTTCACATTTATTACCATATTGGTTTTCAAAGGTAAAAAATGATCAAATCAAGTTCCGTAATAATTTGTCCAGAAAAATAACAAATTAAGATTATAGTCTTCAAAATAAGAAACTAAGCATTTCTTTATGTGTTAAATGACTTGGTCTTTTGATTCATCAGCAGTGAATACTGGCATTTACCTGTTGATGTCTTCTCACGAAATTCTTCCAGTTTCATCAAAGTTGCTGTAGTTAACTGTGCCAAACGAACTTCTTTTGGGGGTCGAAAGAATTCCACTATACTATTCACTGTTTTCTGTTAAAATACAATTATCACTAACATGATACACAAGCTTATTTCAACCTGGACATCAAAGAAAAATCTATAATGATGGAAGGACCTTTACTTACTGCATCATATATAATTTCCAAAGGCTCAGCTTCTATAACACATCTCTGAGCAGCAGATTCATCTAATGGGTTGGTCTCAAACATAATTGTGAAAAGTGAAGAACAATCATCCAATGGAGAAAGGAGACAAGGTTTTGAGTGATAACCAGATGAACCAGTAATATGAAATGAGTCTATTTTGCTTTCAAATCTATATGAAAAAGTACAGCACAAAAATTAATACACAAAATAAGCATTTTCAATATTAAAAACATAAAACAAAAATTAATACTTTAAAATAAAATTTCCTAATTCCCACTTAATAAGTTCAAGGAAAAATATTTTCTGTCTAAAGTGGTAGAGCTAAATGTGTGTCAATCTGCTTTATGGATTCTTTACTCAGATCATAACAACAAAAAGCATTTGTCCCTCAGTGTTCTGCTCTGAGTCCTCTTGTCTTCCCCCTCTTTATTATCTCACTTGGTGATCTCATGAACTGTCATGGGTTCAATTATTATATGAATGCAAATAATTCCCTATCTGACTATGCAGTTCTTACCTCTCTCCTGAGCTACAGTACCACATCACCAAATGCCTTTTGGACATCTTGAACTGGATGTCCTATAAGCATCTCAAAACTCAGTATGACCAAAACAGAACCCATCACCTTTACCCCCAAAATTGTTCCCAATCCCTAAGTTTCCTGTAATACTGAAGGCACCACCATCCTCCCAGTCACCCAGGTCTGTAATCCTGGTAATCCTGGTATCATTTTTGATTCCTCCCTCACTCCACACATCCAATTCGTTGATAATTTCTCTTGGCACTTAACTTTTATACAATGTCTCTCAAGCACATCCCTCCCCCTCCTCTTCACTCACAATCATCACCGTCCTGGCTCAGGCCCTCATCACCTCTTGCCTAGATTGCTACAATAGTCTTTTAATCAATCTCTCTGCCTCAAATCTCACCACACTTCCATCCTCCATTCAGACTCCACAGTGATTTTCCTAAATCATGGGCAATAAACTCCAGCAGCTTCCTATAGTCCTCTTTTTGACATGTAAATATCTCTTTATTTCTTTTCCTTTTTATTCTCCTCCTTATTTCCTCTTTATTCCCCTCCCTTTATTTCCATTCTTCCTCCATATTAATCCTTTCCAAATGGTCTGAGATCTGGCTATTCTATTTGCTGCTCCTTGCATCACTCCATCTCCCCCTTCCTTTGCATAGAGGGTCCTCCATGCCTAGAATGTTCTCACTTCTTACTTCATCTGACTTCCTTCATATCTCACCTTCTGCAGGATGCCTTTCCTGGTCCACATTACTACTGGTGCCTTCCCTCCTTAGATTACCTTTCAAACTATTTTCTCTGTATCTTGTATGTACCAAGTTATTTACATATTGCCTCACACATTACAATGTCATCTGGCTGAAGGCAGAGACGATTTTTGCCTTTCTCTGTATTACCAGTCCTAAGCATAATGCCTGCCACATACCAAGGGCTTAATTAATGCATGATGATTTTATATTAACTTCCAACTTTTCTCAATGCCTACTTATTGATATAGAAAAGCTAGCATTTATCATATGTATTAAGTTCAACTCTAAAAGGAAGATCATCAAATTCTATAACAAGAATGAAACACAATAAAAATGGTTGACTGTACACTGCTTCTCACACCAAAAATAAGTTCTGGACATATTTTAAAATTATACAAAAGTTATAAAAACTATATTTTAAAAAAACTTTAAAAATACTATTAAATAGTAGTATGCGTATAGAAATATTGAAGACTAAGTAAGATTCTGACATTTTCTAATTCTTACATTGTGATCTTTCCTCATAACAGGAATAAAATTAAGATAGATGCACTTACTTTATTGCTTGCGCTCCCGGTCGTTGTATGATCAATGTGCTGAATTCTCCTAAGGAAATAAGTACCAACTCAGATTTTCTCTGGTTTTCCCTTAAGGAAATATGCATGCTTTCCAAGCGTAGAGACAGTTTTTTAGCTTCATACTAGGGAAGATGTAAAAAATTATAAGATGAAAATTGAATGAAAATTAACATACCTATTATTATTTCCACAACCTTTATTTCAAATAATCCGAAACACTTTAAATACATCTAGTTATAAAATCATTATATGACATAAGGAAATAGGTAGCCATTCTTAATCTCTATCTTGCAAGGGGAAATGTTATATTCAGAAACAAATCATGCAACAAAATAGGTATACTACAAAGATAAACCTTCAATTTGTTGTTCAATCATGTCTGATTCTTTGTGGTTTTCATGGCAAAGATACTGAGTACTTTGCCATTTCTTTCTCCAGCTCATTTTACAGATGAGGAAACTGAGGCATACAGGGTTAAGTGACTTGCCTAGGGTCACACAACTAGTAGAAGTGTCTGAAGACAGATTTGAACTCATAAAGTCTTCCTGAATCCAGGTCCAGCACTCTAATTCACTGTGCCACCTAGCAGCCAAGCATTTGACTGTACTGGTTGACAAACCTTTCAAATATGGTTTTATCCTGGTTCTCCTAAGAGCCAATATATGAAGGGATTTGTGGAAGTAGGCAGGAACATTGGGTCAGAGCCAACATGTTGTAGCTCAGCTCTTCTTGAACTACCAATGAAGGACAAATGAATTCAAAATGAGCCATAGCAGGCTGGGGAGCCCCTAGTTAGCCAAAATCAAGAAGGATTTTTCTACCCTTGAACACAGGACTAGAAGTTAATGGCAGTCAACTTCCATCCACTGATGCCAGTCCTAGTTCACAAACTTTAAGGAACATATTTCTTCAAAACCATCTTCTTTATATGTAAAAGAGATTTTGATTTAATGACCTCTAAGCTCTAAACAGCTTTTAAAGTGTCATAATTTAGGACCAAATCCTTATGGGCTTCTTTTTTTAATCACCACTTCTGATATGGTAACAGCAGCTAAATCTTTTAAGAAAAGCAAAGCATTCATTAAAGATAAATGAAATAAACTATTTTATATACACATACTTATTTTATACTACATACTTTTCCAAACATAAAAAATTCCACAAAATTCCACAAAATAATAAGATAGAAAAAGAAATAGCCGCATCAAACATTTAGGAAATTTCCATGTAATGATATCCTACTGTTTTGGGCAACGTTGGGTCAACAATGGTTTCACTATAACCAATTGCTTCATAGAGTTTAGCCTTCTCTTCAGATGTCATATATTCTTCAAAACCTTATGGATTAGAAATAAAAAAATAATAAAAAAATTAACTGTAGTTTAGCTTTTCTTAATGTTTTCAACATGCTGTATTTCTGATATTTTGATAATACCTGCAAAGAATTTTAAGAGTATACAATGACAGACATAAAAAATATTTTAAGTTATTAATTACTAGCTTTAAAAATGTTTATTTGTGAGGCAGTAAGGAGATGGAATAAAAATCTAAGTTGATCATGAAATGAAGTGTGAAAAATTTCACTGAAATTTTATTTTCTGAATTACAGTAGAAACTCAATTAAGAAATTCTTTAGAAACAAAGCATCCACAAAATTTAGCTGACCATAACTAAACAAAAAATTCATACATTATATGAAGAAATTATGCATATAAACGTGTTTTAACTATTGCTTGCTGCCTTTAAAAAATGAGGAAATAGGTCATAAAACTGCTGGCAAACTGTTAAGGACAGAATTGTCATACTACTATTCCTGAATTAACTTTCATTTTTATTTTTTTAATTCTGGTGTTCATTCCTTGAAACAACAACCAACAACAGCCGCAGCTAGCATTTATATAGCTTTTTAAGGTGTGCAAAGAATTTAAAAATCATTTTATCCTTACTGGCTATGGGCAATACTATTATTATTATTATTATTATTATCATCATCATCATCTACATTTTACAGATAAGGAAACTAAGGTATAGGTGAAATTATTTATCTGGGGTCATACACTAGTGTCTGACTCAGGGTTCAGTGGTCAGTTTGCTACACCACCTGGCTGCCTCATCTCCAAGAATCTTCCATACACCACATGCCAATACTCACCCACTCTGATTTCCACCTCTTGCTCAGAGAACTACACTGAAATCCGTACAACCATTCATTCTGGCAGAAGCATGACAATGTTCTAGTATTCTACTCATCATTTTTGTTTTTTTGCTTTCTAGACTATAAGTCCCTTCCCTGGCCATCATACTTCTATAAGGGGATTCCACCCTATTAGAATATAAGCTCCTTGAGGGCAGAGACTGTCTGACTTTTGTATTTGTATCCAACGCTCAGTATGATCTTTAGGACACAGTAAACAATTAATTATTTTCCATTCAATTTGTTCATAAAATAATTTTATCTAAATCATTAATTAAAATATTAAAGAGCACGAGGCCAAGCACAGATCTTGGGGAAATTTTAGGAAATTTATTGGGAAAACCTCACCATTCCATAGGATCCCACCAGGTCCTCCACTTCATCCCTACCCTGTGTTCCTCTGACTGGGGGGCAGAGCATGAACTCCGAAGCTTCCATCTAAGAAGGGAGCTCAGCTCAGAACCTCTCCTCCCCTCTCACCCGACTGCTCTATTTTGGGACTCTCCTTCCTCCCCTCTTGCCAATCTCCTTTTGCCTTTTGTGGGTAGTCTTGTCATTTTAGATTGCAAGTTCATTGAAGACAGAAGTTGTTTTCCCTTTTTTTCTATTTATTTCCCCAGGGAATAGTGCTAAGCAGACAGAAAGCCCTTAATAAATATTTATCGACTAAAATAATTTCACCAGAAACTTTTTTGCAAGGTGAGAATGAACCAGAACTATATATCAAGTCATTAAATCAATTCCAAATGCACCAAAATGAATTAATTCATGTTTCCAAGGCAAACTGGTATGGAAATATAAATATACAATTACACAAATTTATTTAGTTCTAAAAGCAAATATTTCTTCACAACTTTAACTTCACATGTAAAAGATTAATGACAGTATTAATTAACTAAACGGACATACTTGCAGGTTTAACATCTGCTTGCTCAGTACCGTTAGACTCTGACCAATTCCACATCCAACCAAACCAGCCTCTATTTTCCTCGGGAGATGCTCCATAAATTTTGAGTCCAGCTTTCCTTATCTATGGTACAGTAAATAACTATTGTATAAAATTAAAAATATATTAAACTATGTAATATAAAAATGAGTTTATGAAATAAATTTGATGAACTGGCTTAGAGCTAGTAGTTAAAAAAATAAATTCATGTTTCTTTTCCCAAAGTCTATATACGGTTAAGCAAATAAATGCCCTATGTATATACTTTAGCAACAGAACATATACAAATGCAGATTTATCCAAATTACAGATTCAAGAGTTTTACTCCTCTCTATGGTTTCTAAGAACTGCTACTGACAGAGAAGCTTCCTTCTTATTGTGAAAAGCAAAAATTTAATACAAAAAATTTTCCTTCTATAATAATACATTTTTTTCTTCAATAAATTCAAGAATTTAAAGGACTACTATGTTAACAGAAAGTAGCCAAAGATTAATATGGGTAAGGCAAGGTCTCAGGCCAAAGTATAAAGTAGAATCCATATGATTTTATCCTCTAATTTCAAAGACCTTGGTCTTATTTTCCAGTAATTGAAAAAAACATACAAATTTACCTCAACTTCTGCTTGCTGTCTTGCCAAAATGATGTTAAATATATCCAAGACCTTTTCCAAATGCTGAAAGTAAAAACAGAAAAGATATGTTAACATTATTCATATAACTTTACATACGATATTCTCTATTAAATTATTGTAGTGTAAGCTGAGGGAAGTTTTATGTGTTGGAAATGTGACATGGAATTAGCAAAATGAAGAAATGACAAAAGAATAGAGAGCAGAAATGAAGATAAGTATGAAATTGGAAAACATTTCATATTTCAAGAGTAACACCTGAAAAGCACTGCCTACACTATTAACTATAGCAGATATTACCACAAGAAACAAAAAAGGATAAAATTTATAAAATGTATGCATATGTTTGAAACATAACACAGCACACCATTAACACAAAATCTATTCAATCGCCTTAATTTAAATATAAAAATACATTAAATGAAGCTAATTCTGATTTTAGGTAATAATGAAGACCCTATGCTTTACTTTTACAGAATAACCATAGACATGATAAAGTGATCAACTGATTTACTGTCAGGACAGTGAAACAATTATTTTTACTATGCTTCTTCAAATCAATTCATCAACATGTTTTCAATGAATTGCAGGCCTACTTTATAATCAGCATTATGGATTCTGACTTAGGGAAAGCTAAAGAAATGAAAGGCATCATCATGGAGCATAAAGAATCATGGACAAAATCAGGAGATGCTGGTTCTAGTCCTGATACTACTAAAAACTAACTGTGTGAGCTTTGGCTCACTTTTCACTTAACCAGGGCATTGTTTTCTTTTGCACAAAACAAGATAATGAGAACGGTTCATCACTCAGTTCTCTCCTAGGTCTAAGATCCTAGGATTCTATAAGCTATACCTTCAATAAATTAAAAATTTACTCACAGAAAGAAAAATAAACGAGACTACATGAATAACAATCCAAGTATAAAATTAGAAGGCACAAACTAAATATATTAAAACTAATTTGGAGAAAGAAGAAATCAGTATAAGCCACAGTAGCTGAAAATCTTATATGGGGGACAGGATTTGATCTTGGTCTTAATGGTGAGTAAATTTTTGATAGTCATAGAAAAACCAAGAGGTTATGAACATTGCAAGCAAAGCATATAAACAAAGATTTCTGTGCAGAAATTATTATATGACATATACGGGAGACTAAGGAAATTCTCATGATTAATATATAGGACCTATGTTAGCAAATTGTGTGATTTAAGGTACAGTGACTAGATTTGTAAACGGTAAAAAACAGAACGTCTAGAAAGCCAATGTTGTACATATATGCAGATTCTTGATCACAGAAATGACATGATAAATATTTAAGATAATCATGATCCCAAGAAGACTCCATAAATTCCAAAAAGTTTCCAGACTCAATCAAATTCTAATGGCTCAAATAACTTAGGAGAGGTCTTTATCAATGGCATATAAACAGTTGAGAGGACAATTCCTTTATGGAAGTGAATATGGAGAAAAAAAAGAAAAAGAAAAACACAACAGGTAGACATTAGTAGAGGGTAGAAATAGAGAAGCAGTGTCAGTACAATCAGGAAATTGCAACTCCCAGAAGCCAGAAAAAGTTTCAAGTAGTATAATATAGTCAACATGTCATCATTGTTAAAAAAAAAAAAAGTTAACCTGCAAAGAGCTTAGAATTTCATCAGTCGCCTTTTTATGTCTTATCTTTCTCTTATGAAGCTCTTTATACAGCTTCATGTTTCGCCTATGTTCACAAATGTGTTTCCATGACCACATGTGCAGCCTGGGCTGGATATTTACTTTAAGAATAGCAGTTATTGCATAGGTCCACCTAATGAAAAGAAAATATACAAAATAGCTCAGAGACAAAGTTGAAATTGTATATATTCTAAAAGAACATATTAATGAAGTAGTGATATTTTTATCTCAATGGAAAATTAGCCAAGTGATTTCTTCTCTTCTCACTTTCTGCTATTCTTCTTTTTGTCAGTTACAGACTACTAGCACCTTGGCCACCAAGAAGGAAATAGTAAAAAGAGAAATTAGATTAAGTCAATCTTACTACCTAAACAAGGAACCAAATGGGAAGGCAATATCCATGAAGACAGCCAGTTTTAGAGAAAGGAACATAAAAATTTGGGTGTCCTGCGTCTGATAGATACTGTCTATGTGTCCCTGGTCAAGTCACTTCACCTCTAATATTACTCAATTCTTACCAGAGGCACTTAGGTGGCACAATGGATAAAGTGGTGGACCTGGAGTCAGGAAGACCTGAGTTCAAATCCAAATTCAGATACTTCTACCTGTGTGGCCCTGGGCAAGTCATTCAAACTCTGCCTGTTTCCTCAAGTACAAAATGAGGAAAACAGTATCTACCTTTCAAGGGTTACTATGAAGTTCAAAAGAAATATTTTTAAAAGTCTAGAACAATATATGGCACATGGTAGGTATTATACAAACGCTTATTCCATACTTTCTTTACCTTTAAAGGCTATAACATGAGAACTGCCTGCCAATCTACATTAGTTAAAGAAGTGTCCTCAATGGAGTTCCTTATATCATTAAAATCAAAGATGTGGTTAAAAAAAATATAAGGAACCAAGTGATGAAACTATTTCCTAGATTTTCAAATTTCATTTTAAGAAAGTTAAGGTAGCTTCATTTAAATGAACATAATTTACACACTATGAAGTAGCTTGATATTGGAAGTTGGCTCAAAGAATAAAAAGTCAACATGTCTAAAGGTTCCAGACACTGAATGCAAACTGCAAGGTATCTGACAGATAAACTCTGGAATTTAATCTCTAATAAAATATATTCAGACGGTTTGTCATCTGAGTTCTTAAAAATAATGTTGAGGTTGAAAATTTAAATTCAAATTTAAAGGAAATGTTTTTGATTGGGAAAGTTCAGTTTTTCTACACAGTAACTTGAAAAGTTATATTCAAAAACCTATCATTTCAAACTTTGTATTTAATTTTAAAATATAAACATATCAAATTAATTACACAGGAAGTTATCATAATGTTAGCCCCAGGCTAATCATGTCTAAAAAATATACAAGAATCTATAAATAAAGTGAAAATTTATAGGTGAAGAAAATAAACCAACAGCACCCCACCCTTTTAAAATATACAAATTATTCCCAGAAATTATTTGTAAACGTCATTTTTAAATTTTATCTTAAATAAAACACTTTTAAGAAAATAATATGCTTACCATTTTTTGGCATTGTTGTGAACACATACATCAGGTCTATACTTCCTATATGGCAGGTTTTGAGTCATCATGTCAATTGATTCAAGGAGTTCCATGATACTGAAATACTTATAAGTGGAAAAAAAAGCAAATGCTATTAAATCTCAGGGGAATAAAAGTATTATCTAATCACTGAAAGTAAGCAAATGCCTCAACTGTTTACCTTTTTCTAATCACAGAGAAAATAAAAAGCACATAAAATACACTGCTTAAATTTTGAAGATTATTTCAAAAATTTAGCTTTCATTTTAAAAAATATGGCAATTGGTAATTCAAAATAATTTACAAAAGCAAAATTACCTGCAATTTATTCAATTCAATGCCTATATCTTGTAACCTAACATCTAAATCCATTTTTGGTGCAGAAAAATCTAAATCTGCTTGGCGATTCATGCGGAGTTTGGCTTGAGCTGATATGGGACGGAATACTAAAAAAAAAACAAACAAAAAAAACCCCACAGATTAAAAGAAATTAAATTACAGAAAGTCAATCACCTCAGTTTTAGAAAGATCTTTTTCCATTGCGATTTCAACCCTCAAAACACTAAAACTGAAGATGATTCACAACATTTTTCCCCCTCTTTTCCTACTACAACCCCTGAACATTGAGAAAAAGTTTACACCAGAAATCTCAAGTTTATATCCAAAGCCTCTTGGACAAAAAGCTCCAGAGTACAGCAGAAACTAGATTAAATTGTAACTGGGAAATGTTTAACAAAATAAATAAAAATACAATACAACCTCAATAACGCTAACTCAATTTGAGGCCTAGAGAAATTGATTTCTATTTGAGTTTGACACACTGGTTTATTCTTTCTTTATCAGATTATAATTACAAAATGCTTCCACAAATATTACAAATATTAACAACATTTTATACTACACCTCAGAGAAATTTGCCTATGATCATGGAGCTAATAAGTGACTGTATAAGAACTTAAACTCATGTCTTCTGACTTTAACTGTTCTCTCTACTTACTGGTCAAACTGTAGTATCTCTCCCTAATCAAATTTTAGAAAATTTTAAAGCTAGAAGGTATCTAAAAGATATTCTAATTAATTTTTGAAGATTTTTTTTTACCTTTTCTTTTTAATCCTCATAATATATAATCTCCCTCTACTAAATATGATAAGGACCAGCAATATCACATATTAATGTGGAATGAAGAAAAACATAAAATACACTGAAATTCCAAAACAAGAAGTTAATCAAATCATTATGTTTTGTGCAAGGTACTGTAGTAGGCATTAGGGATACTAAGAAAAAAGCAAAATGATCTTTCCTTTTAAAGATCTTGTTTTCTACTGGGTGAAACAAGTTGTATATAGTAGGTAAATAAAAAAAAATATGTACAAGTAATTTAGAGAAATAGAAGGAAAATGCTAACAAGTGAAAGCCTTGTGAAGATACTGACACTTCAGCTGAGGCTCAAAGGGAGTCAGATTTCCAGGGTTAGAAGAGATGACTAAAGCATTTGAGCCTGTGCAAAAGCACAGAGATAGGAGGTGAAATACTAAGGACAGGGAAGACCCAGTAGTACCATTTAACTGAAAGAGAGCATCTGAGAAGCAATATAAATCAGTTTGGAAAGACAGGTTGGATTATCACAATTATGGGCATGCTAAATATAAGATGACATTTATATGGAATCCCTAATTAACTATTCACATACTAGAGACCTCCTTAAAACCAAATATCATGATCTAAAAGTGGAAACTGGAAGAAGTCTATATCCAGACTGCCAAATTATTTTAGGTTAATAACTTTAGTCCCAACTCAAGAATTAAGTTAGCTATCATCGACAATAAACCACAAATAATAAACACTTCTTGAATGTCCAGAGTATAATAATATCAATTTAACACCTATATTTATCCTTAAATCTAGAATATTTCCCCATATTCCCCCAAAACAAGCTAAACCAGTGATTCCCAAAGTGGGTGCTACAGCCCCCTGGTAGGTGCTGCAGCAATTTAGGGGGGCTGTGATGAACACAGGTGCATTTGGGGGGGCAATGAATAAGGGGACGATGAAAAAATTAATTTCCAGAGGGTGCTGAATAATATTTTTTTCTGGAAAGGGGGCGGTAGATCAAATAAGTTTGGGAACCACTGAACTAAACAGTAACAAAAAGAAAGTTAAAATGAAAGTTTTTTTCCAGAATAATCTAAGAAGAAATAATAGGAAATTTAATATGAAATCTCTTTCAGTAATCAATTTAAGCCATTTAAAACTTAATGGTCAATAAAAGTCTTGAAAAAAGGAATATTACTCACCAAAATCATAACCTTCTGGGATAATGTTTTCACAGGCAACTCCATACTTTAATTTTTCCTATTAAAAGACAAAATCAGTTTTATTTATGGTTAATGCCAACATTGTAAAATAATCTGACATTCTGCTATTTGCTCATACCATGACCTTTACGGTAAAAATATCTTTTTTTTTTACAGTCAAGCACGAATTCAGTTGTAATACAAGACATTTAGCATTGGCAAAATAAAGAATAGTAAATTTAAAATAATCCTTCAAAAATGAGTTAAAAAGAAAGCTATTAAAAATTAATTCTCATTCAGAGGGTTTACTGAGCTCTGACATATTTTCTCTAGAAAGCAAGTAAACATAAAATAATATAAATACCATAGTGTATTTTTTCAAAATAAAATATCCAGTCACATGCATAAATGAGTGCTTTACATATAGCCATAAAGTAGTCTTCCTAAATCCTACTCCAATACTAATTATAGCAAAGAGTGGACTCTGCTCTTGAAGGTTATACCAGCCAAATGTATGCTCTGGATGGTCTTACCAAGTAAGAAAGTTTTCAAGTGTGGGACCAATGACAAACATGGCTTCTTTGTGAGAACCAACTTAGCTTAATTTGGAAAGGCTCATGGCCATATTAAGTAATGGATAATGAACTCTGGGCCCCAACAAATCTCATCTACAAAGTTATAAAGTGATTCTTCCTTAGTATATAAGAGTAATCATACTAAAA
The DNA here is from genome assembly GCA_028646575.1 of Pseudocheirus occidentalis. NCBI lineage: Eukaryota > Metazoa > Chordata > Mammalia > Diprotodontia > Pseudocheiridae > Pseudocheirus > Pseudocheirus occidentalis. The sequence continues at coordinate 116,984,919 of CM053599.1, read as the reverse complement.
AAAAATTACAAATTCTTAATCAAACGAATTAAGCAAAGATAGATGATATTAAAATATACTTACCAAAGATTTCTTATAATCATCATATTTGTGAAACATCTTAGAATTCACATTCCAATAGCCAAAAAGGTTATCTAAACGTATTAGCTGAAAATAAAACAAGTCTATAAGGTTTCAAATTATTGTTTGAAGTTTTCTTAATTATAACTTTTAATGTGGATTTTCAATAATTAATTGAGCAGTAATCATGCATCTGAACAAATGATAAGATTTAAATCATAATCACTTCTCTACAAAATATTATTTTTTCTTTTTAAAACAAACAAAAGATTCTCTAGACACATACCAAGATGTGAAAAAGATGCAAGTTAATATGATCTATACCTTACAGAACACATTCTGAGCTGCATCATGTACACTTGGTTTCCAATCTTTATCAGTTGTCTAAAAAAAAAGAAAAAGTCACAAGTGAAACCAAATTTTATCCAAAAGCTAACAACAGTCTATATTTATAGCATTAAAACTACAAAATGGCTCCAAACACTTTGGCATGTATCTCATTAAATGTACAAAACAATCTTTAATATACGAACTGAAATTATTATCAAATCCACTTTACAGACAAAGAATCTGAGGCTTAAAGAGGTTATGTAACTTGTCAGAGATAGTAGTCAAGTCATTATCAATCACACATAAATTAATCTAGGAAAAACAGCATTGAAAGTCCTATTCATCACACCTCAGAGAGGTCAACTAGACAAGTCAAAGGCAAACAAGAAAGCTTTACACATTAAGAATAAGTCCAAGAATCATTTAAGAAAAAACTTTGATGAATTACAGGTTCCAAGTCTATAAACAAAGCAACAATTTAACAATAAAAAAGGAAAACATACAACTTGGAGAAGGGCCCTTGTTGGCTCAATGATCTAAAGCCTCCTAATTTTCTATTTTGTTTCCTATTAGAATGCCTTGGCAGGAAGTCCTAGGCTTTGATAGTATGTGGACATGATTTTCTTCAGATCATGTAGCTAATAAGTGGGTAAGCAAGACTAAAACTTCTATCTTTTACTAAGCCCATTGACACTGATATTTTTTAAATTGATATATGAGTATAAACTAAGAGGAGCACATGTGTAGCACTTAATTACTTTATGTTTTATGATAGCAAACTATATGGGAACACCATTTGAACTTATACATTAATGCTCCCTATTTTCAAAATTCCTGGTTAGGTCATATGTCCAATTTTAAATAATCTTCTCTTCCAAGTACAAAGTAAAAATGTAAACATCACTGAATCTGGGGTCCAAAGACTTCAGTTCTAATGCCTTCTCTGTCACTTCTTATCCATGTACTTGGGAACAAACTATGTCATGTATCTATATTTCAGCTAAAATGCATCTGAAAATACCTGGACTAGATGATCTCCAAAGTACCTTTTAATTCATATTCAATAATCAGCATTCTAGCAATCTTGCCATTTCTTTAAAAAAAATAAGTCTGGGCATTCACCTCAATTTCTTTTTAAAAAATGATCAAAAGGGGTGGAGCCAAGATGGAGGCACAGAAGCAGCAAAACCCTGCAGTTCTCACCATAAACACCTCAAATACCTAGAAAATATGACTCTAAAAAATTTTAAAGCTCGAGAACTGACAAAGTGGCAGAGTGGCAAAGCTCCCACTGAAGGCAGCCTGGGAGGAAGATGGGAAGGGGTTCATCACAGCGTGCTGGGAGCCCAGATCAGCACCACATGAACCCACAGATGGAGCCCTGGGGCCACAAGAACAAGCCTCAGCTAGAGCACAAATCATCTGCAGCTGTGGCATTTTCCAGATTTATCAACCCATAAAAAACAAGGACTAAGTGAAAGGTCAGTGGAACTTGGATAAATTCAGGGGAGAGCAACCAGCCAAATGCTCCAAGGCTAGAAGCGGCTGAAGTGGGAGCATTGCAGTTGCCTCCACGTGGCTGTTTAAGGGGGAGGTCAAAAAATTATTCAGAGGCTAAATGCGCTTGCCTTGAGCTGCCTGGCTCGGCATCGCAGTCTTGGGTGGTGGTTCTGAGGTGCGTTTTCTGTGAGCCAAACCTGGTGGGGGCTATAGAAACAGTGGCCTCCTGAAACCTCTGGCAGCTGTGAAAACCCCAGTGATTTGGGACAGAGCTCTCTCCTCTGAAAGCAGAGTTCTACTGAACCTAAAAGTCAAGGAATTGACTGGTAACATGAGTAGGCAAAGGAAGCAAAGCAAGCCCAGCAATGCAATTTTAGATCCCTTTTTTGGGGACAAAAAGGATCAAAACATGGAATGGGAGGAAGACAACACAGTCAAAACTCCCACACAAAAACCTTCCAAGAAAAATGTAGAATGGTTATAAGCCATAGAGCAACTTAAGAAGGATTTTGAAAACCAAGTAAGAGAAGTACAAGAAAAATTGGGAAGAGAAATGAGAAGGATGCAAGAAAATCATGGTAAGAGAGTCAAAACCTGACTGAAGAAAATAACACCTTAAAAAATGGACTAACTCAAATGGCAAAAGAAGCCCAAAAAGCCAAAGAGGAGAAGAATGCCTTAAAAAGTAGAATTTGCCAGATGTAAAAAGAATCTCAAAAGCTTTCTGAAGAGAATAATTCCTTCAGAACTATAGTGAAGCAAATGGAAGCAAATAACTTTATGAGAAGTCAAGATATTATTAAACAGATCCAAACAAATGAAAAAATAGAAGGCAATGTGAACTATCTCCTTGAAAAAAAAAACACTGACATGAAAAACAGATCCAGGAGAGACAATTTAAAAATTACTG
>CM053599.1:116960858-116981619 GCA_028646575.1 Pseudocheirus occidentalis | reverse complement strand
ATGACCAACTTTGATAAACTGGACTCTTCTTAGCAACACACAGTTGTAAGACAACTCTACAAGTGTCAGGATGGAAGGAGATACCTACATTCAGAGAAAGATCTAGAAAGACCAGAGTTTAAATGGAGACTGAAGCAATCTACATGCTATTGTTCTTTTTCATGTTTGGTTCTTCCTTTTTTCCCATTGTTCATTCCACTGATTACAACCCTTCTGTACAACCAGACTAATGTCCAATGTGAACGTATTTGCAGATCCTATACTTGATTGCATGCTGACATGAGAGGGGGGAAGAGGGAGGGGAAAAAATTTGAAACTCAAGGGATGGTGGAATCGAATCTTGTAAACAAAAAGTAAATAAATCAATTTAAAAAATAATAATAGTGAGGCATACATGTAAGAAACATGTGTGACAAAAGTTTAACTTGAAACAGGTGCTCTGGAAGTCCTCTCTACGTAGAGACCTCATTTAGAGCCCTTTTGTGATTGTTGTTCCTTCATTCTCAAAAAGGGCCAATGACATCAGAGGGTGATATCTTGACTTGCTTACAAATTGAATTTAAGTGAGGCAAAGCTATGAAAAATCATCCAGACTCTCCCATCAAAGTCTGGTGACAAGACAAAAGTCAAGACAACTGGAGATGGCCTGGATGCCCCACATCTATAAGATGAGCTGGAGAAGGGAATGGCAAATCACTGCAGTTATCTGCCAAGAAAACCCCAAATGAGGTCATGAAGAGTCAGACCGAACTGAAAAATGATTGAACAACATATTCTAGGCAATGTGCTCAGTGCTAGAGATACAAAGAAAGGCAAAGAGTAGCCCCTGCTTTCAAGCAGCTCACAGATTAATCAAGGAGACAACATACAACTCTGTATAAACAAGATGGAGACAGGATACATAGGAGACAACAGTGGGGGTAAGTGGGATTGAGAAAGGCTCCTTACGAAAGTTGGGACTTTAAAGAAGCCAGGAAGCAGAGATGGGGAGGGAAAGAATTCCATGAATGAGGGACAGTCAGTAAAAATGCCCCAGAATCAGGAGATGGAGAATTTTGTGCTAAGAATAAGGAGACCAGTATCACTGGATCAAAAAGTATTGTGAGGGTGAGCAAGGTATAAGCAAACTGGAAAGGTAGAGGGAACTAGTTTATGAAGTGCTTTAAAAGCCAGAAGATTTCGTATTTGATCCTGGAAGTGATAGGAAGTCAATAGAGTTTACTGGAGGGGGGAGGAGCATTTTGACATAATTTATTACATAATCAGACTTCTACTCTAGGAAGATGAACTCGATAGCTGAATGGAGTAGGTACTAAAGTGGGGAGAGACTTCAGACCAACCTTCAACCAGTGGGCTATTTCAACAGTCCAGGCATGAGGCAAAGAAGGACTACTCCATGGTGGTGTTAGTATCGGGGAGAGATGCCATAAATGACTTCTCTTTGGTTTCATGCCACATGAAGATCAGTTTAAAGAATTGGTGAGGCATGACCTAAAGAAGAGAAACTTCCAGACATGGGGCATTGATAGCTATCTACAAGTGCTTGAAGGGCTATAACGTGGAAAAACAGCAAGATTTATTCTGCTAGACCAAAGAGGGCAGAAGTAGGAGCATTGGGTAGATGTTAAAAAGAGGAAAGTTTAAAATTAATGGGGAAAGCCGTAATTTTCTAACAATTAGATCTGTTGAAAAATGGCACTAACTTCCTTCCAAGCACAGTTCAGATTTCAGCTCTTATCCAATACCTTCCCAGATGCCCAGTTATGAGCATTTTCCTCCCCTTGAAATGACTTTTGGTATTTGTTATCGTTATTATTTACTTAATACAAAATATTTCATACAAATGTACTTAATATAAGGTATTTATATGTACATACTTTATCCAGCCAGTTAGAATGAAAACTTGAAAGCAATTTCATTTGTCTTTATATCCCTAGTGCCTAGTACCATGCATTATAGTGGTGGATTTATATATATAAAACTTTGGCAAGTGTTTATAGTATTGAATTGGGAAGTTTTTAGTATTTCTGCCTTCAGTAATTTGCTGTCCTGGATTCCTTTAAAATTCAAGACCAATAAAAAAGTGGATTTTTTTTCTTCATAACTGTACAATAATAACAACCACAGATAAGAGACACTCCTAAGTGTTCTCTTTTTTGAATCAGTCATATTCTTTACCTTCCCCCACCTCCAACATGTTTAGAATATCAATTAGATAACTCAAGAGGGGAAAACTTAGAAACAATTTATTTGAAGGAAAATAATACATGCATAAGCCAGGAGAGTGTGCTGTGACTCCATCTTCCTAAATCTTCTTTGATCTTTTTGACAAGTGAGGCGCAGTTTCAAAAATAAACTCCATGTTGTTCATGTCATAATCATAAAGTGGTAAATCTAGTTCAGAAAACAAAGAAATAAATATATTCAAACCATGGGATATTATTAATTTTTCTTTTAAAAATATTTTTATATTAAATTTACTTGGGGGTAAAAATTAATGAAACCGAAAAAGATTTAGGTAACACCTTAATTTCTATAGTCTGTTGCACTCCAATAGGTATATTTTCTATTTTATAGTGTAACAATGAGACCTCACATACTACAGTTTTTCAATACCCCCAAATTTGGACACTTACTTAATATACATAATATATATGTATATATTCACATACATGTATATATATTCACATATGAAGTCTCATCAAAACATCAAAGTAACATATAGCTTTTATGTAGCATTTCATATGTATTCAGACACATTTTTCAAATATAATAAATTGTTGCAATTCTACAATTACAATGGAGTATTCAGATGATTATGGGTAAATGTAATTCTTTTTTTCTGAAATTAGTTTCTTCTTGAACATTTCCATATCTGAAATAAGAGAAAAACACATTATGAAACCAGAAATCTCTATCATGCATAGCTTGTTTTAAGTAAATGTGGATGTGTACAATAAATGTCACTTTAAAAACTGTACTGCTTATCTGTGTTTCTCACTGAATTTTTTTTTCTCATTGCATTTTAAAAATCCTTCAATGACTCTATTTCCTTTTCCTCTTTTTCCAGAAGCAATGCTATTACTATCTCCCCTCTGAATTCCTTCCTCCCATGGAAACAAGAAAAAAACAAAACTCTTGCAACTAATAAGTATAGTCAAATAAAACAAATCCGTACATTGGCCATGTCAAAAAATGTATGTCTCATTCCTCACCTCAAGTCCACTACCTCTCTGCCAGGAGGTACACGGGGTATTTCATTATCATCTTTCTAGAGTCATGGTGGTTGGGGTCATTGTATTCAACAGAGTTCTTACATCTTTTTCAAAGTTGTTTTTCTTTACAATACTATTATTACTTGTATAAATTAATCTAGTTTGCTTACTTCATTCCCCATCAGTTCTGCACAGGTTTGCAAAGTCTATATTCTGAATCTGTCTCTTTCATCATTCCTTATAGTATTATATCCCATCATGTTCACACACTGTACTATTATTTGTTCAGACATTTGCCAAGTGATGAACATCTGCTTTCCCCCAAATTCTTTGCTATCACAGAAAAAACTATCATAAATAATTTTTCTAAATATATGCCCTTCTTTTCTTTGAATGCGTTGAGTTATAAGTCTAGTAGTGGCATCACAGTGGTCAATGGGTATTCACAGTTTAGTGACTTTGTGGGTATAGATTAAAATTATTTTCTAGTACCCCAAAGAAATCAAAGAAAAAGAAGGACCAATGTATACAAATATAGAATTAGAAACAAAGAGGATATTTATCAATTGAGGAATGGCTAAGTAAGTTATAGTGTATGAATGTAATAGAATATTGTTATGATGAAAGAAATGATGAAGAGGATGGTTTCAGAAAAACCTGGGGAACTTATATGATGCAAAGTGAAGTAAGCAGAACCAAGAGAATAATTTACATAGTACCATCAATATTGTAAAGCTAATCAACTGTGGAAGATTTAATAATTGATTGAAACAATGACCCATAACAGTTCCAAAAGGCTCATAATGAAAAATGCTATCAACATCTAGATAGAGAACTGATGGACTTAGAGTGCATATTGAAGCGTATTTTTTCTCTTTCTTCCTTTTTCTTGTTTCCCCCCCATATAACTAATATGGAAATATCTTTTGCATGACTTTATATATGTAATGAGTTTTGTATTTCTTGTCTTCTCAATCGGAGGAGGAGGGGTTTGGCAGAGAAAGAGAATATAGTACCAAAAAGGTTTTTTTTTTAATTTTCTAGTTTATTTTTATTTAAATTTAATATTTTATTCCCCCAATTACATGTAAAAGCAATTTTTAATATTCATTTAAGAAATTCTCAAGTTCCAAATTCTCTTCCTCCCCCATTGATAAGGCAAGTAATTTGATATAGGATATCCTTGTGCAGTCATTCAAGCATATTTCCATGTTAGCCATGCTGTGAAAGAAAATACAGACCAAAAAAAAAAAGAAAATAAAAAATATGCTTCAATCTGCACTCAGACTCCATCAGTTCTTTCTCTGGAGATAGATAGCATTTTTTATCCTAAGTCCTTCAGAATTGTTTTGAATCATTACATTGTTGAGAATAGCTAAGTCCTTCCTAGTTGATGATCTTAAAATATTGCTGTTACTATATATAACATTCTTCTGGTTCAGCTCATTTTATTTTGCATCATTTTGTGTAAGTCTTTCTAGTTTTTTTCTGAGAGCATCCTGTTTGTTTTTTCTTATATCACAATAGTATTCCATCACAGTCATATACTACAACTTACTCAGTCATTCTGCAAATGATGGGCATCCTCTCAATGTCCAATTCCTTGCCACCACTAAAAGAGCTGCTATAAACATTTTTATACATATGGGTCTTTTTCCTTTTTGTTTTGTTTTGTTTTTAAAATTTCTTTGGAGTACAGACCTAGTAGTGTATTGCTTGAACAAAGGTTACACATGGTTTTATAGCCCTATGGGCACAGTTCCAAATTGCTCTACAAAATGGTTGAATCAGTATACAACTTCACCAACAGTGCATTAGTGTCTCAATTTTCCCCTCTAACATTTGTCATGTTCCTTTTCTGTCATATTAGCCAACCTGATAGTTATGGGATGGTAGCTCAGAGTTCTTTTAATTTGCATTTCTTTAATCAATAATGATTTAGAACATTTTTATATGACTATAGATAACTTTGATTACTTCATCTGAAAACTGCCTGTTCATATCCTTTGACCACTTATCAATGGCTCCTATTTCTATAAATTTTATTCCATTCTCTATATATTTGAGAAATGAGGTCTTTATCAGAGAAACTTGAAGTAGTTTTTTCACAGTTGCAATTACAACCATGTATTTCTCTCCATTCTACTTTCCCCATTTACCCTTCTCTCTCTCCTTTCACTCTGTCCATTCTCAAAAGTGTTTTGCTCCTGATTTTTACCTCTTCCAATCTGCCTTCCTTCTATCAGTCCCCCTACTCTACCTTCTCTTATACCCTTCCCCTCCTAATCTTCTGTAAGATAAGATATATTTCTACACTCAACTGAGTGTATGTTTTATTCTCTCTTTAAGCCAATTCCAATGAGAGTAAGGCTCAATTGTTGCCTGCCACCCTCTGCCCATCATCCTCTCTGCCACTGTCACAGCCCATTCATACCTCTTTTATGTCAGATAATTTACCCCATTCTACCTCTCCCTTTCCCCTTCTCCTAGTGCATTCCTTTTTCTCACCATTTAATTTTTTTTAGACAGTCCTTCCATTTCACTTTCCTGTTTAGCTTTTTATGTTTCTCTTGAGTCTTGTATTTGAAAGTCAAAGTTTCTATTTAGCTCTGATTTTTTAAAGCAGGAATACTTGAAAATTCTCTATTTTACTGAATTCATTTTCCTCCAGGAAGGATTATACTTGGCTGGGGAGGTGATTCCTCTTTTGCCTTCCAGAATATCATATTCCAAGACCCTTGATGTTTAATGTAGAAACTGCTAAATCTTATGTTATCCTGAATATGATACAGATATGATATTTGAATTGTTTATTTCTAACTGCTTACAATACTTTTCCTTGACCTGAGAGCTCTGAAATTGGGTTATAATATTCCTGGGAGTTTTTATTTGGGGATCTCTTTTGGGAGGTGATCAATGGATTCTTTCAATTTCTATTTTATCCTCTGGTTCTAGACTGTCATGGTAGTCTTCCTTGACAATTTCTTGAGAGATGATGTCTAGACTCTCTTTTTAAAATCATGGCTTTCAGGAAGTCTGATAGTTCTTAAATGATCTCTTCTTGACCTATTTTCTAGGTCTGTTTTTTTCCCTTATGAGATATTTCACATTTTATTCTATTTTTTCCATTCTTTTGATTTTGATTGTTTCTTAATGTCTCATGGAGTCCTTGGCTTCCACTTGCCCAGTTCTAATTTTCTTCACTGAACTCTTCCACTCCTTTTCCATTTGACCAATTCTGCTTTTCAAGTCATTCTTCTCTTTACTGGCTTTTTTGTGCCTCTTTTGCCATATGGCCTATTATGTTTTTCAAAATGTTGTTTTCTCCAGTGGTGTATGTGTGTGTGTGTGTGTGTGTGTGTGTGTGTGTGTGTGTGTTTGCCTCCTTTACTAAACTGTTGACTCTTTTTTCATGATTTTCTTTCATCATTCTCATTTTTCTTCCTAATCTTTCCTCTGTCTATCTTACTTGATTTTTAAAGTCATTTTTGAGCTCTACCATAGCCTAAGAGAAATGTATATTTTCTTTGAGGCTTCGAATGTAAGAGTTTTGACTTTGTCTTCTTCAGAGTTTGTGTTTTGATCTTCCCTATTACCATATGTAACAACTTTCTAGATTCAGGATCTTTTTCTGTTGTATGCTCCTTTTCCCAGTCTATTTCTTGACTTTTAACTTTATGCTAAAGTAGAGCTCTGCTTCTGGAGTGGAGGGGCACTGTCCCAAATTTCAGGTTTTTTGTGCAGCTGTTTTCAGAGATAATTCTGGGAACCTGTAAGTTTTTTTATGCTTCCAAGGTGGTTTGATCTAAGGAGAAATATGCTTACTACTTTCCTGGCTTGTGCTCTGGTCTGTGAGCAACCACAAGCACTCTTTTCTGCCCTGCAACTGTGATGAGGGTCCCAGCTCCCCTGAGGTTGCAAGGGCTGGTGTGCCAATGTTCCTCCTCACCCTAAGACTGAGACCCAGTACTGCAACCCAGATCCAAATATGGACAACAGAGCCCTGCCCCCAGTGCCAGCAAAGGGACCCCTGTTATTTCCTTCTGACCAGCTGTCTTAACCCCTTACTATTTGTGGGCTGAGAGGTCTGGAAACCAACACTGCTGCCACTGATTCAGTTGTCTTCAAGGCCTATTGCTGGTTTGCTGGGGCATGGCCTGTGTTGGACTATCCTCTTCTCTCACTTTGGTACAACAGACCTTTCCTGCCAACATTCTTAGTTGTCTTGGTTGGAAAATTGTTTCACTCAGTCCTTTTGTGGGTTCTGCTGCTCCAGAATTTGTTTTCAAGTATTATTTAAAGTTGGTTGGAGGGGCTTGGTGGAGAGTCCCTGCTTTTTCTCTGCTATCTTGGCTCTTCCCTCCAATAAAATAAAATTGAATGGAAAAAAGAAAACAATTTCTTTTTTTCAGAATGGCTGGATCAATCTATAACTCCACCAATAGTGTGCTGTTCTCCTACTCCAGTACTATCATTTTCTTAATTTTTTATCTTTGTTCATTTGAATAGCATGGGGGTAAACTCTTGGTCATTTAAAATTGCATTTCTATTATTATTAGTGATTCATTTTTCCAAATAATTGTTGATAGCTCAGATTTCAATTTCCTGCACATATCTTTTGATAACTCATCTACTGGAGAACATCTCATATACACATATGTATATGTAAAAGTATTCCCTATGTGTCTCATATATCAGACATTTATTTGAGAAATTTGCTACACATTTTTCCCCAGTTAAATGTTTTACTTCTACCTGTCTTGATTTCATTTGTGAAAAAACTTCCACTTTCTGTAATCAAAATTGTCCTGTAGAGTCAGCTATGAGGTATAAAACATAGAACACTTTCTGAGTTGGAGACAGAAAGACCTCAGTTTAAATCCTAGGAACCTACTAGCTGAATAGTCCTAGGCCAATCATATAACACCATTCAGCCTCAAATTTCTCATCTGTGAAGTGGAGATAACAGTAGCTCCGACCTCACAAGGTTGTTGTGAGAATCAAATGAGACAATCTATAGCATCCATTCCCAAACTGTGGGTTATGTTCAATTTCAATATATCCTGCATATCAGATATTTACATTATGATTCATAACAGTAGCAAAATTACAGTTACGAAGTAGCAACAAAAATAATTTTATGGTTGGGGGTCACCACAACATGAGGAATTTTATTAAAGGGTCAGAGCATTAGGAAGGTTGAGAACCACTGATCTATATCAAGCACTTCGGAAACCTTAAAGTACTCTTCAAATGTTAGCTATTCTCCATTCTCCATTGTATCCTCCATGACCTCCTCTATTTGAAATGTTCTTTCTTTCAAAAGAGTTATGTTCACTGATGTAATCTTATCTGGATTATGAGTAACACCCTGTTTTAAAAATACCTTTAAAAAGGATATATGGCTGCATTCAGAACAATTTTAAATTTCATTTTTGTGTATTATTCACTAAATTTCACATTTAGTTTTCTAAAATATATAATAGTTTATCAGTCTTTAAAGTTCTATTTTATAAGATAACTTTCCTGAAAGTTTAACTTCAACTCAACACATGCCATTGAAGTTTGTGCAACATTTCAAAGAACATTTATTTCATCAAATTTGTAAATCTGTTCATTTGCTGTCTTTCCTAACATATGTATTAATATGAATCTAAATTAAAACCCATATGATAGACAGGCTCACCTTGCTTGAAAAACATTACACCTCTGGTAGTTCTGGTGTCAAGTCTACTGAAAGTCAGTAGTGATTTTTTTATGTTGACACCAGAATCATTAGGATAGTAGAACTTCAGAGAGCATTTTTGGAAAAGCCATGGGCACCTGATGTCAGTCATCATTAATGGCAGATAAAGTTTATGTCAAGATTAAGGCAGGTGTTATGGGAATCTGAAGATCTTCCCTGCCCCTAGACCCTTTGCTTAAGTGGCTTAAGTGGCTCTGAGAACCTTCCCTGATTTGAAAGTATTCTCTGTCTCCTAATAGGCTGAATGTGGTCACTTGGAGCCTGTGGCAGGAGGCTTGTTTTCCAGGAATGCCCATGCCTTGTTGCTTTGTGATTGGACAGTGGGTCAAGAGGGCTGTGCCATTCTCTGACCCAGGAGAAGGCTATATATACGCCCTGATGTGAGGTTTTGCTTTGGGGCTCATTTTGAGAAGAGTTGTGTGATTTGGCCAGAAGAGACTCTGGGAAGCCATTGAGCCCCCCAGTTTAAAAAACCCAGATGTTGGTGCTTCCCTCTCTGGTAACTTGAATAGGCAATGGATGTGATGGTCAGATGGTTGGAAGCCCATCTACTGATCTGTTTCTTGGTCTGCTTGTAACTTGTGCTTGTATCTTGTGTTTGTATTCTCTGAAGTTCAGGGTGCTGACTTTTTCCCCTGAACTATGTATATGATATGTGTTTGATTGATTAAAGTGAGACTGTTAACCCATTTTGAGTTGCTTTCCTTTAGAAAAGCAGATCCAAGAACCTGTGCTAGCAGCCACCCTGGGTATGCTAGGGTGCTTGCTGATACAGCAGGCCATTTGGCAAGAGTGTGAGGAAACAGAGGAATTTGGAGTCAGTATCCTCCTACAATAATGATTGCCTCTTCCTGTTATGTTTGCATTTTGTCCTTTGTTACCTGGTCTTACTGATATTTATGCCCTAAAAACCTGTCTCCTAAAAATAGGGCCAATATTTTGAGCCTCTTTTATCTACTTCCACAGTCATTATTCTTTTCTCTTTTAAGTACAAAGAATACTGAATGCATTACTTAATCAGTTGAACATGAATCCTAGTAATAGAATATAAAACTATGAAAATCCTGTCTGTTTGATCACAATAACCCTGGGAGGTAGGTGCCATGTTATCCCCATTTTATAGCTGAGGAACCTGAGACTTGGAGAGGTTATGTGACTTGCCCAGGGCCCACAACTAGGAAGTGTCTGAGGCTAAATTTGAATTCAGATCTCTCTGATGCCAGGCCCAGAACTCTATCCACTGTACTACCTCACTGTTCATAGCACCTACCTCACAGGGTGGTGAGGATAAAATGAAATAAAGCATTGTGTTAATGTCAAAGAAAAAAAAAAGAAGTCCTTTGTCTGTAGTCCAAGAATAAATGATTAGAGGCCAAGAATACTGTCTGTTCTAATTCTCTTTGGCAAGTTCAAATGATTTTATTGGGAGTCATATGATACCATCAAGGAAAAAGAAAATTCCTAATACTTTTAGGAAGTTGAAAGAATTATATGAATAGCTTTATGATATGAATATGATAAACATAATTAATATAATACTTCATGTTTATATAGAACCTTTAGCCCAAGAGCTTAAAATTTTAAAATCACTTTTACAGAAATCCTACTCTGATGTGTCATCTTTTTATAGTTACAGACCTGGATTGTTAAAGTCCATGTTAGTAGAGGACAATCTACGGCAGATTTGATCAAGTCAAATCAATTCAACAACTGTTTGTTGACACTTTCTCTATATAAAGTGTGTAAGAGATAGTGTTGCAGAGTGTCTAAAAGTGGCCCTTATGATCAGCAAGACCTGATTCAGATAATGTGTCTGACAAATACTAGGAGACCTGGGGACCTGGGGAAAATTCCTTAAATTATGAGTGCCACAGTTTACTAAGATGATACATTTTGGAGTAGATACTTTGATAAAGGGTGTTTTGTTAGAGGTTATCCTTTATACCTATGAAATCATAAGTCTGGGAGAAAAAAATAAGTGTTTTCCTAGGTTCTGGAGCCACTGAGATTAAAATAAAATTGCCTTTGCCTTCAAGGAGTTTACGTTCTATAGAGCTTAGTGTGTGGGCCCAGCAAAAAATTATGTGTCTACTGTCAGAGGCCCAGTTTAGCTAAGTATGGAGAGGATTACCCAGATGGGTATATTTTTTTGTTACTACAGTGACTCATATGTACCAAAATTCTCTCTACCCTTCTCCATCATATGCCCTTTGTTCAGAACTGCAGTTAGCAACTAAAAAAAAGCAGAATATTGAGTTATTCTATGAATATATATTATTGAATACATGAAATCTCACTGAGAAGAGAACTCCCATAGACCAATAACCTATCTACAACTTGGTAGATAAGTTCTAAAGAGTTGTTTGAATCACATAAGGGGTAAATGATTTATCCAAGGTCATAACTACTAGTGTCAGGGGAGAAAATGAATCCAGGTTTTTCTGACTTTAAGCCAAACACCCTATCTACTATGCCATATACTAGCTGTTATTTTGTGTATATAAATATATATGTATATCTACATATGTGTGCATACATATATATTTTATATATAGATATGGTACATATATACACACCTCTGTGTATGTGTGTGTGTGTGTGTGTGTGTGTTATACATACCTTGGGCCTACAGATTTGAGTAGCAGTAGGAGATTCAGCTGTGTCACACTGTGGAATGCTTTTAGTGATTCCAAACTCCTTAAAAAATTTTTTTTAATTTTTAATTTTAATTTAAGGAATAAAGCAAGCATTTTTATAACAGTAGAATAAAAATATGATTGCATATAAAATTACAAATCTATTATGTATGATTTGCTACTTCTTTTTAACATAAAATAAAATAACAAACTTAATCACACAGTAGCTCACCTCTATTATAGCAATATTGTTTCATTTTTACTATGTGTCTGTGATACACAATCTCTAAAGAATCCAAACTAAGAATAACTTAATGAATAATGAAAAAATGCTGAATGGACAAGCAGACAATCCTATTTCCAAGGATGATTAGTGCAGAAGAAATGCTATATACATGTTTTTTCAGAAGTCTTAGTATAGTTTTAAGCATTAATAACTTGCATCAAGCAATGTTTGTAAGGTTATTATTTAAAATCTTAGAGTATTGACATGTTATTAAAATGCCACATTACCATCACCTTGTGCTTTACATAATTCTAGTTGATTTTTGAATTTTGTAAAAACTTTTATTAGCTGTTGCTCAGTGGCTGAAGGGATTGCATTTGTAATCCTAACCCAGGATCAACCAAGGAATAAGGTTTTGATGCATACATGACAGTTCTGATGTAAGTTCACAAGAAAAAGTCTAATAGAGGTAGATCAGAGGACCAAGATGGTCAAACAAGAGAATCTAATAAAAGCATTGATCCTTCAAAGTAAGTGATTAAATTAATTTTCCAAGTCAGAGAAATTTCATTTTTCTCCTTATATTTCTTTTGGGGAAACAAAACTCTTATCGGCTGTTTAAATTACTTAAAGTCACGATTAGTTGTCAGTTGTAGGAACTGCATCTGTGTGATGTGAAATGAACTTGACATTGTGCCTAACTGAAACTGTGGGAATTATGTAAAAAACAAAACAAAACAAAACATTCAAGTGTAGGAGCCTAAGGCTTCTGATGCAGCTGCTTCCCTAAGGGTAGAAAAACATTCTGGACAGGCCTTATCACACAGGTGGCTGATAGTCAAGTCTGTTGGCATTCTTTTCTTCAGTGGTGAATGAAAGACACTCTTTAGTGATTTAGATGCTCTTGGTTTTTGTGCTAATTGCTTTGGCAACTCCACACAGATGTGACTACTCCATATTTCCTGGAATGCTACTGTCCAAAAAGGGGAGATAAATATATCTGAATATCTAATGGAGTTGACTGAACCTCCCTGAAAGGACCTAGTGAATGTGCTCAGAAAGATAGCTGAGAACTTTCAGTCACCATGGCTCCATCTTCGTGGCAGGTGGAAACTCACTCCTTTAACTCTTATGAGGTTACTTCACTCTGATGATCTGTATTCTCTCGCTGCATAGTAACAGAACTAGTTTTACAATCATGAGAAGCCCTCTGCAGCTGAGATGTTTTATGCTTGGCAAATCTGTAGGTTGGTCCTCTAGCTATCAATCAATCTCTCTGCACTAGCATGCTGTCCCCTTACTGCTGTTGCATAACATTGTGGATAGAGCACTGGACTTCATCAGGAAGAATTAGGTTCAAATCTTTCTTTAGCTTTTTAACTAGCTGTGTGACCCTGGTTAACTCACTTAAACTCTCTGCCTCAGGTCCCTAATCTGTAAAGTGTAGGAGTTGAACAAGGTCACCTCTAAGGACCCCTCTAGCTCTAATTATAATTTATGATCTTATGGGATCTCATCAGTATAGTTACTCCCTCCAATGATGCAGATTGCAACTCTTCCACCTACTTGGGAAACCTAATTCTGCACAACTCCTGTTAATGCCATCCTTTTAATTCATATGCAGAGGCAATATCCAATGTGCTGGAAATCTTCTACATCTCTTGACAATGCATGGATAAGGGTGTGACTTATAGGTCAGCTATCAGCTATCATTTGTTCTTATTTAGTCATCAGCCCAAGTTCTTTTCTAGTCATACATCTGTCTGATGACATTCTTTATGCTCTTTCCTCTGTGTAATTTCTCACTGGTAATATGCTGCAGGCTACTCATGTCCACCACACACCATCTGTTGGGGGAGCTTTGGGTGACCTCTGTGATGGTGGCAAACAGCTTCTGGAAAGCATAGTTCTTCCAATTTTGTATCTCACTTCATATTAATAATCAGAGAAATTGTATACCTTTCAAGGAATCTTTTATGATTCATAAACATGGAAGATACCTTGTTGGGAGAAAACTTTAAGGAAGTATTTTGTTCTACTCAATCCAATGAATATTGTAATCAATAAATATGTTGTCTGCTATAGAATATAATTTATAGGAGTCTTATTTTTCTTTTCAAACCTGATCAAGGATGTCCTTGACAAATAAATGTAGCTCTTCATTTTACCTCAAGAGCTCTTCTTGATTTGGACTCTGCAGAACATCATGGATAAGCTGATCACCTGAAATCTCATCTATGTTCTCAATGACTCAGTTTTAGATACTTGGCACCTTTTCAACTTCTTCAGTTGCCTCTCTCCCTTCTTATTTAGGGGGGAAGGCAATAAACACCTTCCAAAGCCCCTTTTTACTGAGGGCTCAGATCAGAACTTTCCAGGTAACTCTCCGTTTTCCATCAGTATCTTTGCTCCATTTTGACTCCTCTAATGGGAATGGGAATTTGAAGATCTCCTCTTCCCCTTAATAAACTTAAGGGAATATGAAGACCTTCCCTGATTTGAAGATCTCCCCTGCCCCCCAATAGGCTGAATGTAATCACACAGAGCCTGTGGTGGGAGGAGTTTGCTGAAGGGTGTAGCAGAGCCCACAGGAAGCTGGGAGTCAGAATGGAGTGATTCCATTTACATTGATGGAGAAAAAGAGTGTGTTTTATAAATCTACAGTCTCAAGCACACAAATGTAATATCTTGTACGACACATGAAACTTGAAAATAAATTGTGGACTCAGTATCTTTGCCAAGAAAACCCCATATGGGGCCATGACTAAACAATAGTCATTTAAACAATGAACATCAATTAGAATATTTACTGTGAGGCTATAGCAAGAACAGAACTTACAAAGTTTTCTCCTCTGACTAGGAGTAGGAAAGATCACATTCTCTTATCTTGCATATAAATCCCTGTGAAAAGCAGGGCTTGCACACAGCATTTGTTACAAAGCACTTACCCCACCAAGTTCACTGTCAAATCTGGCATAGGTGGTGATTCTGCCTCTGCCTCTGGGCCGGGTCAAGAGCCTCAGCTGCTACCTCACCTGTGCTTGACCTTCAACAAATCCCAGAATGGGAGCCAAGTCTCTGTCTTCTGGCACTTTATTCTGAGTTTTCTACTCTCACAAGGTCTTAGCCATAGCCACTTATAAGCAGAAGGAATAGAGAAAACAAAAACAGAAGGAACAACAGGGTCATGTGCACAGAGCCATCATGGCAGCAGCTTCTTTTGGGGAGATAAAGCCCTGAAGCCTCTTTCTGTGCCAAGACTTAGAGAAGTCCTTGCCTCCTCAATGAACACAGTCAGCCAGGAAAGAAGCAGAGTTTGCTTTTGCCAGTTAGTACCTTTTGAATTCATCCTACTTCTGGCTTAGTAGCCAATGATTATTGCTTCACCACATGGTCAGACAACCAGAACTGGTTACAGAATGTTATCTCATGCTCCAAGTTACAGATTGAGGATCTTTTATACTATGTGATGTGACATTTTATTTCTTTTTCCAGAATTTATTTATTCTTAGTTTTCAACATTCATTTCCACAGGATTGAGTTCCAAATTTTCTTCCCATCTCTCCTCTACTCCCTACCCCAAGATGGCAAGCATACTGATTGCTCCTTCCCCCAGTCTGCCCTCTCTTTTATCCACCTCATTCTTTCCCCCTTTACTTTCTCATAGGGCAAGATGGATTTCTATACCCCACTGCCTGTATATCCTATTTCCTCGTTGCATGTAACAACAATTTTTAACATTTGTTTTTTAAACTTTAAATTCCAGATTCTCTCCCTTCTTCTGCTCCTCACCCATCCCCATTGGGAAGACAAGCAATTCAATATAGGTTATGCATGTGTAGTTACTCAAAACATTTCCATAGCAGTCATATTGTGAAAGACTAACTATATTTCCCTCCATCCCATCCCCCCCCCACTTATTCTATTTTCTCCTTTGATGCTGTCCCTTTTCAAAAGTGTTTGCTTCTGACCACCCCCACCCCCAATATGCCCTCCCTTCTATCATTCCCTCCTCTTATCCTCTTTCCCTCTACTTTCCTGTAGGGTAAAATACCCAATTGAGTGTGTATGCTATTCCTTCCTTAAGCCAAATCCAATAAGAGTAAGGTTGACTCATTCTCTTTCACCTCCCTGCACTTCCCCTCCACTGTAACAGTTTTCTCTTACCTCTTTTATGTGATATAGTTTGCCCTATTCTATCTCTTCCTTTCTCCTTCTCCCAATATATTCCTGTCTCACCTCTTAATTTTATTTTTTAGATATCATTCCTTCGTATTCAACTTACCCTCTGTCCTCTGTGTATACATACACACACATATTCATACATACATATATATACACATGTACATGTACCCGCCTATATATACATATTATATTCCCTTCAAGTATCCTAATTCTGAGAAATTAGGACACGTGAGTTACAAATATTGTCTTTCCATGTAGGAAGGTAAACAGTTCAATTTTAATAAATTTCTTATGATTTCCTTTTTCTGTTTATCTTTTCATGCTTTTCTTGCTTCTTGTATTTGAAAGTCAAATTTTCTGTTCAGCTTTGGTCTTTTCATCAAGAATGCTTGAAAGTCCTCCACCTCATTGAATGACCATATTTCCCCCTGGAACATTATACTCAATTTTGCTGGGTAGGTGATTCTTGGTTTTAGAATATTAGAGCAGTTTTCCTTGATAATTTCTTGAAAGATAATGTCTAGGATATTTTTTGATCATGGTTTTCAGATAGTCCAATAATTTTTAAATTATCTCTCCTGGATCTATTTTTCAGGTCAGTGACTTTTCCAATGAGATATTTTACATTGCCTTCTATTTTTTCATTTGTTTGGATCTGTTTTATAATATCTTGATTTCTCATAGTCATTAGCTTTCATTTGCTCCAATCTAATTTTGAAGCTTTTGAAGCTCCTTTTCCATCTGGCTAATTTGGCTTTTTAAGGCATTCTTCTCCTCATTGGCTTTTTGGGCCTCTTTTGCCATTTGAATTAGTCTATTTTCAAGGTGTTATTTTCTTCAGTATTTTGGGGGGGCCTCCTTTAGCAAACTATAGACTTATTTTTCATGATTTTCTTGCATCACTCTCATTTCTCTTCTCGATTTTTTCTGTTCTTCTTTTACTTGATTTTCAAAATTCTTCCTGAACTCCTGCATGGCCTGCAACCAATTCATATTTTTCTTGGAGGCTTTTGATGCAGGAGTTTTGACTTGTCTTCTTCTTTGACTTGTCACCAAAGAATGATTCTATAGTCTGATTTTTCTTCCTCTGCTCATTTTGTCAGGCATTTACTTGACTTTTGAGGTCTTTGCCAGGGTAGAACTCCGCTTTCAAAATGGAGAGAGCTGTGTCCCAAATTTCTGAGGTTTTGTGCAGCTGTTATCAGAGCTTCCTTTAGGCATCTGCTTCAGAACTGTGAGGAGAACACTCTCTCCATAGCCTCAACAAGTTCTGCGACACTAATGCTCCTCCTCACCCCAGGACTACCACCCAAGATAGCAACCCAGATCCAAGCAGGGCAAAGCAAGAGAATCCTGCCTCAGTGCCAATAAAGAGATTCTTACAATTGCCTTCTAGTTAGCTGCTTGGTCCCCCCACTATTTGTGGACCTGGATCTCTGGAAGCATCCACTGCCACCAATGCCACTCTGCAGCCACCATCACCTCTGCTGCCCCGGGGGCAGGGGCCAGACCACACTCTTCTCTTACCCAGGTCTAACAGTATTTTCTCACTGACCTTTTATTTTCTCTTTGGCATTTATGGATTGTGAAATCTGGAAACCACCACAACTGCCAGTGATTCAGTCCCCTAAGGTCTGCTCTGGCCTGGTCTGTGCTACCAATCTGTGCTGGCATGGCCCACATGGGACTGTGCTCCACTCCCAGTCTGGTGTAATAAACCCTTCCTGTTGGCCTGCCAGTCTGTCCTCAGGTGGAGATGTATTTCACTCTGTCATTTTGTGGGTTCTGAAGTTCTAAAATTAGTTTAGAGTTATTTTTTACAGCTATTGGAGGTAATTGGGAATGAGCTCAAGTAAGTTCCTGTTTTTACTCTGCCGTCTTGGCTCTGCCCTCCATGATGACATACTTTAGCAGAATCAGGCTCCCTAGCTTCTTTCCATGGTAGAAGGTTGAATATGCTGCGCACAGTTTGGAGATGAAGCAATATTCTCTACGTCCCTATTATATTTGCATTTCACACCAGAGGTGGTAGTACTCACCAAACAGTCATCCACCCCATCCACCCTTTTTAGAGCTATTCATCCACCTTTGGTATCCACCTCTCACGCAATTCTCACTTGCAGTTCCAAGAAATGTATTGGCCATAGCCTTGTACAAATATTCTCCACAGATGGGCTAGACTTGTTTGAGGGCAATTAGCAGGCTTCAAACCCACCAGTGAGTTAAGGGGATGTCCACCCCAAGCATATGAAGATGGAATAGGAGGATATGAACAATTCATTCCAATGGCCACAAAGGGAACTGAAGCAGCACTGGCCAGACACTGAAAACACGAAGGTTATTCATTGCATTCCTGGCTATTGCCAGTCATCTTGCCTTTTCTCTTGCCCCTGGGACTTTGCACAACTTCTGCCTCACTTAAACCTAATTCCCATGAAAGTCAAGATATCATCCATGATGTCATTGGTCCTTTTCAAAAAAGGAAGGAACAACATTTGCATTTATTAACTTTAGATTCATGTTGTATATGCTTTTATTCATTCTTGTTGTCTCCCCATTAGAATGTAAACTCCTGGGGTGGCTAGATGGCGCAGTGAATAGAGCACCAGCCCTGGAGTCAGGAGGACCTGAGTTCAAATGTGGCCTCAGACGCTTAACGCTTACTATCTGTGTGAACTTGGGCAAGTCACTTAACCTCAATTGCCCTGGATTCCCCCTCCAAAAAGCAAAAAAAAAAAAAAAGAATGTAAATTCCTTGTGAGTAGGGATTGTATCCCCAGTACCTTGAATAGTGCCTGATGTAATTGGCACTTAAAAAACATTTGTTGATTAATTGATTGAACCAGTAAACTAATAAGAAGGAACAGGATAATTAATTTTTTACCTATTATAGGAAGAATTGTTGTAATAATATCTCTTAAAAGTTATATGTTTTTCCCTGGCATCTAGAATTAGAAGAGGTTCTAGAGGTCATCTAGTCTTTTCCCCTTCTCTGTCCTCCACTCCAAGATCCTTTGACTTCAGATTTAGGACTCATCCCACAGTATTATACTTTGAGATCCAGTGGAACTGTCTGTCTTACTTTCTGGTCTTTGAACATGACACTCCCTCTCCCTACTCTGAGAGTTTTCACTTGCTGTCCCCCTGCCTAAAACTCTTTCCCTCCTCATCTCCACCTCTGGGCTTCCCTAATTCCCTTCAAGTCTCAGCTAAAAATCCTACCTTCTCAAAGAAACGTTTGGTGTTCCCCCTTAATGTTAGTGCCTTCTCTCTATGATTACCTCCAATTGACCCTGCACGTCGCCTGTTTGTACAAAGTTGTTTGTATCTGTGTATTTTCTTCCTTATCAGACTGTGAGCTTCTTGGGAATAGAGGCTGCCTTTTGCCTTTCTTTTATCTCCAACACTTAGCCTAATGGTGTGCTAGCTGAATGACTGACCATGTCGCCTTCTTTTGGATATTTCTTGTTCAAAATAACTGAGTCTCTTCTTCTGCATAATAATTTTGTGGGAGGTTCACGCTTGCAGCCTGCAAATCATAGCCAGACATCAATGTGAGAGTCTTGGAATTTAGAATTGGAAAAAGACCATCTAATCCAAACCCCTCATTTTAAATTTGAGGAATACGTGGCCCAGAGAGGTTAAGTGATTTGTCCAATATTGTCCAATATCACAGTCAGTGGAAGAGCAGAGGTTCTTTGACTCCAAATTCAAATTCTTTGACTCCAAATCCAGAGTTCTTCTTCTGCCCCTGTTCTTTTGCAGCAAGTTGAGACTGGTAGACAGTTTGCCTTGAGAGTCAGGGTGGGGGGTGGGGAACCTGAGACCAGTTCTGCAAAGTCTGGATTCAGTCAGAGGGCCACACTTGAGGACCTAGAGAGTCACATGTGGCCTCAAGGATTCAGGTTCCCCACCCCTGGTCTGGGCAATGAAAACTTCTTAGCCAAGGCAAAGAAGTAACAAGAGTCCTCTACTAATGTATGGCTCCTTGTTGTACAACCACAGGACTCAACTTTCCAGGTCTTGGCTCTGAGGCAAGGGAGCACAGTCCTTAGAAAAGCAAGTTCCTTGCTTATGTAATTTGTTGTTGTTGTTGAATTGCTTTGGTCAGGTCTGACTCTCTGTGACCCCATGTGGGGTTTTCTTTCTTTCTTTCTTCCTTCCTTCCTTCCTTCCTTCCTTTCTTCCTTCTTTCCTTTCTACTGGAGTGATTTGCCATTTACTTCACCTCATTTTACAGATGAAGAGCTAAGGTGAACAGGGTTAAGTGACTTGACCAAGGTCACACAACTGGTGTCTGAGGCTGGATTTGAGAATTTAAACTCAGTTCCTCCTGACTAGTGCTAGCACTCTGTCCAATGTTCCACCTTTTAAACTAAGCACATAGAACAATTCTCAGCCTACTCAGCTATATAATCCATTTTGACCATAGAACTCTAAAAGACCAGATATCTATCTGTACCCATCCTTCCGCAACTCTCTACCGCGCCTCCTCATCTTCCAGGCCCCTTTTCTTTTTTTTCTTTTTTTCTTTTTGCTTTTTTGGAGGGCAGTTGGGGTTAAGTGACTTGCCCAAGGTCACACGGCTAGCTTTTTTGTGTGTGTTAAGTGTCTGAGGCCGGATTTGAACTCAGGTACTCCTGACTCCAGGGCCGGTGCTCTACTCATTGCGCCACCTAGCCGCCCCCCCAGGCCCCTTTTCTAAGAAAACATTCTACCCTGTTTTAGTTCCATCCTCCTGATTCAAGTTTTT
>CM053599.1:116938367-116960358 GCA_028646575.1 Pseudocheirus occidentalis | reverse complement strand
GTCAGATGGTTGGAAGCCCATCTGCTGATCTGTTTCTTGGTCTGCTTGTAACTTGTGTTTGTAACTTGTGCTTGTAACTTGGGTTTGTATTCTCTGGAGTTCAGGGTGCTGACTTTTTCCCTTGA
This sequence comes from Pseudocheirus occidentalis, assembly GCA_028646575.1. Classification (NCBI taxonomy): domain Eukaryota; kingdom Metazoa; phylum Chordata; class Mammalia; order Diprotodontia; family Pseudocheiridae; genus Pseudocheirus; species Pseudocheirus occidentalis. The sequence goes on along the minus strand of CM053599.1, from coordinate 116,960,233 downwards.
ACTAGGTAAATGATATGTGTTTGACTGATTAGAGTGAGACTGTTAACCCATTCTGAGTGGCTTTCCATTAGAAAAGCAGATCTAAGAACCTGTGCTAGCAGCTGCCCTGGGTATGCTAGGGTGCTTGCTGATACAATAAGTTTGAAAAGTCATGCAGGTATAGTAGACAGATTACTAGTTTTGGAGTCAGGAAGACTTCAAATTTGGCCTTAGACACCTTACAGCTTTTTGACTCCTGTCAAATCACTTCACTTCTAAGGAAGTGACTCATCTGTAAAATAAGGGAGTTGGCTAATAGTCTCTAAGTTCTGTCCCTTCTAGCTCTAAATCTATACTCCTATGTTCTTATGATAAATATTTCCCTTATATCTTCTCTTATAGTAAAAGGAATTGGTAAGGAAGGTAGTGAGGTGTTAATAAAGGTATGGTGTGTGTTCTTTTTAATATGCTCCCTAATATACCTATTGTATGAGATTTCTCTTCTGGAAATAAGTCATCATTATACTCTTATAGAATTCTTATGCAATTAACATTCTTTATTCCTATTAGTTTCCAAATGGAAAAAAAATCCAGGAAACTTTTCCTTTCCTTTCAATACATTGTCATTCTATCTGAATATTTTTCTCTCAAAATACATTACACAATTAACAACTTGGAACTGGTGAATTGAGCAATAGCAAGTTTGAATCAATATTATCTCATAGCATGGGGGCAGCAATGGGGTAGTGGATAAAATGCTAGCCTTGAAGTTGAATGCAAGAAAGAAAGACAGAAAGAAAGTAAGAAAGAAAAAAAGAAACAAAGAAACAAAGAAAGAAACAAAGAAAGAAAGGATGAATGAATGATAAGCATCAATTAAGCACTTATTGCTTAGCAATGGAAATACAAATCCAAAAGCAAGACAGTCTCTGCCTATAAGAAACTTTGCTATTTAATAAGGGAAGATAACATAAATGAAAGAAATGGTGGTGAGGGAAGGGTGTTTTAGTCTAGGAAGACAGAGGAGTAGGACCATAGGTAGTTGAATAACACACTTTCCCCAAGAGAAGTGGTAGTATTGATTATTCCTTCTAGAGTAAGAGGTGAAAAGGGGATAGGAATGTTTTCATGCAGAAGCAAAACAGATGAAGATGACCAGTGGATGTAGAAAATGTAAAGCGTGAGAGATAATGAATTTTCTCTCTTACTCAAGACAGCTCAGCATGACCGTGGGCATTCCAATGTTAAGTGCATTAAATTCCCTTGGGCTTGGTCTCTAGAGATCTAGGATTCCAAAGGGTGATGCAGCAATACAGCTGGCAAAAAGATGGCTTGGGTGGAGCACACAGAGCATGAAAAGGACACGGGGTTACATAGTCAATATGCATGGGTTAAACTCAAGTCTTCCCAACTGAGGCCAACTGTCTGTCCACGCTGCTGCCTCTTCCAATCAACATCTATAATATAGCCCCCTGGCCCTACCTCGATACATCAGAATCTTTTTGTTATTTTCCAAGTCCAATCCAGTCTTTGGAGTTGGCTCTTAGCAGTCCTCCTTAGTGGCAGCTCCCCTTGCAAGACACACTTTCCAGTTGCTTGGATTACCAGTTCTGCCTTCATTTAACCGAGTATCTGGCATAGAATGTGTTTAAAAGTAGGCTCTATTTCTGACAGGTTGGGAGCTCAGGAAATTTGAGTATGATGGCGGTTTAATATAGCCCCAGGATCTATCAAGAATTTGTTAAATATTCCAATAGTCACTCTTCTCCCTGAGCCTTGTAGATTTTCCAAGAACTGCATTGACTGGAAAAAGTTTCAAGGGACCCTAATGGCCACAAAAGATTCAGAAGGACCACCCAGAGCCACCAATGCTCTAAAGGGCTTCAAGGACCTCTTGCAGGATTAAAATTGCCCCCCTCCCTCAAAGTCCTGTAAATCTTCTACTAGGGCCTCCCAAACACTACCAAGAAATGAAAACCTTTCCTTTCATCTGGCAGGAATTTACACAGCACCAATAATGCCTGAACCTGGACCGGAAAAAAAATATTCTCAATAGAAGATCTGACATTGTTGGTACTTGAAACATGCAAAAAAGCTCTTCTTAAAAAAAAAATCATTCTGGTCTGAATTCCCACATTCCTAGACCATTCCTGTTCTTTGGGAAATAAGGTGAACACATGATATAAATCTTCTCACTCTGTTCCCACCAATTAGCATTGATCAAGTGCCATGGTGGGAAGAAACATTGCTAAAGTGTTTCTGTTGGTGAATGAGTCATCTGGGAACGAATGAATACATGGCTCAGGCTTGTTCTTCAGTAAAGGGGCACACAAACAAACATCCTTCTGGATGACAGGAATCTTTCAACTACTGGGGTGAGTTGCTCAGAGAGGTTGAAAATTTTCTAGAGTTAATTAAAAAAGGGTAAACTCTCAGAAAAAAGGAGGCAAATACACAAAATGGTACATTCCTTGTAAGGGTGTATAGAGAATGCACTTTGGTAGAAATTTTACATGCCTTAGCTGCTCCAGTGCAGATCAGAAAAGGAATTCATGAATTGAAATTAAAGTCATTATTAATGCAACTGAGGAATGTGCAAATATTGACACTGAATAGAAAAAGGAGTTTCTTTCAGAGTCCTTTGAGGCAACAAGTATCAACTTAAATGGTGACTGATTATCAGACTGTAGGTCCCAGCCCCTTGCCAGAGAAGTTAATATAGGCAAGTTTTCTAACTTTAGCTCATTATAAGTTTTCAACTGTATGACTGACCACTATCTTCACATAACTTCAATAAAGTCACTGGGTGAACCTGAGCAAGCAGAGTTTTTCAGTATGGCCCACCCATTTTCTTCTTGACAGAACCCTGGGGAGGTGGAAGAGGATAATGATTATATTTCATAAAATGTAAGCACTTTTCTGGATGAACAAGTGAACAAGCAAAAATAAAATTGACAAAGAGGGAAATGGGGAGAACAAATCTTCAGAGGTACTCAAGCTGCCCATTCCATTGAGGTTTCTCCAAGTTTCCACCTACAGGAGACAAGTAGTCTTGCCCTAATTCCAAAAAAGTCTAGATTTCATTGATGAGCGGTATATAAAGACCCAATCCCCACCCCAACAAAATTCAGTCTCCATAAATGAAGCAATAAATGAAACCATAATTGTTTTGTTCAAGGAAAATTGAAGACCTCTTCATGCAACTGGAAAGAATGTTATTTGAAATGGAGCCCATTACTTGATTTATATCTGGGGACAAGTATTGTTACTGTGGTTCTGGTTTGTGATTTCACAGGGAACTTTCTCTGCTAATGTAAATTGGCCCCTTCTCTACAACTTGTAGTCTTAGAATACAGATATGTGTATGCAAATGTACCTGTGTGTACACATATATGTATATATGCATATGTGTGCTTCTGTATGCATACTTATATACAAATACAAACATGTATATGTATATATAATCAAGGTATTTCGGTATAGTGAATAAAGAACTGCCTTAGAGCCAGGAAGAGTCCTAATGCTAACACATATTGACCATGCGACCCTGGGCAAGTCACTTAACATCTTAGTGTTCTAAGCACCTAACTCTTTAAGACTATAATTTGAAGAAAAAGTGCTGACCTTCATTGGTAGAACAAATTTCCTCATCCAGGAGTTCCCTATACAAATATAACAATAGGTCTAATCCCTAGTCCCTTATTGGCATACTTTAACTTCTTAACATCACTTCACAATGACTTCCTTCTTCCTTTTACCCCAATAGAACTCTTCCTCGTGTAAAAATAAAAAGTTACAAAATCAAATCAGTATATTGGCCATGTCTAACACTGTATGCTTCATTCTGCACCCACAATCCACCACCTCTCTGCTGAGGTATGACAGGCATGCTTCACTTGCAGTGTTCCAAGGTTGATTGGTCACTTAATTGATGAGAGATGGGAAATCTTGGAATGGATAACCATATTTCACCCCTTTTCCCTGACTTTCCAGTATTAAAGACAGCAGCACCCCACTGTGAGAGGTTCAAGGTAGCTTCGGAGTTGTCACAGTCAGAGTCCAAGATCTCTAGGTGGTGCCCACATCTTGCTGAAGAGAAGCATGTGGTCTCCAAATATCCTCTAGTACTACAAGGGTTGCTAGTTGAATAAAAGAGAGGGAAAAAAGGAGGTGAGATAAAGAACCAATACAGTAGCTCTATATAAAGACCAAAACAACCACTTTTAAACCTCATATTTGCTAGGGTTTGATGCCCAGGAAAAAAAAAAGCTTTCTACTTGGTACTCTGAGTTATGAACTAGGCCAGAGCACTTTATTTTGGCCCTTGGGAGATTAACCAACCACTTGAATGCTGATTTAGTGCTCAAGGAACCAAGGTCTCTAAAAGCAATGTGCTTGTAGTTTGCTAGACTCTAGCTAAAACAAAGCAAGGAACAAAACAAAAAGCAGCAATTCCGGTTAGCAGTAACTCTCCCTATAATTTGAGGGGCAAAGATTGTTTCTATTCTTTTCAGACAATACCTGTAAAGCCTAAACAAGGACATTGCCAATTTAAAGCCCATTTTTCTTTTTATTAAGCTTTTCCAGGAATGGTGTAATGGTGTAAAGTTGGCTCTGCCATTGCTCCTGGCTCAAAGCCTACCACTTTAAGTAGAATTAACCTGCCTACCCCCTGTAGGTCCTGTGTGAATATACATAGTTTATTGGGGGCAAGATATTTAATTGTTAAATAATACTGAAGAAAACAAATTAGTTAATGATCCTGAGTTTAGGTACGCTCTCTTCTCCCTTGATGTAATTCAGTACTAGGCTTCCCTTTCAGCAAGGAGAAGCCTAGTTAAAATCTCATTAAAGAGCCATCCCGACAGGACACATAATGTCCCAGGCTTAAAAGAAAGACTTAACATATTAATTGGCAGAACAAAGCCTACAAACAATCTATTAGGCAGTTTGGAAAGATGCAGGCTTCAGCAGAGACAGACAGAATTTCCTTCTGCCTCAGATTGCCCAGTCTCTTCCTGCCAATTTCCCCCAGCCCACCCCCACCCCCTTTGCACCTGGCCCCCAGCTTTTTGTGTTATAAGGAGGGTTATTTTGCCTAGGAGAGAGAGGAGGACTTTCATGACTTCAAACATGGACATTAGATCAAGTTTTTATCTTCTCTCATAATCCTGTCTTTGATGTCAAGGGACTGAAGCCTCTCCGAATAGAAAGGGAAAGCTGTGAAAAGAGACCCAGTTAATTTATATGTTTAAGTGCCCCTGTTCTAATTCACCCTTGTAGCATTTTCATTGTTTTCTGCTTTGCATCCTAAAGGCTGGCTTACCCCAGGCAATTATGAATGGCCCCTCTGAACAAATAATTGAAATTCACAAGTTGTGGGGTTTGGTTAAACAATGTCAGTGTTGGAGGTGTGAGGTCATGCATATTCCCAATGGCATTATTAAAGTTATAGTCACTTTTTTCCCCAGTCTCACCAGACCTCGAGTATTTGCCTTCCATTAGCTTTAATAGCAACTAATCAGGTAAGCTATATGTGATAAATACTAAGCAATCTTGGCCTCCTCCAATTTACAAAGCAGTCCTAGAAAATAAATAGCAAGACTACTGGGCCTTCAAGAAACACAAACATCAAAATGTGCAGGAAAGAAGGGAAGAGAGATTTTTTTTTTAACTTTATGGTCCCATTTAAGAAAAAAACATGTACACACCTAAGAGTGTATCTAAAGGGAAAGGGGAGAGGTGGCCTTTAAGGGGTATAATTCAAAAAATTATGATCAGATGGAAATTCCAGGCTTTACTAACACATATCACTCTGACTCTATCAGCCTACCTGTCAACATCATCAAAACAATATCATATTGTAAACCGCAAGTGCTCGATAATTGTCTGTTTACGAGCTTATCTGAACACATTTGTTTGTCCAAATCCTGAGGCGATATGTGACACAGAAATGAAAGAAATTGTATGATTGCACAATTCACAATTCAGTAAAATTCAGCACAAGGGCTTTTTGGACCCCATTACAAAGAGTTTTGTCATTGAAATACAAAAATCCAATGATTCAATTCAATTTAATAAACATGGGAGGCAGGAGAATGGACTGGAAAGCACACCATTCTCAAGTCAGGAGGCCTGAGGTGACAATTATACACAATCCTGTGACCCTGGGCAAGTCACTTGTTGCTGCCTCTGGTCCCCCATTTGTAAAATGGGGATTATAATATATGTATATTATCTACTTCTTACTGTGATGATTAAATTAGGTAACCATATGTAGCATTTTGCTAACATTAAGGTATTATGGAAATGTTAGATATCATTATTTAGTCCTTCGGGACCAAGGAGAATAAGAATCTCCTAGTTCTCTTGTTCTGCTAAGAAATCTAGGGGAAACTAGGGAATTGCTTTGCCTAAGACAAAACAAACAAACAAAAATCCATTTTTTAGAAATGTCCCCTAAGTGAGGATAACCAGATAGTTTCAAAAGAATGCAAAATAAAACCATTTTCAGCAAAATGGTATTTGCAATATTCTTAAGTAGCAACTTTTAAAGCATTCTGTGACAAGGCTAGATTTTGATTGTCATTTCCTCTGTAAAAAGAAATTCATGCTATGCTATGAAAGAAAATATTAGATACAAAAAAGAAGCCTGACTGTTAACTCTTTGGAAAGGTTTCCTATCCCTGCCTCTGATCAGCGCTGAAACCAATGGGAGCATTAACTCATAATTCCTAAATACAAGACCAGGCTTTATTTAAAACTCCACTTGGGCATATGACAGCCTGAATCTTACCTTTTTTTTCCCCCTTCAATTGCTAAACACTAATTTGGTTTATCAAGTTCTACTCTCTTCCTAATAGTGAGAAAATATTTCCCAAGGGTAACTCTTAGGATGGAATTACTGCATAATTTTAGGTATAACTGACTTCTTTGCATCTCTGTTTTTTCAAATGGCAATGGGGTAGATAATATGAAATATGTGAAGATATAATATGAAATAATATGTGAAGATAATATGAAATAATGTAAGTGCTTTAAAAATGTAAACATGTTATATAAATCATTATGATCTATGATAACAAAAGGGAATTCTCAATTCAACAACAAACACAATTCAACAAACATTTATTAAGTGCCTAGTGCATACAAAGCTTTGTTGTTGTGTTGCTGTTGTCTTAGTCATGTCTAACTCTTCCGGACCCCATCTGGGGTTTTCTTGGCAAAGATACTGCAGTGGTTTGCCACTGCCTACTCCAGCTCATTTTATAGGTAAGGAAACTGAGGCAAACAGGGTTAAGTGACTTGCCCAGGGTCACACTGCTAGTAAGTGTCTGAGAGCAAATTTGAACTCAGGAACATGAGTTTTCCTGACTCTAGGTCTAGCTCTGTATCCACTGACCTCAAAGAGCTTCCATTGTGGTAGGAGGCTATTTCCATAGACATATGATATATGATACTACATATTAACAGATGATAAGTGTCTTAAAGATGTGCAGAGCAAAGTGCTGTGGGAGGTTTAAGGTGGGAGGAAAGATTGGGTTTTAATATGATCCACACAAAGCCAGAGTTATGCTAAGAGGCAAAATGAAAACATTGTTTCCTAATAGAAATTTTAAAAATCTGCTTCAAGTGAAGGTGGCTTAAAGATGATTAAAATAAGTAGTTCCGTGCTTACATTTCATAAGGAGGAAAAATATGCTGATCACAATGGATTTATGGCTTTAAAGACCACTGGGCTTCCCTGGGCCCTCCTCTCTTCTCCTTTGGTGCCACTTCTCTTGCTGACCTCATCATCTTTCATGGATTAAAATACCATCTCCATGTTGTATTGATGATTTTCAAATCTCCTCATCCAGTCTTCTCTCTTCTGCTGACCTCCAGACCGGCCTCTCCAAATGCCTTTCAGACATTTTGAACAGAATGCCCGGTTTTAAACTCAACATGTCCAAATCTAACACACCTTTCTCCCTAAACCACCCCTCCCTTCCAAACCTTGCTGTTACTGCTGAGCGCACTGCCTTCCTCCCAGGCCCCAGGTTCGTAATCTAGGTGTAATCCTCAATTCCTCACTAGTTTTCACTATATCTTACTCCTCATATCCATTCTGTTGCTAAAGCCAAGAGATTTCACCTTCCTAACATCTCTCCAATATCCAACCCTCCTTCCACTTCTCTCTTCTGATACTGCCATCATGAAGATGAAAGTACAGGCCTTCATCTCTTTATGTCTGGACTATTGTAATAGCCCATTGGTTGGTCTGCCTGCCACAAGTCTCTCTTCACTCCTGTCTGTCCTCTCCAGAAGTCTCTCTCTACTCCTATCTATCCTCCATTTAGTGGCCAAAGTGATTTTCCTAAAGCATAGGTCTACCCTTGTTACCCTGCTACTCAATAAATTCCAGTTGTTTCCTATCACCTCCAGGCTCAAATATGAAAGCTTGTGTTTGGCATTCAAGGCTTTTCATAACCAACTAGCCTTCCATCTTTCCAGTCTTCTTATATGTCATACTCAACACCCTCCCCCCAACTCTTCAATCCAGTCCCAGTATCCTCCTTGTTGTTCTTCCAACAAGACATTCCATCTCTTGGTTCCAGGAATTTTTTCTGGCTGTTCCCCATGCTTGGAATATTCTTCCTCCTCATCTCTGCCTCCTGGCTTCTTTAGCTTCCTTCAAGTGCCAGTTAAAATCTCACCTTCTACAGGAAGCCTTTCTCTATCTCTCTTAATTCTAGTGCCTTCTCTCTTGATTATTTCTTATTTATTCTGTTTATAGCTTGTTTGTGTGTGCTTGTCTCAAATATACACATATACATTATTTTCCTGATTTCTCCCCCATTTGATTGTTAACTCCTTGGTGGGCAGAGACTGTATTTTGCCTTTCTTTTTTCACCAGGACTTAGCACATAGTATGTGCCTAGTATTAGTGGCACATAGTAAGTGCTTAATAAATTCTTATTGAATGACTTCATTAGAAGATTCAATATTAAGTATCAAAAGTTCCTACTTGTTTGGACTTTGGTTGACTTTAAATGAAAAAGAATGAAATCTCATTATACCCAGGATCACCAATAACAAATTAAAGGTAGAGTTTTTGTTAAGTAACTGATTAATCTGACACTCTAGACAAGCTAACTAGATAATATGAGGGAAAAAATATCTTCAAATAAAGGCTAGCTGGGTTAGGGAAGAACCATCACAACTATCAGGCAGGTAGGTTGCACAGTAAATAAAGCACTGGACTTGGAATCAAGAAGACTTATCTTCATGAGTTCAAATCCAGCTTCAGATACTTACTAGTTATGTTATCCTAAGAAAGTAATTTAACCCTGTTTACCTCAGTTTTCTCATCTGAAAAACGAGCTGTAGGAAAAATGGTAAACTGTTCCAGTGTCTCTGCCAAGAAAACCCCAAATGGGGGCACAAAGAGTACTGTCCACAGTACTGAAAATAACTGAACAACAAAGTGGCAAATAAACCTCTAGGTTTACCGAAGGGAAGGGGATAGAACATATGCCATGCCTGCTTTTAGGTTCAATCCGCATTATTAACATTTCCCCCAACACTTTCTAAAATCTTGACAATCAACAAAATAATCAAATCAAGCCCTAATTTGTAGCCTTTGCCAATTTCTGGTGTGTAAATGTTCACACTTAAAATTTAACAATCATCTGGGGCTTGTTCAGGTTGGACTCAGCAAACCCCTGCTTCCATCCCTAAACTATAGCGTTTCAAAGGAGCTTTTGCAAATTAACCTTTTTAATGAGAGCAAAAAGAGTAAGGTGCAATTATCTTCCTGTATAGTTCACATTAACATAGCACTGGGGTTTGCAAAGCACTTTGTTTGCTGCTTCATTTGATCTTGTGTAACTAGAACCAAACATGCAACAAAATGTTCTTGTTGCTATTCACCATGGGACACAAAACCTACATCTTTTTCACCCCATGCCATTTATAGTCTTCTTGTGGTTATTAATTTTTAATTTCTGGAGACACATCCACTGTTTTCTTTGCCCTCTGGTGGGAGATAAACGTGATTTAGATGCCATTTAATGCATACTCGGGTTGATGGTTCTGATTGTATCTATTTCCCAAAAGAAAAATTGCTGGGTTCTACTTTCCTCTCCTTACTAGCCATAAAACAAATATTAAGAGGTGACATAAACTGAGCCCTTGCTCTAGTGTGGCCATTTTAAATTACACAAAGGCTAATAGGATACCGGTTATTCTGAAAGTTCTCATTGTGTACCCAAGCCAAGAGCATCCACATTCTCTGGGCCCTTGAGACACAATAAAACTGGTACAGAAAATCAACTACTGTTTCCTTAGTCATATTTTTCTAACTTATAGACTTTCAGTGATCTTTAGACTCAAATGTGCAGATGGGAGTACAAAGGCTACATAAAGTAGTTTTCCCTCAACACTAGATTTAATATTGTCAATAAGAAGTGTTTATGAGAAAAATAAATGTTATAACTGTTAGATTTAGGAAATTGCCACTTTAAAGGACATTTTCTTCAATGTTCGTGGATTGACAAAATCTTCAAACCTCTCTGGTTTTTCAGTATAGCTAAATTATGTTTGAGTATGTCGGATCTTTTTTAACCAAGAAATTGACAAAGTCTTTTAATATGAACTATGTTTGTAGATTAGACAGAGATATAGAAGGTAGATATAAGGATCTGGAACTGGTTAAATGTCTGGACACAAAGAATAATAATGAATGGACCAACGACAGCTCAGGGTGGCAGGTCTTTAGTAAAGTGTGTCAGGCATTTATTTTTGATCTTGTGCTTTTCAATATTTTTATCAATCCCTGGGATAAAGGCATCTTTCATGTTTCATATCTGACATTTGAAGGCAAAACATCTCCCACCACAGTTCCAAACCTAGACTATCACAATAACCTTCTGATCAGTCTTCCTACCTTAAGTCTCTTCCTTCTCCAATCCATTGTCCAAATAGCTCCTTAAGTGATATCCCCAAAGGTTAGGCTTGACCCTCTTGCTGGCTTTACTCTTGTGATTTCCTATTAATTCTAGGACTAGATAGGAACTCCTGTTTGGCATTTAAAGTCCTTTACTCCCTTTCCAGGATTATTATCTAACCTATACACTCTATGGCTAACCCAAACTGGCCTGCTTGCTAAGCCTCATATACAACATACTCTATGGAAGGAGCATGGTATAGTAGATCAGGCACTAGTTTTAGAGTCAAGAAGACCTGGTTTTTAGATCCCAGCTCTGACACTTACTGAATGACTCTGGGGAAGTCACTTAACTGTTCTGTGCCTCAGTTTCCTCATCAGTAAAATAAGAAAGTTGACTATCATGGCCTATAAGGCCGTTTCCAGTCCTAAATCTATAATTCTTTCTACCTGTCCTTACATAGGAGGTCCCCTTTGCCTAAAATACACTCCCTTCTCACCTGTACCTCTTGAAATCTCTAGTTCCTTTCAAAATGGTTCAAAAGCCACTTGCTATATTAGACCTCTCCTGACACCTCAAAAAATTACATTTTTAAATGTAAATATATTATATGTTACATAAAACATAGACATAAATAAAATATATTTATGTTATGTCACCTAGTAGATTGTAAATTTTTGTCTTTGCATCCTTATCACCTACCACAGCATATGGCAAATAGTCTATATTTAATAAATGCTTGTCAATTAATTGATAGCTAATATATTAGATAATGTCTGGATCTAATAAAATACCTTTTGGACAAGTAGATGGTGCAGTGGATAGAGCACTGGGCCTGGAGTCAGGAAGTCTCATTTTCCAAAGTTCAAATTTTGTCTCAGACACTTATTGTTTGTATGACCCTGAGCGAGTCACTTAACCCTGTTTGCCTCAATTCTCTCATCTGTAAAATGAGCTGGAGAAGGAAATAGCAAAACACTCTGGTATCTCTGCCAAGAAAACCCCAAATGAGGTCTTAAACAGTTAGACACAACTGAAAATGACTAAACAACAGCAAAAGACCTTCACTGGCAAGAATAATGAAGGAAGATAATGTGATGAAATGTAATAGTGATACATATAAAAATTCTATACTTAGATTAAAGATCTATTTCATAAGTATAGGATAGGGAAAGCATTTTGTGCCAGAACAAGAAAATTAGTATTTCCACTGTACTAGACCTTCATTAGATTACATTTGCATTTAGCTCTGGCTGCCACATTTTAGGAAATATACCTCTGAGTCCTAGCAAGTCCAGAAGTGGGCAGCCAGGATGACAAAAGGACTGGATAACAGACTTGTACTGATTTGCTGAAGGTGCTGGAGCTTTTATCCTGGAGAAAACTTGGAAGGGACAGGATAGGTGCCTTCAAGTATTTGAAGGGCTGCCCTCTAAAGGAGGTGTTAGATTTGCTCTTTTTTTTTTCTCCAGTACTATGGAGAACCAGAATCAATGAAAGAAAACTACAAAGAGACAAATTCAAGCTTGATGTAAGAAAAAACATTTCTTAATAATTAGAGCTATGCCATAACAGAATACCTAGAATGGAAGTCAGTCCCACATCATTGGAAGTCTTCAAGAAAAGGTTTGGATGACTGTCTGGGTGTGTTGTAGGAGAAATTATTTGTTAGGAAACTAAAGGGCTTTTAAGATCCTTTCTCCTGAAATTCTATGATTTTTGAAGTATTCAATAATCTATGCTGGGGGAAAGGGACTAGACTTCTTCTACTTGATCATAGAAGACATATGTAGGAGGCTAGGGTGGAGGAACTGAGAGGTAGATTTTGTATTGGCATAAGGAAAAACTTCCCAACAATTTGTCATTATTGTTCAGTTGTTTCAGTCATGTCCTACACTTCGTGACCCCATGGAGGTGGGGAGGGTTTCCTTGGTAAAGATACTAGAGTGGTTTGCCATTTCCTTCTCCAACTCATTTTATAGATGAGGAAACTGAGGTAAACAGGGTTAAATGACTTGCCCAGGGTCACACAGCCAGTAAGTGTTTGAGGCTGAATTTGAACTCAGAAAGATGAGTCTTCCTGACTCCAGGCCCAGCTCTCTATCCACTGCACTGTCTAGCTGCCTGTTCCTAACAATTAGAGTGACCCAAAAGTGGAATGGACTGTCTCAAGAGTTAGTAGATTTCCCCTTATTGAAGGCTGAACTGCCATTTTATAAGCATCTTGTAGAAAGGGATTCCTAGTCAGGAACCAGTTAAAATAGACAGTCTTTGAGATTCTTTCCTGTTCTTAAATTTATGAATATATTCAGCTACAGTTCCAGACACCCCTAAAGGAGGCTGAGTGAGAGATGTTGAAAATGTCTTCCTTGCTCAATTATTTAAATGAACTGAAGCACAAACAAGTAGATGTTATTGATATTGTATTGACAATACACTCTGCTCCTGGGCCCAGGAGGGCTCCACTCAGCTCTGCAACATGTTCCTTGGAATGGCCCTTGCTACAATCCTTTTACAAGTTTAACAAAAATATTGGTTTGATTAGAGTGAAATTTTAGATATGGCCTACATAGCCTTAAGAAGAGAAATTGCAGAGTCTAGGAAGGTTGAATGATGGGCATTAAGACTGGATTTAATCTATACCTCAAATTCACTTGAGACCTATTATATCCATTTTTAATGCATGTTAACCTTGTTCATCACTCAAAAGTTGACCACCAGATGACAATTTTTTAAATTTGAAACAACTCTCAGAGATTATCTACTAGATTGAGATCTACATCTGTGAATGAAATCATAGATTTGAAGTATTTAACCTTACTAATATAACCTTTATGCCCAAATACAAGGGGGCTGAATATGCTCTGGGGACCATCCAGTCCTCTAATTTGCTATTCCCACACAAATGACATGGGAGCTTCAGTTTCCAGCCCTAGCCCCACCAAATCAAGAGAAAACTGGTTTCCGTCACAAGTCTCACAAGGCTTAAAACATGAACTATTTTATTTACAGGCTAATGGAAAATAGAATGTACACAGGCTATTTCTTTAACTATTACAGGTTGAGTTCTCCAGAAAATATATATATATATAAAATATATTATATAATTTATATATACAATTTATATATTATATAATTTATATATATAGCTCATAAGCCCCCACTGGTATGTTTGTGTTTTCTTCCAGAGGATAGACACAATTAGTTCAAAGCAAAGGCAATCACTGAAATGAAACAGTAAAAATAATAGCAAAACATTTGCCCTATAAATCTAGGGTATACTGCATGCAAATACATTCGTGGAGTTAACAAATGGATGGGGTAAATATGTAGGGAACATATTTCATATGGTGCTGGGCCCCTAATGTCTACGCATGGCTCCTACTGACCTTGGTCTCACAGTCATCTCCAGATGCTGTCCACTGTTTGGTTGTAGTCACTACTGTCTCCAGCTATAGGCTTAGCCAACATACTGTCCTAGGATACTGCTCTGTACTTTCAGAAAACAAAACAAAACAAAACAAAAACAAATATAACATGTAACCCTAAGACCATCAAGAATCTTGTGGGACCTGCTATTTCTTGAGCTCTTGTATTCGTATTCCCAGTGCTTTACACATTATAAATTGTTTATAAAAAAACTTTTTTATTCATTCATTCATTCATTCATTCAGTCTGCTCCACTGGATAAAGCCTTGTGCTTCTGCTACATGATGCCAATACTGACCAGGACAGGAGGTGGATGGGAGGACAGAGAAATCATTTGCTTTGCTATATCCTACAAGAGATGCAAGGGAAAAGGTGAAAACTGGTTTTTAATGACTTCCTAAAGAAATGAGTTCTCCCTCTATAACTGATTCCCTTTTGCTGACTCAGAGCTGTGCCAGTATGCCTTTTAAAGGTACAACCAAGTCTTAGCCATTCACCTTCATATAATGATCAATGTCTTGTAATATTATCAAACTGTTTACGTTCTGTTTTCAGATTGTTTGGATAACTCCTTACCATGAAAACTCCTTAATTTGATCAGAGATGCCCTGATTGACCCCCTTTTCAAAAGTGCTAGTACATACTCCTAAACAATTCTTTCCCCAGAGACCCAGTAGGTTCAGTGTCTTCCAATATCGCTTTGGGTAGATCTCCAGGAGGGAGCTTCCTGACCCCCAGAGACCCCAATTGATGTTCCCCTTTGTATCTTGCTTTGATTATATAGTGTTGCTTATTTCCTGCAGCTCTCAGCAGGTATCATCAGCCCATGCTCTCCATCATCACTCACTGCTGCTGTCCCCCACATCTTGAAGCTCTCCCAGCAAGTGGTAATCATTCTGTCCTCTGCAGGTGTTTTCTCCCTCTAGCTCTCCTTCCTGAATCTTATTTCTTATTTCATGTTCTAGCAACTTCTCTCAGTTCCCAGCATGTAATCAACTCACTACCAGCCCTATTCACTCTTCCCTGAAGTCCTGCCATTCCCTTCAAACTCCAATAGATGGCACTTATTACCTTCCTAGAACACCAGCCTTCAGGTGTATCCATACCTCCAATATCCTTGAGCCTTTTTTTCTCACAATCTTCCCAGTCCCAGGTCTCACAAACATCAAAAGTGAATCCCCATCTCCAATCCCATGCAAACCCATAATAACTCGTTACTTTCTATTTCCTCTTTCCTTCAGTGCCTGGGGCATGTGTGTCTCATTCGTGTAGATACTTGTAACTTGATCCAGAATTTAGGCACTGGCATGTGGCATGAGGGATCAACATGCCTCCCCAGGGGAAGCTTGGTCTGGTGATTCACATTTCCAAGGCTTATGAAGTGATGTAGAATAGAGTGAGCAGAAACAGGAGAACAATTTTTACTATATCATCAATATTGCAAAAATAAACAATTCTGAAGGATTTAAGAACTTTGGTCACTTAAATGATCAACCATGATTCCAGATGACTGTAGAAGAATGCTACCCACTTCTTGACAGAGAGAAGATGTGGCCAATATGGGATTTGGTTTGTTCTACTTATGATTCAAAGATTCTTTTCTCCCTCCCTTCCTCTTTCCCTCCCTCCCTCCTTCCCTTCCTTCCTTCCTTCTTTCCTTCTTTCCTTCCTTCCTTCTTTCCTTCCTTCCTTCCTTCCTTCCTTTCTTCCTTCCTTCTTTCCTTCCTTCCTTCTCTCTTTTTTCCATTAGGATAAAAGAAGGCAGGAGGGAAGAAAATAAATATACGATAATTAAAGTAAAACTAAAATTAATTTAAAAAAAATAAGAGAAGAAACAAGGACTTTTCTTTCCCGTAGCTTGGAGAAGGAGATTATCAATTATTGAGCTTATCTTTATGTAAGTTCATATACCCTTATCATCCAATATTCCCCTTCTCTCTGCTATGTATGTTCCCAATCTCCCCTCTTCTGAGCCAGACTCTCATCTTTCCAGGCACCCATAGAAGCAGCTGCAAATGTCATTGAGAAAATTCCATAGACTCCACCAGAAAACTCAGTCCCTATGCTGTGGTCCTGGGAGGGAGGAGGGGGGAGAGAGAGACAGAGAGAAAAAGAGACAGAGACAGAAAAAGAGAGAGAGAGAGGGGGAGAGAGAGAGAGAGAGAGAGAGAGAGAGAGACAGAGACAGAGACAGAGACAGAGAGAGAGACAGAGAGAGACAGAGACAGAGAGACAGAGACAGAGAGAGAGATAGAGAGAGAGACAGAGAGAGAGAGAGAGAGAGAGACAGAGAGACAGAAAAGGAGAGTTGAATAATATTTGAGTATGTAGCTCTATAGAGAGAAACAATATGATAGAGCAGATAGGGAGCCAACTTCAGAGTCAGGAAGACTGGACTTAAGTATCATATGTGATACATATTGGCTGCATGACCCTGAATTAGTCACTTAACTCTTCAGTGCCTGAGACAACTCTAAGACTATGAGTTGCAGAGCAAGGGCCAGCCTATATTGGTAGAGGAAATTTCCTCACTAGGATCCAATGAAGCCAATGAAATCACAGGTCTAAAAAAAAAATCTACATACTTGTTCACATAGGGTTATGTTGTAGCATTAGGCAGTTCACTGATAACAAAATGATTGCAGTAATTTTTAAGGTAAACCCAAATGGGCCTTATCAATACATTGAGTATTATGCTTCCTCTCTTCAGAAATGTTTCATATTAAATCAATTTTATACCTCTGATCATCCTGGGAGATGCCTAGGAAAAGAAAAGATATATTAGTCTGCAATTAGTCAATTATTTTCTCTTTCTTCAAAGAAAATCCTTTCTGAAAATTTAAGGTAACTTTGGATATTCTAATTCCACATTTCTTATTTTTTGGAAAGAGAAAAAGAGCTTTAATGTCATTAAGACTATTTAAGTTCCACTGAGTCAAAGGAATCAGAAGGACAAAAAAGCAAAACTGATTTCAGAGGGGCTTGGCAAAAGAAATCTTACATATTAGAAGCTAAATTTCTTGAGCTCAGGACCTATCTTCACTTTTGCATTTGTGTCACCCTGGCTTAGCAGAGGCTGGAGCACAGAGCAGGTTTTCATAAATGTTTATTTATTTATTCATTCTTACATGCAAATCAACACAGACTTTTTAAGCGTCTGCTATGTATTTGGTTCTTTGTTGGGCCCTGGAGAGGCAAAGACAAAACCAGCAGTCCTCGCCCTACTCTCAGTTACTTATTTTCCTCAATGAGGTACAACATGTGCACAGATAAGTAAATCCAAGATAATTTTTGGAGGGAGAGGGTATTAACAACTGGAGGACCTGGGTAAGCCTTCTTGGAAAAAGTAGCGTCTTATTGAAACCTTATAGGAAGATACCATCTCCAAAAAAGATGGTAGTTATCTGATATTAGTTATATCTCTAATGACAAACAAATTCTGTTGCTCAGGCCCTTCCACTAAAAAAGAATTTTACCTGGTTTCTGCTAACAACTTTCTTTTTTTCCTTTTTAAAAAAAAAATAAAAAAAGATATCTTTTTTCCATTGCTTTAATTTCTTTTGATTGTTGTTGTTGTTTTTTCTTTTTGGAGGGCATTTGGGGTTAAGTGACTTGCCCAAAATCACTCGGCTAGTAAGTGTGTCAAGTGTCTGAGGCCAGATTTGATCTCAGGTTCTCCTGACTCCAGGGCTGCTGCTCTACTCACTGTGCCACCTAGCCACCCCAATTGCTTTCATTTCTAAATATATTTAATCACATTTAACAAAGAACTAAAAAGAAAGGCGAGGGGAGTACTTTTCCAAAAGCAACCAACAAAACTAATCAGCCAAGTTCAAAAATAAGTACCATGACCCACATCAATAGTGCCCTACCTCTGCAAAGAAGAGAGTAGAGAGTGCATTTTTTCATCTCTTCATTAATGATAAGCCTAGTCATTATAATTACAGAGAGTTTAGCTTTACTGGTTGTTGTTCTTTCTGTTTATACCATCATGTTCATTGTGTCTACCATTTACCTGGTTCTGTTTACTTTGCTCTGTATCAGTTCATCTGTCTTCCCACACTTCTCTGAATTCTTCATATTCATCATTTCTTAGAGCATAGTATTATTACATTACATTCTGTACCACAGTGTTCTTGCCAACAGCTTTCAAGGACCTGCCTCTATATACCTTCCTTACATTTTAACAGACGTTATTTATTGAATCAGAGCATAGAGGGGTAAGTGCGACAGCTAATGTCATTGAGGTTTTTTCACAATGATAAATATATCCTTGGAGGATGATTGCAGGCAACAAAAAAGGATTGTAAACTGAATGACAGGGTGAAGTGGGGATGAAAAAACCCATAGTGTCTGGCTAAGAATCTGGTGTTCCTCCTTTACCTTCTCTTGGCTGTCATTCATGATGGATGACACTGTCAGGAAGGGCTTGACTCAACTGTAATGGTGAAATGCAATTAAACTTTCCTTGAATCCTTTCTCCCCTTCATTAACATATAGATACATATATAATTACAACTCAGTATAGAATATGTACTATTTCCAGCAGATGAAATCTTTTTGGGTGGTATCATTGCAAATGTTTCTCTACCAAGTTTTTCATAGAATGGTTTATGCCTCAAAGTTATTTATTTTTACCTTCATAGAATAAAGAAACTGCAACTTCTGAAATAACTGGAAAGACACAAGAATAATTGAAAGGGCATTTGATATGGAGCCAGGAATTTAGAATCAAAACACTAGCTCTGATACTTTCTAGTTATGGGACCATGGAATAGTCACTTAGACCCTTAAAGCCTCCATTTACTTATCTGTAAAATGGGGATTCGAATACTTAACGTTACTTACCTTGACATATATTGTGCAGAAATCACTATGGAAATGAGTTATTATGATTATTACTGATGAGATTACGTTAGGAAAGCAGAAAGAAGAGCTGTATTTGGCCACTAGCTATATAATTCCTAAATGCCATTCCCAACTGTGATGTAAAAAACTATGAAAGAGAAGAAATGGATATTATTTTTATTTTTAAAGTTTGTTAATATCACTTCCCTATTAACATACATCTTTCTGTGTGCAAATCTATTTGGGAGGTGGAGCAAAACTTTATGTAGGAGAAAAGAAAAGCTGACAATGATATTTCTTAAGAGAGAAAACTTTTTATTGCAAAAATGGTTGCTTATAATGAAGTGAAATGCAGGTCCTAGAAAGTTAGTCAGTTAAAGGGTAATTATGAAGAAGACCAGCCCTGGAATCAGGAGGACCTGAGTTCAAATCTGCCCTCAGACACTTGAAACCAACGTAGGTAATGGCCAAACAAATGCTATTCTTGTTGCTTGTCCTTTGTTTTCAAAGAGGATCAATAACCTCCTAATATTGAAGTCAGGATACAATGTGTTCTCAATCCAATATAAGCTTGGAAAACTTTACTTCACGTTGGTTACAAGTATTGTATTAGAACATTTGGGATGGAAATTGTCTCTGGATTTGTGTAGCTTATCTTTCCTTTTTGCTTCTGTGTTTCTGCTTTGCTCATGGAGTACAGTGCCTTCTTCGATGCACGAATGCCATCCTGGGCAGTCTTGTGCCGGCATCTCTCATGTCTCACAATGAGGGCACAAACATCTGCAAACAAAAAGTTAAGCACCAGCTCTCCCTCCATTTTATTCTTGGCCTGTAGCTTTTTCAAGTTAAATAGTTTACCAGAATTTAATATTATTGTGCCATAAAAAAAAGAAAAAAAAAAGGAATGCAGCTAAACATTGGAAGATTCATATGAACCAATTTGAACCCCCAAAAAATGAACCAAGAGAATAATATACACAATGACAGTAACAGTATAAACAAAAAAACAATACTAAAAGATAACTAACCTGATCATCAATGAAATAATCCATTTTGGTCTTGGGGAACAGGTGATGAAATAAATTCCTTCCTTTTGGGAAAGATGTTTGAGTCCAGGGGGAAACACAGACAAGTAGGACAGCTTTGAAAGTTGCATACTGAATTTATTATTATTATTAATGTTATTATTAACTATGTTAATAATAATTATTATTATTAACTATATTAATAGTAATATTAATTAATAACATTAATTTACATAGAAAAGAAGGACACAAGCATTTGCACACCTGCCATGTGTCAGGAATTGTGCTAAGTACTTTGTGAATAATATTTCATTTGGTCTTCACAAAGCCCATGGGAGGCAGGAGCTGTTATTATGCCCATTTACAGCTGAGATGACTGAGGCAGACAGAAGACAGCCTTGCCCAGGGTCACACCCTTAGTAGGTGGGTGTCTGAGGCCAGATTTACATTTAGGATGACTCCAGGGCCTGTGCTCCCTCCCTGCTGCTCCACCTTGCTGCTTATACTTCAAAAGCTGCACACAACAAAGACTCCTGACTTCACATACAATCTCTTCTGACCGACTTCGCTCTATTCTGTTTTACTTCTCTGGGTCTCAGTTTCCTCATCTGTGAAATGAGGAAGTTGGACTAGGTGACGCTAAGATCTTCATCGATTCCAAATCTATTATCCTAGGAGTACCATGACTTTATTTGAATAAGTTGGAATTATTTTACTTCTTATTCAAATCTTCTACTGCTCAGAGTGGAGCCCAGCCCAGAGAGGGGGCTTTCCAAAGCCCTCCAGTTCCAGCAGATTGAGGTCTGGGCAGGGAGTGAGGGGAGGATGAGTCAGGCAAGGGATCAAAAGTGGTGATGAGTTACAATGGAGGGGAAGAACAGGAAGGCAAAAGGGAAAGGGTCGACCTTACTCTCACTGAATTTGGCTTAGGGAGGGAATGACATGCACTCTGAATTGAGTGTCTTGGCCTACAGGACAGTAGGGATGAGAGGGGGGATGATGGAGGGGAGGGCAGTTTGGGGGGGAGGGTTGTTAGAAGCACACATTTCTATAAAGGGACAGGGACAAAGTAGAGAACGGAACAAGTGGAGGGAGGAATAGAAGGGAGGGAAATATAGTCAGTCTTTCACAATATGTCCATTGTGGAGATGTTCTGTGTAACTACACATGTGTGACCTGTATTGAATTGCTTGTCTTTCCAGTGTCTGTCCTCAGGGAGTGAAAAGGAAGGAAGGGCTAGAAGCTGGAGTTTAAAGGGCTAAAATTGAGTATTTAAAAATATATTATTATTATTATTATTTCCATGCAACTGGGAAATGGTTTATGCAGGCACTGGGGTAGGGAGATCCATCTTGCCCTATTGGGAAGCCTACTGGTGATGGGGGAGGACACAGGAGAGAGCAGATTGGGGGAGGGCGTATACAATGGGATCGCTGTTTTGGGGTGGTGGGTAGGGGAAGGATGGAGAGAAAATTTGTAACAAGTAAGACAGCTTTGAAAGTTGCATTTAAAGTGTTATGTCTCCTTGTCACCCCAACAGGGACTAAGCCCCAGGCCCCTCCTGCCTATTTCCTCAGACTAGGCAAAAAGAGAAAAGTACATGCTATAAGTGAAATTGTGGGGGTGGAAGGAGCAAGGTCAAGAAAGGTGGGATTGT
>CM053599.1:116915293-116938267 GCA_028646575.1 Pseudocheirus occidentalis | reverse complement strand
CTGAGTGAACACATCGTCATAAAACATGATATAGGATTCACTTCAAAAAGATCAGACCCATTAAGTCAGTCGCGGAGACTGCTGGAAGAAATAACTTTAAGTACATTAAAGACTCTTAAACATATGACCCTCCCCCCAACCCTGCACACATGCACACACACAGAGACACAGGGCACTCTAGGAAAGCATAATTAAAATGTAGACTATTTTGTGGTGTTACAAGGATTTTTAAAAAACTCATCAGTCCTTCTGTTACATTAGAATATTGCATACCACAAGTGTTTGACTTTATTCCACAGTAAGTACAAAGCACTTATCTCTGCTTATAATGGCAAATCTAAGAGGTGATGAAGGCATGCTTCAAATGATGAAGAAAATGTAAATGCTTGTAGTTTATGGGGAAATGGACTCTCTACTAATTGCTTCAAGAATTGAGTGATTTGGTAGACCTCTGGAGAGGCTTCCTCTTCCTAATTTGCATACACTTGGCTCCTGATACCTGGCTTACTATAAATTCCTTGATGATGCTGTGTGTGTGTGTGTGTGTGTGTGTGTGTTCTGCATCAACCCCAGAAATTGGGAAGGAAGCAATGACTCTGGGGACCAGAAAGCTTCTCCCCCCCAAAGAAGCTGCTGTACTGATACATAGCCCTTAGCAAAACAGGCTTCAAGTTTGATAAATGACCTGCATTTCAAACTGTCCATTGTTATTTTTTTCCCCTCAAAAAATTTGTAATTGGATTAATTTTCATGGTGAGACTCAGGTGAGACTAGTTAGTTAATACTACATCTCTGTGTCCCCTTACATAGGTCCTGTATTACACAGACTAATTAAAAGGAGAGGGGGAAAGTAAATATTTTAGTCTTCTTGCTCTTTTTCAAGTAGCCATCCCCTGGCAAGCTAAAAAAAAATCTGAAGGAACTTTTGGCCACTAAAAAACAAACAAACAAACAAACAAACAAATAAACAAAAACAAACAAAATACATTTGATTGGGTTGGATATGGTGACCTATATCCAAGTGAAAGATAAGGTCTTGCTTAAGGATGCCATGAGGTGTCAGCAATAAAGAAGAGAAAAAGAATTAGAACAAAGAGAATGAGAAAACAAAGAGAAAGAAGGATGAGTGAAATGTGGGAAGGGGTAAGAGAACAAGCAGAAAAGAGAGTGGGAAGAAGATGGGAAAGAGGGAGAAAGCAGGGCATAGGAGAATATAAGAAAGAAGGAATCATAGTAAAGGAAAGATAATGAAAATTCTAGAAATGGAGGAGAAGAAGGGGAGAAATAAAAGGAAGAGTCAGAAAGGGAAAAAGGAAGAGGTATAAAAAGAATGGCATAGAATCCAGTGAAAGGCAGTATTTGCAGCACTTGTTACCCAGGAAGGAGGTTTAAACTTTCTAGATCTATCTTCATTGTTCATGTTCAGACTCTTAATCAAGCCTGGAAGAAGTAAGAGCCCTTTAAGGAGCAGAACAAGATCTTGAAACAATGTCTCAAAGTAGCAGCTCCTAGACATGCATGGGCACAATCATAATGTTAGGATTTTTCATTTATCTAGAATACACAACTATGATTTGGTACAGGACAAAGGGTGGAGCAGCATATCAGGGAGAAAATTCATTTCAGAGATTAAAATAAGAGGTACAAGGTTGGTTTTTGTTCCAGAGGATTAAAAAAACCTGTTAAATATGAATGTGAAGATGAATAAAATATAAGGTCATAGGCAAATCCTGCTGTTTTCTTGAACCTTGATCACATAATGCAAGTTACATTTGTTAGAGAAACGTGAATGAAGATGGAATTCAAGATAAGATATTAATCATAATTAGAATGACGATGACAGGTCTGCAGTGACAAATTCTTAACAAGTAGTAAGAGTGCTTATTCATAATGAACCTCTTAATTCAGTCAATTCCTCATTAGAAGGACCCCCTTCTAATAAGTTCAATATAAAGTTGGTATAAGATGGTATTTGTATTCGCTCTCTTTTTATTTCCATTTCAGAGGCATGTTATAGGCCAAATGAGATAAATCATTTAAAACATATAATTACTTGGATATATTCACATAGTAATTCCCTAAGCAATTGCATTGTTATAAGTTGTCAGTGTGCATATTAATTTATCATACGCACTAACCTCTTCTTCATTGATTTGCTACTAGCCATTGGAAAACCCTGTTAAGTAGCACATGCTGCCCTTCTCTCAAAGTTTGATTGTAGCTCAAATAGGGCAAATAGTGCTTTCCAATTAGAATCCTGCTGTTTGTCAGGACTTGACAATGACTAATTATAGTCCTAAATGACTTAATATGTTTGAATGCATGATTATTTATAAATACATTTCAAGGGCTGCATAAAATTAGTATTCCATAGTTTAAGCAGGAAAGGTTATTGCCCATGTAAAAGGTAAAAAAGAAAAAAAACAAAAACCTGTTGATACCTTATATTTTTGGAGAGAAGAAAGTATAAGAACCAGTCTTTATTTAGGCTAAATAAGAAATATAAAAAATTGCCTTTAAAAGGAAGAAAAAAAATGAATTTTTAAGATACCAAAATAGCAAGAGAATAAATATTTAGATTTAAATTGTAGCATCTTCAGCCGTTTGAAAGAAGCAGACTTTCCTGATTTTGAAATTCTCCAGTCCAGGAGTTTTAGAGAGGTCTGCTGCTCTTGATGTCTAAGTTCCACAGTGAGTCAACTATTCTTCTGGTTCACAAATCTCCTGAAATTCAACACTAATATGACATGTGTTGATTTCACAAAGGTGGCATGGAAGTAGTGATTTGAACAAGCCTAGAAAATAAGATGCACATGCACTCTCTGTTTTGTTACAAATGATATAGAATTAAAGATTATCAAAATGGAAGAGAAAAAAGGGTATCTTAATGACATATCGTAATATCCTTTAGTAACGTAGACATAGCTTGAGTGTCTCCTTTTTTACCTGATGATGTAACAAACCTAATACAATCATACAGAGTCAGTGCAATTTTCTCAATAGCAATAGTCATAAAGTTGGAAAAGATTTCAGTTTACATTGCCATGAACCCAGCTCCACTGCCTCCAAAATCTAGCGCCCTTTGCCACTGTATCACACAAAACAAATTAAATGTTTTCTAATCTTCACTATCAGATGATCCTTTATTATGTTTATTTTAAATCTTTAATCTAGAGCTTGATCCCCATTCATCTTTTTCACTACTCAAAGAAAAGTGAGCCTTGAATAATAACCTATATATACTTAAAATCCTATTAGTTATCCTTATCCTGAACTAAGAATCCTGGTTATTTTCATCTTTGCAGATCCTATTTTGAAATCCCTTATCATCTCTCTGGCCTTTCTCTAGATTTTACTCAAGTAGAAAATGAGTCCCATCTGTCCAATTAATGATGGTGATATTAATAATAGCAATAATAATACACATGTAGCACCTTAAGATTTCCAGATTGCTTTCTTTAAAACTACAGTGTGAAGCACGTAGCACCAGTATTATAAATACCATGCTATAGATGAGAAAACATGTACAGAAAATTAAATCACTTCCTAGGGCCATATAACTTATAAATATCAGCACTAGAATTCAAATTCACATCTTCTGATTGCAAGACTTAAATATAACTTTTAAGATGAAAACCTTGTTGTAGATTTTGGAGTTTTTCCATTGTTTTTTCTGTTTTTCTTTAACTAGTAGAAATATTTGTACCATATAAAATAACTAACATTAATATATTGCTTTTTAAATAGGTCATACAAATATTATGCCCAATTTTCATAAGAAGAAAGCTAATTGACATATCTACAGTCATGTAATTCCATTCAATAAACATTTATTAAGCTCATATTATGTGCTTGACACTGAATTACATCATGGGAATGCCAGTGTAACCATAGGAGTTGGCTACTTTAGCCTTGTGTCTGATGAGATAGAATTTAAAAGTTCCCAAGTTGATGGTTCTGTCCTTGGAAGTATATTCATAAAACATATGAATGGTTTATAATTGTGATCCCAGTTTAAAAGTGAAGACTCTCTAAAATGGACTCAGGAATTGGTGGAGCGGGATCTCAGCCCTACACAAAGCAAGTTCACTCTTTCTTTCCCATGTGAATCCCAGAACTAGGAGAGGATCAACCACTGGGATCTATGAGGAAGAAGATTAAATCAATCAGATCAAGTCTTTCATAGAATAAAATAGGGATATATTCTAGTCAATTTAAGTGATGCATGGGGAGGGGGGGAGTAAGCACCACCATTTTGCTTGCCTATTTTTCTCTTAGTTCTAGCCACCTGAGTGAAAACCCATGGTAAAAATGAGCGGGGGAGGGAGGAAAAAAACCCAACCCACACAATCTATTACTTTCCATTTATCCCTTTAACTTTTTTTTTTCCCCTCTAATGAACTGCCTTACAGGTTTAGTTTGAGGAAAGAAAATGCAGATGTCACTGCCAGCAGACACCAGACACAGGGCCCTTATCTCCAGGGCTCTCATTTCTGCTCTTCATGTTTTTCTCTCCTCTCCTAGTTTCTCACCTCTAGTCTCCTGTCCTTCCTTCAAAGGATTCTCCAAGTACTCCTACTGTAGGAGGATAACCTCACCCTCCAATCCTAATCCTGAATTAGTTCCATTTCTTCCCATGATAGGTAGAAACACAACTCTAAAGGTTGTCCTAGGCTCCATCTAAGCCTTACCAGAAGGCTGTTACATAACAATGAAAGAGAAATCTCTCTTCTCATTGAGGAGGGAGAGAGAGACAGGGAAGCAAAGGGATATGACATATGCAAAGCTAAATATGATACAAGAGATCCAAGGAACTAAAAGACAACTTGAGTAGGGTGAGATAATTTTCATTTGGGGAAATGAAGGAAGGCTTCATGGAGGTGGAAGAATTTGAACCAGGCCTTGAAAGAAGAGGATTTGAACCCAGTGGAAGTCCAAGTGGAGCTGTTGTTCATCCTTTGTTTTCAAAAAGGATGAATGACATCACAGGATGATGTCTTGACTCATATGTGAATTTGATTTAAGTGAGACAGAGTTGCACAAAGTCATCAGCCTCTTCCTGAGTCACTGAAATCCAATGACAAGACAAGAGTCAGGACGATTGGTGATGGTTTGGGATGCAATAAAAAGGAGTAGTGGGTGGTGCAAGTCCCAGGTACAGGGAAGGGCTCCTGGGAAGGCACAGAAGTGAGAGAGCACAAGATCATACTGAGCACCAGTTGGTGGTCCAGTTGGCTACAATATCAAGTCCATGAAAGGAAGAAGTGTGAAATAAGGCAGATCATCTGGAGCCAGGTTATAGAGAACCTTAAATGCCAAACTAAAGAATCTGTATTTTATCCTGTAGGCAACAAGATGCCCCTGAACATCTGAGAACAGGTTTTGGACATGTTAATGAAGCTACTATTGGAACTGAACCATGGTCTTCTGATTCTAAGTCTAGAGCTCATTTTTTACTATATCATAATGCTTCACAAAGCCCTGGTATGTATGCATATACACACATATATATACTTTCTAGCAATACACATATACCTACTACATGTATACACATAATTGTTATATAATATTGTGTTCCTTATTATATATCCAATATAATTCTATAATGATAAAGTATTAATAATATAATTACAAATGCATGTGCACATTACATAATTATAAATATGTACATACTCATGTCATGTGTATAATAAATACATACATTTTACATGTTCTCTTGTTTGTACATATCATTACAATCTTCAAAACTAGAGTGATATGGAAAGGAAATTTGAGTATTCAGAGATCAACTTCAAAGCTCTTCACTACACTGACAAATATTCAATTCAATATGTCTTTAAGATGTTCCAAATTAGTCAGAAGATAGTCCATAGCTTGTCATTTCATTCATCATTACAGTAGTCAAAAACAGTGAATTCGCTATGTAGACCTGGCCTTATTCTAAGTTAAGTCCTTGGAAAATATTAGTTCATTCCTTTTGGGTGGTATGCAGGTTACCTGTAATCCTACTAAAAGCCTAGGTCTTATCCCAGCTCTCCTAAAGTTCATTCATCTAGTTGTTCTAGAGGTATGCTTCTTCTGTGTGGAAAAGTGGGACTTTCTCCCAACCAGTGATTGTTTCCACCCTTCTTTCTACAAGTAACTCTTGAAAAGAAAAGAAAAAAGTGCTTAATATTAATAGCAAATTGCAATTTTTATACATATTAGTCTTTCCATTTTTAAATGTTAAAATTCTGATTTATTTGCATGTTTTACAACTAACAACAATAATTAATGACCACTTATGTGATTTTACTAAAAAGAAAATAAAAACATAATGTATTGATTTTCATTTGTAATATTAATGATAGGAAAGTGTCTTCAAAGCAACAAAGTCCACTGGAATATTTGTATTCAAGGATGAATCTGTAATTTTATTAACAGAGGATTGTTAAGTCTATTTATTTGTTTGCTTCTTTATTTTTGTTTCATTGACATAATTTAGACTGAAGAGAGGCACAGAGAAACGAGAGTTCAGAGTAATGTCATAAGGAGAAGTTAAATTCAAAGGATTAGAGATTTAATCCTAGTAGGAACCTTAAAGGTTACTGAGTTCAAACCAGTCATTTTAGGGACGAGAAAATTGAGGTCCAGAGAAGCTGTGACTCGCCCACGGTCACTCAGTTAGGGCACGATTTTACTGTGGGTCTTCCTGACTCTTAAGTCCAATGTCCTATCCAATATACTATATGACCTCAATACAGGGAATCAAAATGGAAAGTTGAGTAGATAGTTAATAAATTCATGTATATCACTAGCTGGGATAAGCTACAGCCTTCTAGAATCTTCCTTTTTATAATCATGGGCTTTTGTTCCAATTATCTGTAAAGGAGTTTTCTCTACTCCAAGGAAGAATAGTCTTTCCTTTGGAAATCCCTCAACGAAAATATGTTGTAACATATTAAATCTACTAAGATGGGAACAAGCAAAAGAGGAAAGTTTAGGGTTGATTATAATTAAATGGGACCTATATTTAAAAATGCCACATCATAAGGTAAAGAGCAGACAGATTCCACTAGGAATATAGCACACAGCTGATGTTCCAAATGATCAACCACATGGTTTTAAAGTGCATTGGAAGTTTATGATAAAAAGAAAAAGAATAATAAGAGATAGTATGGCATAGTAGAAAGACTACTGTACAGAATCTAGCTATCTACCACCTACCAGATGTGTGGTCATGGGCAAGTTAATGAATCTTTCTAAGCCTTCGTTTCATCTTTTATAGAGGAGAGATAATTGCTGACAAATAATAGTGTTTTAAATGCATTGCCTTATTTGATTCTCAAAGCAACCCTATGAGGTAGATAATCTGATTATTCCCATTTTAGAGATGAAGAAACTGAGAACCAGAAGGGTTAATGATCACAAAATAAGTTAAGAAGCAAAATTTGATCCTAAGTCTCCCCAACTATTCTTTTCAATACTCTAATACTTTCACTATCTTATTCAGAGGTTTTTGTGATAGTCAAACAAGAAAATGCAAAGTATTTTACATATTACATAAATTTGAGTTGTCATGAACTATAGTTCATAGCACTTTATAAAAAGTGAGCTATTGTTAGTGTTAGTTGTTATTTTTATAAAACCCTAGCATGAGAATATTTTTTCTGGTATAAGGACCAATATTTATATTCGATTTGACATGAATTAAATGAGATTGTTTTACAGGTTCTTTTCTTCTCACAGAAGGTTAATTCTCAGTTTTCCATTTCACAGATGGTAATTCTTTAAGGCTTCCTTAGGAACCACTCAGATTAAGTCTCCCCAACTTTGATATATAGCTCCCAGAAGCAGAGCTAGAAATGACAAGCAAGTTGGACTATAGTTTATGAGAAATTCAGAGTTTATAAATGTCTCAGGTATTTCCAATAAATTGGAGGTCACCACAAAAGATGTTAAGATAATAAATCTAGCTTCTAAGTATATTCTCCCTTTACCCAGCGGGGAGCCTCCTGGGATCATTTGTCTCCAGTTCATTATCTTGTCTGCATTATTCAGCAGCTCTGTTCATACTCAATGGGCTTCGAATGGCTTTTAACAGCTGCAGCAGCCTCCAATTTTTACTTAAGTTCTCTTTCTCTGTGTAATAATAATAGGACAAAAAAAAAAGTTAGAACTGACTGATGCCTAAGAGCTAACCAAGTAATTAAACCCATCTCAAAATTGAGCACTTGCTTACTTATCACACATTAACTCCAGTTGTGCTAAATTTGTGATGTTCTGGGTGCCAAAAGGCAAAGATTGTATTTGAACGCTAATGGGATGAATGAGACCCTTTAACTAGGTCATAAAAAAGCAAACCATATATATGTGTATCTATGCACACACATATAGACATACGTGTTGTGTGCATATGTGTTTGTGTTATTTAAGGGTATCAGTACTAAACTATTTCTCATGTAAGATTTCCCTCCTTGAAGTAAGATTTCTTTTTGGAATTAGCAGATCATGAGATCATAGAGTTAGAGCTGGGGAAGTTAGAGTTTAAGCAGGGGTGGGGAACCTACAGCCTCAAGGTCACATGTGGCCCTCTAGGTTCTCAGGTGCAGCCTTTTGGCTGAGTCCAAATTTTACAGAATAAATCCTTTTATTAAGGGGATTTGTTCTGTGAAGTTTGGATTCAGTCAAAGGGCTGGACCTGAGGATCAGAGGGCCACATGTGACCTGGAAGCTGCAGGTTCCCCACTGCCAACTTAAAGTATAACTGTCTTATTGTGGAGAGGAGGAAACGGAGGCACAGAAAGGTTAAGTGACTTGCTCAAGGACGCAGAGCTATTAAATGTCTAAGGTAAGATTTGAACCCAAGTCTTCCTGACCCCTAACTCCAGCATTCTTTTCTGTGTTGTCTATGTCATGCCTGATGTATGTATCTATGTATATAATACATAATGTACATGTGGCATATATCTATATATTCCCCTAAATAGATAGGTATAATTATATATATATATGCATTATAATATACACATAATGTAGAATTATAATCCTATGTTAAGTATATAATATATAATAATTTAAATATTATATAAAATTTAAAATAATTATTATATTATAACATATAATGTACTATACATGTGTATATACATATATCTTCATGAAAGTGGCTTGATAATAAGTAACACAGCTAATAAGCAGGATTCAAGCCTTGGGGTCTTCCTCAGCCTGAGTCTATTACTCTAACATTTATACACATCCATATTGTAAAACAAAATCTGAGTTAGAAAACCTTCTAGAATTAAAGAGAGCAAATATGTTTTAAAGAATAGATGATTTACATGTATAATTGAATAATTCAAAGCATTAATTCTCTTGATTCAACTAAGATGGAGTAATAACTTGCTATAGACTGTAGGTGGTTTAGTTTTCAAATATAATGGAGTCTTTTCATGAATTAGGCTAAAGAGACCCTATTGGATGAATCCAAGCTGAAATAACCATGATTACAGAGGCCAAATAAATGAATGAATGAATGAATAAATAAATGAATGAATGAACAAACAAATAAACAAACAAATGAATGAATGAATGAACAAATAAATAAATAAATAGCTAAATAAATAAATAAATAAACATGGCATGGTTCTTAAAGAAGATTTCCAATGTAATGATAAAGCAATATAAATTTCTTAATGATCTAAAATAGGTAACCAGCCCTGAAGAAATATGCACACAATACTTTCTTGGCATACACGATAGCAAAGACTGCCAAAAACAGATACAAATACTGCAGAGCAAAATTAAATCCACAGACAAGCTAATGGAAGTACTTCAGGGGCCTATCAAATGCCAATTATTTAATTTAATCAGATGAGATTCAGCTGACAACTGAAAATTTTTTCAATCAAGATTATTGAACTCTCTGATAATAAAATTGAATCAACCTCAACATCTTAAAGTATGTAGTACAAAAGAATTGAGATGAGCTAAGGGTCCTTAAATAAAGCAAAATCTTGAGTAAAATGTTTCTTGATGGTCTAATACTCACTCAGGGATTGATTTAGTTGCCCTACCACAGTGTGATCCATGTTTGATTTTATATAAATTGAACAGCAAGACTGTTTTCCAATTAGTAATTAAATGTGATGTGAATCACCCACTTTTCAATCCAAGCTCTGCTTAACAGGACACAAATACTCACACAGAAATGCATTCAAAAAGGGAGGTCTATGGACCAAATAAAGACATTTAAGTTCTATACTGTGGTCCAGAGTTCCTCTTATCTTAGTGAGGGAATGAGGTCAGCAGAGGTTATAGCCTATACCCTAGAAAGGAATGTCCTATCCCAAGCTAAATACAATAATAAGGGACTGTAATTTCCAAGCATTAGATTGGCATATTAAAAATCAAGGGAGCTTTTCATCACCACCATTTGATCAGATTAAGGACTCATTGTTCTACAAAACACAGCTTGTTAGCCAACAAAGTCTGAAAGCATCTCTGAAGTTTCATAGAAATGCTAAGTAGTCTCAGGCTACTTACTATACAATGCTTGTCACTTGGGTGAAAACCAAAAATTCAGTCAATTATCTGAATCTTTTCTTTTAGAAAAAAATATAGATCATTAATTGAATTTGTTATTTGGACATATGAAGATAATTGATGAAGTCATTCAGGTTGTTGTTTTTTATTTTCTAAACCACTTGTACCATTTGATTGAAACTTGCTTTAACAAGTTAGAGGTTGTAGGAAATCTTATACCTAACTTAACTCTCATTCTTCTATTCTCTCAAACAGAAAAACGGGGGGGGGGGGGGGAGGGAGACAGAATACAAATGTAAAAACAAGAATTTTTCTTCTTAAATCTTCTCCCAAATGAAAAATTTCCAAAATCTAAGACACCATCTCAAATACTTGGTTTGTAGCAATTACAGATGCAAATATATCATTTGAAAATGAGATGAGATTTTCTATTTTCTTTTCATCTCAATTCCCTTTTTTTGCATATTTTACCAGAAAATGCTGGCATCCAAATAAATTGATTCTTAACAACTTATCCTTAGGATTCCAGTCACTGGAATATAAACCTTGTGTTTCATGACTGATTTTCAGTCAGTGCTAACTTCTAAGAAGAAGCATCTTTATTAGCTTTCTGAGCATCAGCAAATCGACTATTTTAGCCAGCAATATCATTCTCTCCCAGGGTCCTCCTGGGAAACTTACAGAATCAAAACTAAGAAATTACTCAAAATCATTCTTTGACTGATTTGAAAATCAAGATGAACTTCTCTGCCATTTGCTAGCAACAATGGGGTATGTGATTACAGGAAAAAGACCCAAATGCCTAATTTATATCTAGAAACTTTTGTAAAGATGAGATTCCAGAACAAGCTGAAGAATGAAATGTGGTAGATTTTCCAAATGTAAACAGGCCCCATGATTTTTAAAATTAGGCTTCTCATTGCATTTCCACAGAACAACAAATTGATAAAGCAAAGGCATAATCAAAATAAGTTCACTAACTAGATAGCAACCATCATTAATAGTTTCCTTTTAAAAAGTAATCAGACTTGATGCTGCTTGGAAAGCATTTTGGTTGAACAACAATATAGCCCTTTCTGGTCATCTTGAAAGCTAAGGAGAACCACTGATTTTCTGAGTGTTCTATGGATATACTTCTGATATCTAGGGTAATGAATTGGGCATTAGCCCAGGATGTAGAAATTTAGAGGGCACTGGAAGGATTTGTACTCCTTTAGCAAGTACGAACAATTTAGCTTCCCACCCAGTTACCAAGAATAATTCATTAAAATAGGAAGCTGCCATCAGTGAATTGGTCTAATTATTCTGGTAAACAATTTTGAATTGTGCTAAGAAAAAAAAAGTCACTAAAATGCCCATACTTTTTGACCCAAAAATCTCACTGCTAGGCTTATTCCCCAAAGAGATCAAAGATAGAAAGTTCCCATTTGCACTAAAATATTCATAGCAGCATTTTTATAATGGTAATAAACTGGAAACAAAGACACAGGAACAGATTCATAGCACAAAGAACCTGGTACACAATATATACAATGATTACAGTAATATAAATGACAGAAAAAAAAACCCAAAACACCACCCTACTCCTAAAACTAAGTGCTTTGTAATTTAATAACCAAGCTTTTCCTGAAAAAAAAAAAGATGAGAAAATGTAATTCCTTTCTTATTTTAAGGGGCAAGGGTGGCTATGATGGAAAACTGCATATTCCATCAGGCTTGGGTTAAGTTTGTTAGTGTAACATGGGTTTATAGAACATGTGTGGATATTCCTTGGTACCTGTACCCTTTGGGGATAATGGACTTTTTACTATTTCCAGACATGTAGTGGCTCAGAGCTGAAAAGATTCATCATTTTGATATTATGAAAAAAAAACCCTGAGTGATCCTTTAGTCCTCACTTCCAAGGCTGGATATATCTGTGTCATGATTGATGATGTTCAGTCCATCTACTCATGAAAAGAAACACCAAGTAGAAAAGGCAGCCAGAAACCCAAGCATAAATTCATCTAGTTAAGTTCCAGGTCTAGTTGCCGTGTAAGCAGGGTTACCAGAATGCCAAAGCAGAGAAAATCTAGCATTTCTCCACATCTCTCACCGAAAATCTTAGCATTTTATGATGTCTTCCAGAGAATCAAAGTAAGACATAACTGAAAGCTGTCCCTTCTTGTTTAAGCAATGCAACAACCTCAATTAATCCAGGGACATATTAAAAATGAAGGCATCTGTCCCCTATCTCCTTTTTCCCTAGGTGCCATATTACTATGCTTTTAGTGAACTATACCCCTCTTATTCCTTCCCTGTCCCTCTACCTCAATGGCAGGTTTGTAATGTCCCTGGATCTTTTTTCCACTAGTTCATGTATGCTGAGATCTGTCTCTGAGTTTCTCATTTCCATCTGAATTTGTTTTAAAAAGTTGATTCGAGGGTACCTTTCATGTTGCCAACTCCCAAGACATGTTTTGACCTGCTTGCTCCCAGACTGCTGATTACTGCTCTACATCAATCAATGAGTGGACGAAGTTACCTATTGAGTCCCAAGGTAAGGAACATCTTCATGAAAAAACGCCTTTCAATGATAGGGAATGAGCTGAGAGTGAAGGGCTCTATCAAGAGTCATAAAGAGGAATAAAATGTGCTGCCTGTGTTATACACTCTCTTTGTCCATTAGACAGCAGTTTTTGAAGATGTTGGGTACCATTCTCATCATCTGTACCAGGTACAAGATGTATACTGTACCATATAACCTCAAGATTTTATTCCTTTCATATGAGAGTATAGTATGACTCGACAGCTTATATCATTTGTTTAAGCTTGCCATAAGGATCAGAAAATTATAAAACATTTGAGCCCTGTAGTGGAATACAGCAAAGGAATATCACTCATACAAAGTGCATATGCTACTCCCAGTACCTCAAAGACAGATTATTGTTATTGTTGGGTTGTTTCCATCACATACAACTCTCCTTGACCCCATTTGGAGTTTTCTTGGTAAAGAAACTTGATGATGTAATGCCAAGCACAAGCAGCTTTCCAGAGGATGGCTGCTGTGAACAGCTTTCAAGATTCTGATTACATAGTATAGTGAACACTATTTATTCAATAATAAATCAGAGCAAAACATTCACAGAAAATCAAGGTACAGCATTTACAATGTTACAACTTATCACAGATAATCAAAATATAGCATTCACAACAGCTTATCACAGAAAATGGCCACATAGTTTCCATCACAGTGGTCACAAAGTTTTGAATAAAGAACAATCATGTAGTAACTCAATCATTCGATCATCCTTAAGGAGGTTTGCCTCCTTAAAGGACACTAAGTACAATAGTCAAAGTTCTCCACTCATGGGGCACACTAAGTTACAAATCAATTACTTATTCAGTCATCATTCACTTAGTACAATCATTTAGTCCAGTGGTTCTCAACCTTCCTAATGCCACGACCCTTTAATACAGTTCCTCATGTTGTGGTGACCCCTAACCATAAAATTATCTTTATTACTACTTCATAACTGTAATTTTGCTACTGTTATGAATCATAATGTAAATATCTGATGTGCAGGATGTATTTTCATTGTTACAAATTGAACATAGCCTACAGGTTGAGAATTGCTGATTTAGTCAATCAATCATTCAATCATCCTTCATCATTCACTATTTAATCATCAGAAAATACACAGACCCTCCATCCCTAGGTCACTAGTAAATTACAATTTCTCAGTCAGTGCATAGTATTCAAGTAAAGTCTTCTTTCAGCTTGACTTGGAGTGGTCTCTCAGATTCCCTGGATCTCCTTCCATGGTCCCAGATCCTACCTGGATTCACCAAACTGTCACCTGGGTTCAAAGGCAGATAGTTCTCAGGTCCTTGTCCAGCTCTCTGTGCAGTTCCTGCCCCACATTGGAGCTCACAGTGTCCAGTCCATCTCAAATCCTTCACAGTCTCTGTTCCTGGAAGACAAGGCATAACAAAGCCACAAACAGGTTCATGCAAAGTACCAGCATCACAGTCATGCTTCTTCAGTCTTCCACAGCTCTGGCTGGCTCTCAGAAATCCTCAGCAGATCTGGCTGGCCCTTGGACTCAGCAGAAGTTTCAACTGGTTCCCAGAATCAAAATCACTTAATCCAGGTTCTCCAAATAAGGTTTTCTTCTCTCCAGCCTGAGGGAGGCTTTCGTCTTCAGCCTCCCTGGCTCCTCTTCAGCCTTCCCGGCGGCCTCAGCTTCTGCCTCCACGGAGCTTGCTCAAGAAGATCTCTCTGACCCAGCAGGGGCTTCTCCTTATATACACACAGCATTAGCTTCTTACTGTTTCAGCCAACCCCTTCCTGTTGTGTCAGCAACAGGGACTCATACCTTCTATTTCTTTAACAGTGGCTTGATTACTTACTAAGTGCTAAGTACCTGTTGCCTTTGGCAATACAAAGGGATCTTGAAATTTAAATTACATTACTATTACACATGATTTGCCATTTCCTTCTTCAGTTCATTTTACAGATTAGGAACCGAGGCGAACAGGGTTAAGTGACTTGCCCAGGGTCACATAACCAATGTCTGAAGCCACATTTGAACTCAGGTTTTCCTGCCTTCAGGTCTGGCACTCTATCCACTGTACCCCTTAGCTTCCCTCAAAGAGAGATAAAGTCTAATATACACCAAAATGGTCAGGGTGACACTTTTTGTAGTAGCAAAGAATAGATGCTTCTTCAATTGAAAATGGATAAACAAATTTGTGCACGGATGTAATGAGATATTATTGCACTATAAGAAATGATGAGTATGAAAGGAAATTTTAAGTGGAAAATGTAGCCAGGAACCCAAGTGTAATTTTATCTAGTCAAGTTCCCAAGTCTAGTTGCCATGTGGGCAGGGTTACCAAAATGCCAAAGTAGAGATCTAGGATTTCTTCCCACCTCTCATTTAAAGTCTTAGCATTTTATGAGTCTTCCAGAGAATCAAAGTAAGAGGTAACTGAAAGCTGACCCTTCTTGTTTAACCAATGCAACACCCTCAATTAATGCTGGGGTATTAAAAAGGAAGGCATCTCTTCCACCATTCTCCCTGTTCCCCAGATGTGATGTTACCACGCTTCTACCATGAATTTTCAGAAGCATGGAAAGCTTGTTTAACTGATGCAGAGAGGGAAAAAAACAGAAACAAGAAAAGTATATACACAATGACTACCATAATGTAAATGAAAAAAGCAAAAAAATCTCAAACAAATTGAACTGAACTTTGAGATTATTATGGCCATGGTTATCCCTGAAGAAGCAACCAATCAATTAACAAGTGTTTATTAAGGACTTACCATATGCCCAAAACTGTGTTAAACACTGGGGATACAAAAAATACAAGAACAAAAAAATAGTCTCTGCTCCCAAGAAATCCACATACTAATGGGGAGACAACATAAACAAATGTGCATGCATGCATACATACATATATATGTATGTGCATGCATACATACATGCATATGTGCATACATTATACAGGGTAGGAGAAATGTAACCTTAAAGGATTACAATCTTGAGTGATTGGAGAAATTAAATTAAATCCCTCATTCCAAAGACATTTGAGGTATCTTTAAAAAGCCAAGGATTTCAAGAGGGAGAAATGAGAATAGAGAATGTTCTAGGCCTTGCACAATGCCATCATAAACACATGGAAAACAGAGATGAAGTGCCTCCAATGAGGAATGGTAAGGGGACCAGCATTGTTGGACTATAGTATATGTGAAGGGGAGTAAAGTGGGAGAAGCCTGGAAATGTGGGAAGGGCCTGAGTTGTAAAGGGTCTTAAAGGCCAAAGGACTTTATTTTTGATCCTGGAAGTAATAGGTAATCACTGAAGTTTACTGAGAACATCAAGCAGGAAGATGAAAAAAAATATATCTCTATTCCTTGTTCCCAGAGATGGAGATGTGTGAATGCATTCACTATCAGAGTCAGTTGACATGTTGACTAGTTTTGCTGAACTGTTTTTGTTCTTCTTTTATTTTGGTTACAAGGAGTGACTCATTTGGGCAGAAGAGGGGAAGGGAAACATTGGGGAATGAGTGAGATGCAAAAACAAAAGATATCAATTAAATTTTTAAAAAGAATGACTTATGCTTAGCAAAATAGCTTCCTCCTCCACTCACCATTGAGTCATTCTTGTTATCTATGGATGCAATAAGGGAAGGATTAGGATAATATTATTTAGGATATATATTAATTAATATATAGTATAATATAATATGTTATATATTAATAGATAAATATTAATTAGCGTAATGAATAATAAATCCAAGGTTTACCATCTAAGCCTTGGAACAGTTGCTTTTTCATTTTCAAAATAGCAATTTACTTGAATGAAATTTTAATTAGAGAAGACAAAACCCTATGAGCTTTCATTTTAGGGGAAAAAATCCATGCTTTAAAAAAAAAAGTTGTGGGGGGCAAGAGGTTTTATGTCAGTCTCATATGTTTTCAATGAGGACTCTATACTGATTTTAAAAATAATTGCATTTCAAGGAAAATTGAATTGTCAAATTTTCCTTGGTAAGTTATGGTGGGTAGGGAAGAAAACTTGGAATGGCATTTGCCCTTAACTGGTCCTGCTTCTTGGCACTGACTGAAGTTTCTCTAGGTAGAGAGCAGAAGATCCAAGACTATAAGGTCCCTTTTGGAGAGTGGCCAGAAACATTAGGTTGATTGTTAGGAGAAAAGTTACCAAAGAATCTTCTTGCTGGGCAGAGGGATCAGAGGGCAGAGAAGACCAGGGTCAAGAGTGTGCATCTGTATAATACTCCAAGGTATATGCAAGAAGATGCTGTCAGGGTCATCAGAGAGTTCAAGCTCTGGGAGAAATGAGGAGGGATTACATTTCACCAAGAATCTGAGACAATCTGTAGTACACAGTTTCTTGCAGGTGTACATAAATGTATCCTCAAAGTTAGCCCCACTTTTTTCTTTCCTATAAATGTACTTCACCTTTACAGCTCCCGCTAACAAAAATGGCATTCTTAAAATAGTGGCAAGCAGGGTTGCAATGACATGTAGATTTTTCATTTGTAGTAGCTGAAAGACAGGTCAGTGAAGGTACCGTGATCATTTAGAATTGGAACTCAGCTTTACAGCTTTTCCTTATCTCAGAAACCCTATGTGAGAGAAAGAAGTTCTCTGAGCAAGATGATGCCTGTGTCAAATATGAAGACAGTAGAATTATTCTATGAATAATTATAATGTTATTTTATTATCAATAAAAAAGGTTTAGGATTTTTTCTTGGGTTTTAAAAAACTTTTTAATAAGCTTACTTTTATCTTTGTTATAATAAAGCTTACTTTTATCTTTGTTATAAAGGCCCTCAATCCTTGGAAATTAATCAGAAGTATTGGCCACCTCTTTAGCAATACAAAGAGGTCAGATATGTGTGTCTGTTTCCAAATAAAGCCAGCAAACTTGGCAACTGAAGCAGCTGTAAAAATGGAAATGCAATCACAGGAGGAGTTATCAGCTTTATGAATTGAGGAGTCTTGACACTACTTGACATTCATTCTCAATTACCAAGTTCAGGTTCTTGCCTTCATCGCACAGCACTACAGAGCACCTCAAGTAAATGAGTGGATTCTAGGCAACTATGATGGCGTAAGTAGCATGCTTCACTTCTTCAAAGGACCCGGGTCAGCCAGCAAAGCACTAGGCATTAAATTACGTCTGACAGCAGCCACAGGCTATTAGAAATGTAACCTCCCGTTTTTCTTTCAGATGTTTATCTTTGAAGAAAGAACTCACTCATTTATTGCAGTCATAAAGTCTGTTGTAATGATAAAAACTAAAAAAAAAAAAGGCATTTGACCTATGCCTTCTTGCTGTAGCAGACCACTGAAAGCTTTAATTGCCTTCCTTCACACTTCTTTCACTTATAATTTACCAGGTAAGGTTTGTATAGAGCCAAAATTAAGGAGAAATGATAAATAACCACCAAGATGGGATCCTGAGATGTAGCAAATAATTTGTCAGCTTGGCTTAACCTCATAAGCATGAATGGGATGAGGGTTCTGTTCAGACCTGCATTGGATTTGTTACAACATGTTTACCCTGACTTCAGGAGAAACAAGATACTGAAGTGTCTGAGGTTCCAGTGAAATGAGGCATTTTAGTGGCTCAATTGGCCAGTCCAAATGAAATGAGATCAGTTGTAGACATTCTGCACTTAGGTCACCTGTAGGACACCTAGGGAAGATCAAGTAAAAAAGTGTTTATGTCTTTTAACTTTTTCCTTTCCACTGGTAGACAAGAGAGCAAGTTGTCACAGAAAAGAAGTATGTAATGTGTCTCAATGCCATCCACTCCCTGGGATTCCATCTGGGGAAAGAAAGTGAGTTCACTTGGCACCATTAAAATAAATAATGCTAGGTAGAATCTGATGTTGCAGCTGTATCACTTAATCCCACACAGGCACAGGCTTCATAAGAGTACTAGATCAACCAAACCACACACTCTGACCAAAGCAAAT
Organism: Pseudocheirus occidentalis; assembly: GCA_028646575.1. Classification (NCBI taxonomy): domain Eukaryota; kingdom Metazoa; phylum Chordata; class Mammalia; order Diprotodontia; family Pseudocheiridae; genus Pseudocheirus; species Pseudocheirus occidentalis. The sequence continues at coordinate 116,919,248 of CM053599.1, read as the reverse complement.
AGATAAAAGCAAGGAAGAATTTTCAAGGCAAATGCCTTGGAAATTTGGTTGTACCACAACCCCTCCATACTTTCCAGCTTCTCAAACTCCTTCCTGGAACTCACTCCATCATTTCCAAGTATCACACAGCTTTCCACCAACCACCGCTTGACAAAGAGTCAAGTATTCTGAACACCAAGGTTGGTGTCATCCAATTCACCCTATGCCATCTATCTGCCTAGAGTTCCCAGAATTTCTCAGAGTTCCTGAGTTCCCAGAATCTTTTAGAATTGAAATTAAAAGACTTGCATGAAAAATGAAGAATGAAGTGAGCAGAACCAGGAGGACAATTTGTGTAACAACAACAGTTTTGTAACAAAAAACAATTTTGAAAGACTTTAAGTCTTCAATTAATGCAAAGATCAACCATGATTTCAGAGAACACACAGTAAAGAATGCCACCTATTGCTTGATAAAGAGGTGATGAACTCAAGATGCTGAACAATACATACAGTTCTGGACATTGGTCAATGTGGGTATTGATTTTGTTTTGAAAGAAATTATTTTCGATTATATTAATAACCAGTTATTAAATTAGGGTTAAGGTTTTTTTCCCTTTATTCCCTCTTTCAGGGACCAGCTTCTGTAGACCAGTCAGTCTCTGAAGGACATGACTGATAGATGAGATGGCTCAAATCCTTTGGCTACAGTACTCTAAGGTCTTAGATAGGGACCCCACCCCACTAGAGGAACTTAACTTTGGTTTAGAGTGTAAATAGAATCTAATTTAGGTGAATTCTTGCCCTTAGGAAATAAACCCTTCCCCTCCACTGGAGTTTAGGGTAATTCAGTTTATGAAGGAGAAAACTAGAATGATCTAGGTAGAGATAAATTCATTTGTCCAGATTTCTGGAGATGACTGAGTCTCATGATCAATCCACATTCTCTGCAGGAGGAGCTGAAGACTTTTAGCCCACCTCCTCATTAATATGTGCACCTTTTCATTAATTGTTCACTAATCAGGGTTGACTTTCACCCGCAACTCCTTTTCCAAAAATATTTAAACATTCAGTGATCTCCATAGTTTTGTTTTTGGTTACTAAAAGAAACCATTGACCATCAATCTATCAGTTATCAGCTAGCCCAATTAATAAATTGATTAATAATTACCCAGAAACTCTGTCTTTCAGGCTTTTCATTCATCTCAGTTTGATTATGCACATTTATTAATGGGGTTATTGCTTTCCTTTTTTCCAAAAGGAGGAAAGAAAATAAATGCTTTTTAATTGAAAAGAAAATAAATTTTTAAAAGGAATCACAACCCACCAGGCTGTTTCCCAACTGCTCACATAGCAATCTGAACTTCTAGAAGAAACTTTATCAACTACCCTCTTCACAACTTCTGAATATCCTAATAGAGTACAGGGTTAGATCTGACTTTTTAAACCACTAAATATACATTGTTTAGTAAAACTGGGATACTTACATTCAAGATTATCTTTAATAGCATTTGCAAAATTATAAAGGGTTTTCTGATCTTCAGATCTTAAACAGACATCAAATCACTCTAGAAAGTTCTTGTCATGGTCTACGTGTCATTTTGTATATACTCCTACCCCTCCAAAATACATATATTATAGTTAAATTTGGTAGAAAGAATGAATGAAAAAACATTTATCAAGAACTTATTATATGCCAGCCACCATGTTGTGTTGGTCATGCAAAGACGAAAAGAAAGAGTCCCTACCCTTAAGGAGCTGACATCTCAATAAAGGAAAACAACATGCAGTATAAGAGAAGAATGGCCAAGGAAGAGTGTTTGGATCCGGGAGTCACAGAATCATTGAGTAGAGCCAAAGGACAATTACATAACTTTTGCAGGTATGTCGTATTGACTTAGGTGCAGAGTGTGTGTGTGTGTGTGTGTGTGTGTGTGTGTGCATGTGTGTGTGTGTGTGTGTGTGTGCGTGTGTGTGTGTGTTATGGTGGGTGGCTTGGGGAGTTGGAGAACCTGATATGTGACATGCAAAAACTGGCTGATTTAGGCTGATCCAGCCCAAACCTGACAAAATCTACTGAAATGCAGATAATTGATCTGTGGCTTTAAAAAAAAATGCAGAATGGAGACAGCTAGGTAGTACAGTGAAAAGAGCACCAGCCCTGCAGTCAGGAAGACCTGAGTTCAAATCTGGTCTCAGACACTTGACACTTACTAGCTGTGCGACCTTGGGCAAGTCACTTAATCCTAATTGCCTTGGCTTCCCCCTCCAAAACAAAAAAAAAACAAAAAGCAAAAAAATGCAGAATGAATATGAAAAGCTGTTCAAAAATAATAAGTTAATACAAATCTTATTTATAAAGATCTAGTCAATAACCAAGTGTAGTTTATCTTCCCATCAAAGTATATCTCATATTCATTCTTTCTCTTCATTTCTATTGTCACCACCTTGAGTCAGATCTGGATTATTGTCTTACAAGTGGCCTCTATGACTTGAATTGAAGTGCACACTATAATTTATTCACAACGCTAATGATTTTGACATCAAGAAATGTAGTAACTTCAAGCTGAGTACCAAATTTATACAACTAAGAAAAATTTAGAAATGAGTCATGAAAATCTACATCATTATGGAGAATAGACACTAAGTGCTCCTGATCTGCTTCATGGGGAATTTAAGGCAGCATCTTCCTTAGGGGGTTCAGAGCTCTGCTTATATTAAACATGGAGGAGTAATACTGATGCTGTAGAAAGCCAGAGTGCTGGGAATCTGGGAAAACGTACTAGGCGCGGACATAATTCGTACTAGAATCTGGGCTAGAGCGGTAGTTGTGCTATTTGTACTTTGCTCTCAAAGAAAACCAAAGTGACGTCATGATATTGGGATCACTGTGTTATGTAGTGTTCCTGACTCACTGATGAAACTAATACAAGCTTGGAAGGCCCTATCACAGGTCAGGTGCAAGCAGTCCACTTGAGCATTTGGAATGGAAATGTCTCTAAATTTGCACATCTCAAATGGGCTAGACTGCATCCGAATGATACCAGAAAACTAAACTTTCCTCACTTTAAACACACACACACACGCACGCACACACACACACACACATTAGGCTAAGAGACTAATCAGTTATAGATACAATTCAAAGAAACAAAACCATCCATCTTGCCAACGCTGAGGTCTGCCAAGTCTTTTTATTCCTACACAATCATTAAGGGTAAATTAGGTGTGACTGGCAATTATACCGCAGTATGCCATTCTCTCTCTGTGTTAGAGTGACAATCGGAGAAGAGGTATATTTCTATCCTACAAACAGCAGCACAGTTGGGAGAAAAAGCAAAAACGGTGCTTGCCTATTCCTTCCCATCTTAAACAGGTAGCTGAGAGGCTAACACATTTGTAGTTCACTTTCAGGAGGAGGGAAAAAGAGATAGAATGAATAGATGCTCAAAAGAAAGTTCAAGAGAAAGAACAGGAAAATAATAATGCTCATTTGTACACACTTGCTAAATATTATCAGTTCTATTTCAACAGATCTCTTGCATCTGACCCACTTCCCTTCAGTCATGCAACCACCACCATTTTTCAATCACTCAACAACTCTCATCTGAGACTAAGGCAATAGCTTCCTCATTTGTCTCCTTCCTACTAACTTCTTTTTTTCAATTCATACATCTGCCAAATTAATAGTCCCAACATAAAAATCTGACCTTGTTAAGCCCTTACTCAGATCTTCACTGGATCCCTGTTGCCTCAAGAATAAAACTTGGCTATTCTCATCTATATACCTTTCTTGGCTCTCCAGCCCTTCTTTTAGGCCTTTCAGTTTGTGAAACATTCTCAGACGTACATGTTTACAAGTGCAAGAAATGGGAGTATCGTGTATGAGGAACAGCAAAAAGACCAATTTGTCTGGACCAGGAGGTGTTACTGCACTTCTAGTTCACATATATCACTCCAAAAGATTTTCTTTCAGG
>CM053599.1:116903474-116914793 GCA_028646575.1 Pseudocheirus occidentalis | reverse complement strand
AACCATTCCCCAATTGATGGGCATCCCTTAAATTTCCAGTTTTTTGCCACCACAAAGAGAGCTGCAATAAATACTTTTGTACATATGGGACCCTTTCCCACTTCTGTGATCTCTTTGGGATACAACCCCAAAAGTGGTATTACTTTGATTATTATCAAAGGGTATGATATTATTTATAGACCTTTGGGCATAGTTCCAGATAAATGGTTGCTTTCTTAATAAAAGTACAAGCTCATTGAATTGTTTCTTTGTATTGGATGTTCCATCAATCTAACATTCAATAGAGTGATTCTAATTCTCCAAACTGGGGTCAGAGTCTAGCCTCTCATAAGCCCCTAGAAGGAAGCCCCTTTTCCATGGATGAAATAAGAGGTGCAAGAGTCTTTTAATATATTTAAAGTATTATGTAAATTAATATATTTTAAAAACTGCACCTGAACTTTGGCTCTGCTACTAGCTACCCATAAAAAAACTTGGGTAAGCCACTTCACTTTTCAGGGTCTCAGTCTCCCCATCTGTAAGATGAGGGATTTGAACTAGATGAGTTCTAAGTCCATTTTTTGGCTCCAAATTCTATAATTCTACAAAAATTAGGTAATCATTTTTTTAAAATGAAAAAAGAACTAAGAAATCAAATCTATAATATTATAGGTCCAATGATTCCATCATTGAGATATATAAAAATAATAATATGAGTATAAATCTTAAATAATCTGTTTTTTCAAAATGATTGTAATGTCCATTAAACAACAACAGAAAACCCCAAACATTTCCTTAGTCATATACATGTAATTAATTCACTTTGGGGATTGGTTAAATGAATAATGTAAAGCTGTCTTTACACAACTTGTGAATGAGGAATACTCCTAAATAAACATTACTTTTATCTTATCCTCCTTTGTCATTTGCTTGTCTTGTTACACTTGATAACCATTGATTATGACAGAACCTAAGACATTCCTTCCTGGTGTTTATTTAGTTCTCTTGGACTATAATGACATAATGTTGATACAATCATTTCTAGGGCAATGGAGAAAGAGGTCTAAGTGATTGGAGAAGCACTCAAGTATACTTCAAAGAGAATCTTTAAAGCATTGCAAAAAAGGTGATTTTTTCCATTCATATGTTTTGCTTTCCAGTTAGTACCAAATGGGAATTATAAAATCATAGAATTTTAGAATTGGAGGGGATCTCAGATGTTATCTACTTCAGCTCCACTAATGGAGAGCTCACCACTTCCTGAGACAGTTCATTCCATTTTTGGACAGCACCAGATGTCACTATTTTTCTTTATATAAAGCTTTTGAAACATGCCTCTATAATTTCCACACAGTGCTTTTAGCTATGGCTTCTAGGGTTAAGCAGAATAGGTATAATCCCACTTTTATAATACACATTACCTCTTTAAGTACTTTTTTTGTGTTAGCTTGAAGTCTTTTTTCTTTATTTTTATAATGGCATATAATGAACCTAGAAGTGTCAAATCTTGGTTTCTTCTTTGTTGAGGTCCTGTGTATATTCATTTATCAAAGCTTATGTTAGCTTTTGTTAATACTGAATTCCTTTAATAATTTTCCAGGATATTAAGCAAAGATTCTTATGTTTCAAAAAATTTTCTGTGATGTCAGTAATCTTGATATTGCTGTATATTAGGGCATCTACATAGTGCTGAGAACTAGCATAGTGCTAGTTCTGGAGTAAGGAAGACCTGAGTTCAAATCCACCCTCAGACTCTTCCTAGCTGTGTGACCCTAGACAAGTCACATAACCTCTGTCTCAGTTTTTGCTACTGTAAAATGGGCTATCTACTTCCCAAGACTGTTGTGTGGACCAAATGAGATGCTTGCAGTGTACTTAGCACAGTGACTGGCACAGAGTCAGTGTTCAGTGAATAATTATCTCTTTCCTTCCTGTGAATCTATTTTCCAGATTCATCCCTTGATTCTATATGTATCACACCTCTTTGAATAACTTAATGATTTTTCATATTGATATTTTCTGCAATTGATCTGCCTGGGCTATACTTTCTGTTGTTGTTGTTGTTCCTAAGTCTGTTGTCAGTTTATGCTACTAATTCTTTTATATTTAATTATAATCTTTATCTTGCTAATTGACTTTATTATTTCCTTTTGAAAATTTTTGGGCATATTTTAATTCTACCTTGTGTTCCCCCTGCAATTTTCCTTAAAATTTTAAAAAAATGGTCTTATTATTTTCTTACCAGTTTAAATTTTTGCTTTGCATATGTTACACATTTGAAGATGTATATCAGGAGATCTTGTTTCTTTTCTCAACTTTTTCTTTTTTGTTTTTTTACTTCATTGGCACTCTATAACTTTTCTCATATTCTAGTTCACTTTGTTCTTATCATCTTGAATGTTAGGGTCATTACCCCCTCCCCCATGCTGGAATTATAATTTTTTTTTAGGATCATATGAGGTACCAGGCTTCCTTCCAACCTCTCATTCCATCATCTGGATCAGAAAGGCCCAGCTCCAACTACCGGAAGACAGCCTCCAGTTTCTTGTTGTTGTTTCTGTGGAATAAACATCCTAATTTATTTCATCTTCCTATGGTATGATCTTCATCATCCTAGGCATTGTCAGCTGAATGGTGTCTAGATTTTCAGTGTCTTTCCTAAAATGTCATGTCCAGGACTCGACACAATATTCCACATGGAAGAATACAACAGGCATTTCATTACTCTATTTTTATTTACATATATTTTGATTGATAAGTTTCCATTAGCATTTTTGGATGCCATTTGAAACTATTAACTCATAATAGCATAAATTCCACTAAACCCTCAATCTTTAACCTGACCTTGGATTGTAAAATATTGGAAGAACCAAGAAGTGAAAGGTCCCTAGGACAGTATGAAAAACCTGAAGCCTGAGACTTTATCGCTCTCACTTCAGCAACAGAGTCCAACCTTAAACTTAACAGTCAAGAAATAGACCATTAAAAAATCAGCAACCTGACCATAGTTACTATGGTGATAGAGAAGAACAGAGTTCAAACTCAGAAGAGACAATGAAGTCAAGCAAGGTATTTGTAAAGTTTCAAAGAACAATATTAAATGGTCACAAGCCTAGAAAGAATTCTTAGGAGAGCTTTAAAAAGACTTTAAAAATCAAATAAGAGGTTAGTCACAAGGACTGATGCCTCTCATGCCTCTTCCATTTTGTACTTACACAATTAGTTTTTTGAGCCCAAATGTAGAATGTTAAATTTATCACTATTAAATGCTATCTTAATTTGGCCCAGTGTTTTTGCCTGTGTCATTTGCTTACCACCTGTGTGACTTTTGGCAAGTCACTTAGCCTTAAGCCCTACTTTTCTCATATACAAGATAAGGAGAATTAATTTGATGGCCTTTGAAGTAATTATTTTGTTGTTGTTATTCAATTGTTTCAATCACATCCTGACTCTTTGTGACCCCATTTGGGGTTTTCTTGACAAAGATATTGGAGTGGTTTGCCATTTCCTTTTCCTGTTCATTTTACAGATAAGAACTGAAGCACGCAGGGTTAAAAGTGACTTGCCCATTGTTCCACAGGTACTAAGTTTCTGAGGCTGGATTTGAACTCAAGATGAGTCTTCCTGATTTCAAGCCCAGTGCTCTATCCATAGTGCCACCTAGCTGCCCATTGTAGTAATTATATTTTCCCCTGAAATACATCCCTTGGGGCATCTAGGTGGTGAAGTGAATAGAGCACCCACCTTGGCATCGAGAAGACCTTATTTCAAACCTGACTTCCAACACTTACCACTTATTAGCTGTGTGGCCTTGGGCAAATCACTTAACTCCAATTGCCCTGCCTTCTCCTCTCCAAAAAGCAAAAAAAAACATAATTTTTTTTTCTTTTTGGAGGGCAATTGGGGTTAAGTGGCTTGCCCAAAGTTACATGGCTAGTAAGTGTGCTAAGTGTCTGAGGTTGGATTTGAACTCAGGTCCTCCTGACTCCAGGGCCGGTGCTCTATTTACTGCACCACCTAGCCACCCCCCCAAAAATCTTTCTTTAAAAATACAATTAAATATATATCCCTTTCCCAACTTTCCTCTTTCTGTCAGGTATACAACTATCCCTTGAGTCATCCAGTTTTACATTATTATTATCCTCAACTCCTTACTTTCCCTCACTTCACTTATCACATTACTTGCCAATATTTTCTACCTTCACAACATTTCTTCTATCTATCCCCTTCACTCATATAGTCACTCACATGTTTGTTTAGAGCTTCCCTGTCTCACTTGCCCAATAGCAATAGACTTTAAATTGATCTCCCTGCCCTAAGTCTCTATTCACTCCAAACAATCTTCCACAAAGCTGGTAAAGAGATTTTCCTAAAATGTAGGCCTATATAATGGTAATGATAATTTGAAGATCTTTCCTACACCTTAATAGGCAGAATGTAATCAATCACATGGAGTCTGTGGTGGGAGGAGTTTGCTGAATGGGTGGAGCAGGAAGGAATGGAGCAGGAAATGAGTGAAAGAAGTTAGAAAAGCAGACAGCTAGGATTGTGAATGTTTGTTTGTGGGAAGGCCCAAGGAGGGGGAAGGCTTTGGGATGGTATTGCTTCCTGCAGTGATAAGGTGTATGAACTTCTTTGTTGCTATGATGGATTCAGTTTTCTGGTGTTGGAATTTAGTTTTCTGATGTTGGGATTCAGTTTTCTGGTGCTTGAATAAATGTTTTGTTTCTGTCTTCTATATGGAGAGTCTGTCATATTTTGCAACTCAGAACTATGCCAGCATATTCATAGTCACTATCATTGCTGTGAATATTGCCTTGGTGATACAGTCTATCCATGTTAAATCCCATTTAGTAAACTCTTATGGCTCTCTATTGCCTTTGAGATAAAATATTAATACCCTTCACATCATAGTCCCAAACTACCTTTCCAGCCTTGTTAAATATTACTCTCTTTCTTCCTATCTGAACTTTGGGCAGTCTTCTCTTCTTTTTATTTCAAACACAAGATTACTCATCACTTGTTTCTTCCTTGGCACTGACTGTTCCCCATGAGCTCATCCCTGACTCTCAGAATTCCTTGTTACCTTCAAAACTCAGTTCAAATTTTTCTACATGAGACTTTTCCTAATCTTCCCTTATACTAATGACCTCCCTCTAATTTGCCTTGTATTTGCTTTTTAAATGTGCTTTTTGTATAAATTATATATGTCTGTATCATCTCCTCTATGAAGTATAACTTCTGAGGGCAAGCAATGATTGTTTCATTTTTGTCTTTGCATAGCCCTGTGCCTGACATATAGTAAGTGCTTAATACATGCCAATAGATTGATCAATAACTGTATGATCCATTTTTCTAGCCTGTGGAGATTGGGGGGGGATTCTGATTGTGTCATTTAGTGTCATCTATCTCTCCCTGCTTCATGACATCTGAAAAATTGATTAGAATGCCAACTACATACAATTCCTTGATAAAAATACTGAAACCTTTGGAACCAGAGTCAGAAGAACTGAGGTTTTAATCTTGATTTCCTTTCTTAGTAATCATGTGACTTTTGGCAAGTCTTCGAGCATCAGTTCCTTTGTCCGTAAAATGAGGGAGATGGACATTTCTGATGGGTAGAGCATGGGACATATGGAGATCAAAGTTAAGGTTTGAGTTCCAGAGTGTTTGTAGCAGAAAGAGCCCTGGGCTAGAGGTCATAATACCTACATGGAAGTCTTAGTACCATTATTTATATGGGTGTATATCAGTCATTAAATCTCTGAACCTTTTACAATATCTGTAAAATGAAGATGTTATCTGACCTGTTAGCCTCCGAGGGTTCCTTTTTTTTTGACGTGGGGGGGAAGAAAAAGTTTTGTGAATAATATAAAGTGCAAAATAAGTATGAACTCATTATAACTTTCTCCATTCAACAAATGGCGAGCACTGTCACGTATAGCACATTTCAGCGTGTCTCTGAGCTAATGTCATTAGCTCCGTACTACTAAATATTAACCCTTGCAGCTACATATTTTTGTCCCACACGTGCTATAATTTAATTAGAAATCTTTCTTTTTAGAGAGCACAGAATTGTAAAATTGATGGGGGGGTTGCAAATGGGCCTTAGAAATCATCTGGTCCGTACCTCATTTTACAAAGGAGAGAACTGAAGGTCAGAGAGGTTTAAGTGGTTCCTTAAGGTCACACAGCCAGTTTGGGCAATTCCAGGAACTCCTGTCTGGTCTTTGCCTTCATCTTTGAAATTGTGAATATCACGCAAAATACTGACTAGCTATCTATCATTCAGTTCATTTATATTTCTTTTTTTTTTTTGGAGGGCAATTGGGGTTAAGTGATTTGCCCACAGACACATGGCTAGTAAGCGTGTCAAGTGTCTGAGGCCAGCTTTGAACTCGGGTCTTCCTGACTCCAGGGCTAGTGCTCTATTCACTGCACCACCTAGCCACCCCTCATTTATATTTCAAATAAAAAAGAAGCCTGTACTGAATACGATGGGAAAACGTCAGTGGAAATTTTCCAGGGTTGCAATGTAACAGTCCTCCACAGATTTCTTCTGTAGTTTCATTATACTGGATGAAGTCAAAGAATTTGGTTTTGAAAAAAGACAATATACACATTTTTAAACTCATTTGCACAATCAACGGACTTTCCCAAGAGAAAAAAAAATCTTTTCCACGTATATTTGTGCAGGTCTGAAATTCCTTACAGAAATCTTCTTATGGCTGCAACTTACTTTACATAGAAGGACTGTGCTATGCAAGTACCATTGGCCCAGGAGATAGGAGGCTTAACATTTAGTTTCTAGTCTTGGTTCTGCCACTAACCAGATCCTCTGTGCCTTAATTTCTTCATTTGTAAAATGAATGGAGTGGGCTTAGATTATTTCCAAGGTTCATTCCAGCTCTGAACACCCCTCCACACACATTATATAGATAAACACATTTGCAACATAGGTATGTATGTATACACATGTACACATACATATATACACATATGTGAACACAATGTGTGTATACACATGTATATGCACCTATACCTGTAAGCATACATAGATGTGTATATATATGCATATATATATGCGTGTGTATATGTTTGTCCCCTTACATATATGCATCGTATTTAGGAAACATGTTTACATGTGTATCTAATATTCATTTCAATTCAACAAGTATATGATGAGTTTTATTCTCTGAACTAGAGATCAATTTAAAATAAAACTTTAGAAGGAAGCTTTATGAAGCTTTACAGTGGTCACAGAGAAAAATTCCATGTTCTAATGGAGTAACAGATAAACTCTCCTAGCCTGAAGACACACTTCAGCTGTTGATGTGTCTTCATTCTTTTCTGTGGTTGTTCAGTTGTATCTGACCCTTTGGAACATACTGTCCATTGGGTTTTCTTGGTAAAGATAGCAAAAAGTGATTTGCCATTTCCTTCTCCACCGGATTAAGGCCAACAGAGGTTAAATGACTTGTTCATGGTCACATAGCTAATAAATGAGACCAGATTTGAATTCAGGGAGATAAAACTTCCTGAATCCAATCCCAGTGCTCTATCCACTGAGCTGTCTGCCTCTAACTTTTTTTTTTTTTTGGAGTACACTGCTGTTCCTATGGCATTCCTCACTATTGCAGTCTCGGCTCTCTTAAGAGACATGAGTATTTAACAAAAGATAAGTCATTTCCAACCATCATTGGGTATAACTTTATTCCAGCTGAGAATGAGAGGGGAGATCTAAGAAAAGATATTTTCTTTTTTATTGAAGGTTAAATGACCATGGAGCTAGAAAGGGAATGTATGTTGTGGGTGGGTAGGTGGGAATCAGGAAGATTTCTATATCTTTAGGCCATTATATGCCACTTGATATAAGTTGAAGATCAAGTTTTAAACTTCAAAGTTAAAATTTAGTAGTTTTTATTCTTTTGTGTTTGGTTAAGTATAGCATTTACAAACATATCTAAACAAGCCTCCTGTTGATCAAATCGCTGACAAATTCCTACAGTGGCCAATCAAAGTCTTTAGTTATTAGAATAAAGTATGTTTTTGATTAATATTTCTTCAGTGTAATTACAGGTAAGTTTGTTCCTACTTTTAATTACTAAAACAAACAAGCAAACCTTGACACAAATATTTTATAAGAAAAGAAATTGAGAGCAAAACAATACCTTGAGGGAATGATATCTAGTCAGTTTGCAGTTGTCATTGACCTGTAGATAAATTAAGTTAAATTAGGCTCTGTCTGCACCCTATCCTCTGCTCTTGTTACCTCCTATGTCTTTGCATGGGTTTACACAAGCCCCATTTACTGTTATTAAATTTTCTTCTGGATTTGATCATTGAAGAGTACCTTAGGATTATGAATTCCTGATTCCCAGAATCTCCTTTGTCATTGTAAATGAAAATAAAAATGAAAACAAACTATTTAATGTCCACCAATTGGGGAATAACTCAATAAATGGTGATCCATGAATGTAATAGAATAATACCAAGTGATAAGAAATGATAACTATGAAGAATAATATGAAGAATACAAGGGAGCATGAGAAGACTTCTATGAATTGATGAAAAGTGAAGTAAGCAGAATCAGGAAACAACATGTGCTGTAACGACAACATCAATTGAAAGAACAGAACACTGTAATTATAATAATTAAACTTAATCCTGAAGAAGAGAAATAAAAATATACTTCATTTTTTCTTTTTCAGAGGTAGGGAATTAGATATATGAAACATTACAGATATGCTCAAACTTATGTTGGTTCCGGCTTTTTCCCCTCCTTTATTATTCTTTGTTTTAAGTGATAATATCCTAGATGGGAAAAAGAAAATTAATATATTCAAATGTAAAATTATTTAAAAAACACAAATTTTTTAAAAAGAAAATAAACTACATTATAAAGGCACCTATTGAACTTAGAAAATTAGAATTGGTTCCTTTTCTAGTATCCACATTAATGGAGGTATGTAGTAATAGAGAGAATCAAAATGTGTAGACCACCTAAAAGTCATTGTTACTTTTGTGGGGCTTTTATAATGTATTGCATTGTCCTCTGCCTACTCACCTAGTGGATTTACTACCCTAACTTGTTTTGTTTATACTGATGATAAAATTAATTCGCCCTAAGAATATACCCTTTAGCTTTAGAGATAAAGAAGGCATAAGCTATCCACATATAAACTAGAATGGAAATATTTTTACTAGAGTAATTAATGTATATTGACAACATAAAAACTTGATAAAAATGTCCAAATCTGAAAATTTTCTTCTTAGATTGAGTTTTCTTTAGCCTTCACAACCTAGCGACAGACAGTAATAGAAATTCTACACTATAGAATATTTTCTCTGCTGACTTTGTTACTAGATCTAAAGGGCTGTCAATAATCTGAAAAAAAGCATGTCTCATTCTCGATGAGACTATTTTGTCTGAAAATAGCTTTTCATAAAAGAATGAACCTGATCTAATAGAATAGGTGAAAAATGAAGGAGGAATGTAGAAATTTTCCCTGTTTATATTAAGATTTTTGAAATGGCAACTTTGAATATAGTGATTGTCAGAAAAATGCCAAAGAAACAAGGCATTTATATTACTATCCCACTTTTCCTCTTCCTTTTATTATCACATGTATTCCTTTCTTTATCTTTTCCCTGATTCTCAGGACTCTGCACTTACATATAGAAAACCTGTATATTCTAGTGCGGATAATATGGATTGAAGTTGTCTTATGACAGAAAAATTTCACAGCAGAAGTGAAAAATCAAGGTTCCAGTTTAGACAACAGCTTCACCTCTTATTGCCTATGGCCAGGCTCTGTGCTGAGTCACCAAGAATAGAGGAAGGAGAAAGAGAAAACAATTTTTGGGATATTCATGACAAGTTCCATTGACCAATACAAGAAGCAGCTTACAAGTCTAAAGAGAGAAGAATATACAATTCAACACATATGTGTATGTTTACATATATATGTATAAGTATATATGCATATATACTTATATGTACACAGTTATGAAAAAAAGGTTTTAAAAGAAGTAAATGACTAGAAAGTTAGAGACTATATGTACATTTTTTATAGGTTCAATCTCATCAATTGTCAGAACTGGTTTAAATCATTGCGAAGAAACCCCCAAAACATTTTTCACCAAATTGATTATTTTTAAACTGCCAATATTGTAAATGCAACTGATAATACAACTAATTTATTTAAATTCTGTAATTTTTACTGTCTAATGTTCCTGATTAATTTCTAGTCATATGAGAATATTACATGATTTTATCATCTTAGTTAAAAACTCATAGAGTTAGTGCTGGAGGGGATCTTGGGAGTAGTCTCTGGATCATTCTTCCAAGGTCCAATTTCTCCACATTACATATAAGAAAACTAAAACCAAATAGTTTAAGGGACATGTTCAAAGTCACACATGTAAGCAATAGCTGAGCCTTCTCTCCATGTTTACTTCTGAATTGCAATCTAATAACTCAGGAAAGTCCTGACAGTAGGATAGGCCATATCTGACAAGTTTACAAATGAGGATGCAGTATTAAAGTTTTGGTGTTTAAGAGTAGAACTTGCTTGCATTTATATGCAATGTCTATTAATTATGACTCCAAACCCTACTTATTTCAAAGAAAGAGGACTAACATAGCTTCCAAGAGTCCAAATAGGTATTTAAAAAGTAGTATTTTCCTGGGTCAAAAATTAGTTTTTGAATGTACTGAGCACAGTTTTTAAATATGGACTCTTCAGCATGCTTTTATTGAGATGCAATGTTTAAACATAATTGTGACTCTTTAGTTACTTTAGCTGATAATGTACAAATATGGCATGAATACATAATGGAATATATATTAATTCAAAACTCAGTTTCTATTTCATTATATGTGTTAAAATTCAATAAAACTGCATTTGGATACAAGGAAAACAAAGAAACATGTTCTAATTTTCCTTCTAAATGCTCAAGATAGCTGAAAGGGAAAGGAGAAAGTGCTCTAGGCAGAATGAAAAGAACAGGGAAAATCAGGAGTGGGATGGGGGAGGGTGTAGGGGGGGTAAGGGATAGGAGTAGTTGTTGAAACCAAAATACTTAGCACAGTGTAGGTACCCACCAGGCACTTAATATATGCTACCTGACTGATTGACTAATATCTCCTTAGTGGATTGTTTGACCAGAAAATCCAGGTGGATTTAGTCCACCTCTGCAAAAAGTTCATAAGAAAGGACTTTGAAAGGTAAAGTCAAAGAGAAAAAAATCCCAACAACAAAACAAAGCATTGAAATCAACTTTCAGAAGCAAGAGGAGCATTGTAAACAGGGACAAAACAATTTTTCAGCTCTGCTT
>CM053599.1:116891690-116903374 GCA_028646575.1 Pseudocheirus occidentalis | reverse complement strand
TGAAGCCGAACTAGCCTCATCTTCCTGTAAAACCATCAGTTTTCTCCTCAACTTCCCTAGGAATTAAATAAGAATGTTTTATTCCATATCCTTCCTCTCTTCTAGGCTTAATTAAAAAACAAACAACCAACAACAAAAACCTCTGTATCCCACCTTTGAGCTACTTAACTCTGGGCTCTGTGCACTAGAACAGACAGTGGGGCAGAGCAAAAACAAGAGCCTCTCCCATCATCATGGAAATTATTGACTCTATTTCTCCCTCAAATGCTGCCATAGAACAGGATTTAGCTCACCAAGTGTGATTTTAATTTAATTTTTTAACCTCAAATGTTCAGTTTCAAGGGGATTCCTTGCCCCTCAACTGCTTAAACCCTGCACATCTCCAACCCCCTTATCCTCAAAATAGTGACTGAAAAGAGAATTTAAAACTCACAGGTCCATAGGAGTCCAAGAGATTCCTAGGCTTTGGAGCTGGGGACTTGGCACATCAGATTAGAAACACCCAGGTCACATACTGGACTAACAGAGTTGCCAATTAAATAGTAATTATCCTGTTTGTAACAGCAAGGGGAGCTCTCTAATACCTTACTTTAATTGTTGCCAGCACACTAATTTTTTAATGACCTGACTCTTGATTTAGCATTTACAATAGGAGCTGGGCAAGACTGTGGTTCCCAAATTGCTTTTCTGGCACTAATTCGAGCACTTGGCATGACTTTTCTGGGTGGGAGGTCTTAGACTTTTCCTACATCTTGGGCATAATGCTCAGTGCTTAAGCCTATTCCTTCTCCCTCAGGAGCAACAGTGGCCAGAAGGCCACCTAAGAGCCAGAAGTATAGTGAAACCCCTTGTGAAGCAGATAACACACTTCAATGACAGAAAGCATCTTAGACACTAAAGTCTCATAGAGGTCCTTTGAATATTTTGATTGCTAATTTGAATATAGTTCGAATATTTTGATTTCCTTTATAGTCAAAGTCTGGGTGGGCAGAAAAAGTAAATTTTAACTCTCTCCCCTCTCCTATTCCTATTAATTTCCACTAACCACATACTTTTAGTGGTAGGAATTTAGCACTGGCAGAAACTTGAGCAGAATAACCAGCCTGGAGTTCTTCACTCAACCCCTAGTCTCCTTTTCTTTCCCCTCCCCCTCCCCCCCACGGCAAACAAAATCCTACCAAACCTCTTTTGAGAGTTGCAGGGAGGGGCCCCCAGAGTGGCTCAACAGTAGTGATGATGCCAGAAAAATGCACACGCAGAGGAAAGAGGTTGGGGAGTGGGGAGGAGAGGGAGAGGAGGCGAAAAGGAACGAGAAGGGGCTTCTTTGCCAATTCCCATGATCTTTCTTCAAAGCACTTTCCCACTGGAGAAGTCATAAGGTTTGCCTTTTCTTCGCTGCCAGAGCCCGCGTTATTCCAACTGGACTATGCCTGATGTGGCTCTCTTGGCCTCAGTATGTCCTCTTTGGGGCTAAGTTGATCGTTGACGCGGCTAACAACGAACGGCTGTCAGACTGTGGAGGAGATTACCTACAGAAACAGGATGGGGGCAAGTGCTCTCTGGACCACCTTCCTCTCTTTCCTTTGTGGCCTTCTTTCTCCCTATACCGCCCCCACACCCCCACCCCAATCCCAATCGCTTTCCAGTTTCTCTCTCCTCGGGGACGAATACTGGGATAGTATTTCTGTAGAGAAATGAATGAAATAGCCGTGCTGCCCCCCTTATTCCTGAACATGTAATTCTCAACCCTCTAGCATGAATAGTGCTTAACTAAAGTATACGACCAGGTGGCTCTCATTCCTTTTTCTCTTCCTTGCCTTCCCCCGCCCCTTCCCAAGGCCCTCTCTTTCTTTCTCCCCCTCTTGACACTCCAGAGTCTGTCTCCCAGACAGTCACAAGGAGATATTTAGAAGTCATCGACTCTTTAAAGTTGGAAGAGATCAGTGAATCCAACCCCTTCATTTGGCAGGGGAGGCAATTGAGGTCCAGACATAGGGAAGGACTTGCCCAAGGTCATAATAAGGGCTGCTAGTGGCAGAGCTGAAGTTAGAACCTAGGCTGCATGGCTCTCCAGTTGTTTTCTTAAAGCCACTCCACCCCCACCCCCCCACCTTGTGAAGCCTTAATCAAAGCTGAGACAACCGAAGTCAAATGAACAGATACAGCTGCAGAGCACTGCACCAGCTGCTCCTCTCCATAAAGGAGGCGTGGACCTGTATTTTTTGAGAGTAAAATTAAACTCTAGCCCACGATCATTAACAACTAGTCACTGTTATTTGGTTGTGAACTGCCTTCTTAAGAAATCATGGGGAAGCTCTCGTGGAATTGACTGGGCAGCAGGGGAAGTCCCCCCGAAAGTGGAGACCCGTGAGTTTGGGACTGCGACCGGAATCGCAATACAACCTATCCAAATATCTCGCCCATGGCTTTGTCCTTGGAAAAGGAATTACAGAGGGCGAGAGTTGAAGTGAGAAACAGGGCTCTATTACCCTCCTCCCCAACCTCTATGTATATTCTATGACCAAGGTCGGGCTCCCAAGGTCGAAAGCCTGGGGAGTGGGTCTCTATACTCTGGTTCAGTTGAAGGAAGGAGTATGCATGTGATGATTTGTTAGAGGTTTTCAGGTTTTCTGTAGTAAATTTCATTCAGTAGCTCAAGGAGGAAAAAATCAGGAGGGCTGGGTTCCAGGGGACTTACATGTACAAGCTATGAAGCCTAAGCTTTACTCTCTTTGACCCTACGGAAAAGGCCACTGGACGTCGGGTTTCCGGATAGCTGTGGTGGAGCCCGGCGAGCAGCTAGCGCGCAACAGGTAAAGCTGGTCCGACCAGTCAGCGTGCAACACCTTGCTAAGAACCACGGAGGAAAAACAAAAGATGTCGAACTTCCCGGCCGGGCAAAACTAGGTTGAAGAAATGTATCTCATTCGAGCTCCGGAAAAGGAAGGAAAAAGTAGATAGGGTGAAACACGTCGAGGAACCAGGGGCGATCTCATTTTTTCCCCCCAGTCCTGGGCCCGCGTTCCGCCCCGCCCCCACCCGCTCAAGCCCGTAAGCTCAGAAGCGTTGGCAAACAAAAATAAAGACAGAAGGAAGCTTCCCTACGGCAGAGTGCTTCCCCCTTCCCCACCCCCAGTCCCCAATTCTTTTTCTTTTCCCCTTCAATACCAAAAGACTTCAGGAAAGGGAAGGCGGTGTGTGTGGGCGAGGGCGGGCTCAGGTGGGGGAAGATCATCGTCGGGAACAGATTCAATCAAAGCTACTTTTCTTGCTCCAAATCTCTGCGCTGAGAAGCTCTTTTGAGTTCAATGAAAAAGAGAAATAGAGTGGGGGAAGGGTTGAGGAGCATAAGTAATTTCGAGAAACGATAAAAGGGGGATAAATTAGGGGTATGGAAAGGCACTTTCTTTAATAGGCATCTCAGGTTCCTGAGCTCTCTCTTCCCCACAATTGGGACGGAAACCCCTTCCAGTTTCCGTCACAGAAATTGAGGTTTACATAGGCCAGTCCTCTAAGGCACTCATTCACGCCTTTTAAGAAGAGACACCAGAACCAGCAGAGAAGCAAAGCCACACAGAAGTTTTAATAGACAACACTGGCGTACAACATAGGCAGACATTAACCTGTCACAATGTCACAATCCGAATGAGGTGGATTAAAGAAGCTAAGGATGACTTGTTTGTTAAAAGGACTGCAGCTGTCCACCGCCACTCACCCCCCCCCTTTTGTTTTTCCTCCCACTAAAGTTTGTTTTGAGTAAAGTGCTATGCCTGTGGTTTAAAGAAAAGAAAACGCGTAAAACAAACATCAAAGTCTCCCTCCCCCTTCCCATTCGCTAGTTTAAATTGGAAAACTCATTGGAAGGAGATTCACACCAAACAACACACAAAATATCGAATTTGTGTGAGCCATCAAAGGTGATGGGAAAAGCGTTACTCACTGGTAGGTTGTTTTTTTTAAATTTTTTTTTTATTTTTCTTTTGTTTGTTTGGTCTGGAAAAGGTGTGAAAAGGGGAAGCCAAAAGACGTTTCTGACTTTTTAAAGGACAGCTGGGCAGAATTATGTTGCAAATTTGCCTCCCGTGATAGAAGATAAGACAAAACAAAACAGCCAACATGTGTTTCATGTGGATCTGTGAAATACAGAGCTCAGAGAGGGAATTAAGCTTGAAAATTCTTTTTTTTTTTTGAAGTAGGATTCCAAGATCCCAGATTGCGCTCCAAATTCTTAAAGGGATTTCTTGGATTTTAAAAAATCATCTACAGACTAAAGTTCTTGTTTCTGTTTCACTTGGGTTTTGTTTCTCCAAACTACGTCTGGAATCGGGGCTTTTACTTTTTAATCCCATGTAGCTCCCCATTGTGCAGGCTAATTGATTTAGCTGCTCTTCCCACCCTTCCCAGCCCCCCTGGAAAGAGAGCTGAGAAACTCGACTGACTTTCCCAAAGATACTTTGTGTTCTTTTAAAAGAAAGTATGGGCTTTAATAATAATAATAAAAAAAAGACTTGAATTTGTCTTCTCTCTACCTCTTCCAAGAGAAGGGAATAGACTAGGGAAAATACATTTCCCTCTCTACAGTGAGTCTTTTTTTTAATTTGACTAATTTTATCTTGGAAATTTATGATACACCCCTAAACAGTTTCAAGAAAGGTATAATTGTCACCTGGTAACCTTATGTATTTTTCACTTTCAGTCTGGATTTCTCTACGGTTGGCTTTAAAACTCAGCACCTGACCCACCCGGAGTCTTACGAACTTTTATATGGTCCAGGGAAAACCAATATTGAATCCAGTTTGGCACAGAATAAAGCTTTTCCCCCACCACCTTGTCTTCGCTCTCTCTTCGCACAACTTATTTATCTTTATAGTATAACAATAGAAACTCTTACCTGAAAATCGGCTCTCAGTAATCTGATTGTACAACATAGTATAAACACTGACACCAGAAGTGTTATATTTATTAAAACCCATTTAAGCATCCACTTTGTGTTTGTTTAAATACATTCTTAGTTCAAAATCTCTCTCCCTCCCCCCCCTCTCTCTCCTTCCCTTTTCCTCTCCTTCTCCTTCTCTCTCTCTCCCTCTCCTTTCCCCCCTCTTTCCTATCCACTTCAGCGTCTACTTTTCTCTACTGGGAGAAGAGGGGAGTCCTGCCTGCCAGTCGAGTGTCTTTGAATGAATTCACTTTCCCCCTCTTCTGTTCATATGTCTTAAGAGTGCACCAGGACAGAATGTAAGGAACTGCCCTTGTTTTCCGCCGAATTGGGGGGAGTCTGCTCCAGCAGAGTGGAAGTCGGCGAGGCTGCAGTAGAAGGGCAGATGGGTGGAGGCGGCGGCGGCGGCGGAGCGTTGACCGTCAGTGCGGGTGGCAGGGCCGCAACAGGTGGCAGGGCCGGGGTGGGCTTGATAGGGACGGGTACTGCAGGCAGAGTCTGTCCAGGAGGGTGGCACAGGGTCTTAACTGGCACCCCAAATGCCCCGTAATCTGGGCCCACTGGCACCCCAGCGGCTGCAGCAGCGGCTGCTGCAGCAGCCACCGAGTCCATGACCCCGACGTGCGGCCACATGGAGCTGACCACGTTGCTGAGCTGGCTAGGCACCGGGTAGCCTAGATGATGCATCACGGACGCCAAGGGTAGCCCGCCTGCCTGGATTACTCCCTTGTAGTCCCTTCCGATGATATTCTCAATGGCGAAGGGATGCTTGAAGCCTGAAGACGAGGCTGCAGCCGCTGCCGCCGCTGCAGCCGCCGAGCCCAGCCCGTAGGGGGGAAACTGAGACAACCTGCCCACGCTGCCCACTGCCGCGGCCGCAGCTGCCGCTGCAGCCGCTGCCACAGCTGCAGCCTCCTGCATCTTGCCGGGGTGCGACTGAGGTTGCGGTTGCGGCGGAGGTGGCTGTGGCTGTTGCTGCGGTTGTTGCTGCTGGGACTGGAGGTGCGTTGACTGAGCTGGCTGCGGGGCGGGAGCCGGAGGCTGCTGGTGGAAATAGTGTACCATATGGGGGGGCGGCGGCTGCGGAGGGTGGTGATGGTGATGGTGAGACGAGGGATGGTGGTGGTGATGGTGGTGGTGGTGCGGGTGGTGAGGATGGTGCGGGTGGAGGTGTCCCCCAGGTCCCGTTCCCCCTGCGCCCTTGGCTGCAGCCGTGCCTCCCGGGTGCAAATGCGGGTGGTCTGCTCGCAGCACCTTGAAGCGCTTGCGACGCCGCAGGAAACTTCCGTTCTCAAACATGTCTCCGCAGTCTGGGTGCAGCGCCCAGAAGCTGCCCTTGCCTGGCTGGTCTGGCCGCCGCGGGATCTTGATGAAGCAATCATTGAAGGAGAGGTTGTGGCGCAGACTGTTTTGCCAGCGCTGAGTGTGCTCCCTGTAGTAGGGGAAGCGCTCCATGATGAACTTGTAGATGTCGCTCAGGGGCAGCATCTTCTCAGCGGAATGCTGGATGGCCATAGCGGTCAGCGAGATGTAAGAGTAGGGCGGCTTCTGGTCGCTGTAGGAGCTCTTTCCTGGACGAGGCATTGCCCCCTCCACCCTCCCTCCCACCCACTCTGGACTTCAGCACCTCCCTCTTCACCCACCCTCCCCCTCCCTTAACCCTCACCCCACTTACCCCCACCTTGTCTGCCTTCCTCTTCCACAACTTCCCCCTTTCCCCAGCCTCCTCTAGTGGGTCCCTCTCTCGTTCTCTTGCCTGTCTTCTCTAGGATGCCCACTCCGCTCTCGGACTCCTGCGGCAACTCTGGGCTCACAGGCTGACACTTTCTTGCCCCGACGGTGGCGATCAAGGCCTCTGTGTCCCGACTGGAGCACGCCAGCTTTATCCCCCCCCCCTCACCTCCCCCCTCCCTCCTTTAGGTTCCTGGAGTCGACGGACAGGGAAATTGAGGTGTAGAACTCGGTGGTGCTGGGGGGCAGTGACGGTTCAGAAAGTGAAGAGGATCTCTCCACTCCTCTCCAACAAACCCACCACCACCCTTTCCCCTCAGTAGTGGGAAAGGCAACAGAGTTCCAGGCCAGTGAAGGAGAGGGAGATAGATTGGCAACAGAGAGGAAGGAAGAGAAATCTTGTTCTCTTGGCGAAGATCCAGACGTCCTGACCGGCTTTTTAAACCCCGGCTTCCCAGCACAGTCTCGACTCAGGCCCCAGAACAACCGGGATGTGGCTTTTGGGAGCGCACAGTCACTTACTTTTTCCTCTTTCAAGTTCTTGCTTTCCAGAGGAGAGAACTTGAGGGGATGGCCCAGCCAGATGCAAGAACGGCTCTGCCTCCCCCGCGTCTCCCCGCCCCCTTCCTTCAGCAGGATTGCTAAGAGAAGAGGAAAGCCCGGAAGTTCAAGCCCCCAGCTTTCAGCTGAGCCCTGGGAGAAATAAATCCAATTGCTCTTCACTGCTGCGGTGGGATAAAAAGTTTGGTGGCTGCTACTGCTTGCTGCTGCTAGAACCGCTATCTCTGCTTCTAGACCTAGAACGAAGTGTCTTCCGAGGCCCAGGGGTGTGTGAGTGTGCGTGTGTATGTGGGGTGGTGGGGTGGTGGTGGTAAATGAGGGTATCGTGTGTATGTGGTGGTGATAGGGTCGGGGTAGAGTTCAGTCTTTGCGTCGCGGTTTCTGCCGCTGCTCTGTCGCTGTCGTTTCTGCTTCTACCCGAGCTCTCCTGGGTCCAGCTCGAAAGAGAGGTGACGAGGGCTGTGGCAGGCAAGCGCTCTCTTGTCTGGGTTTTGTAATGGTCCCCGAGATGCTGAGACCCCCGCAGCTCCAGCTTCGTGACTATCACATGACAGAAGCTGAGGGACTCTGCCGCCAAGACTGATAGAGAAGAAGGGGGAAAGAAACCAGCGTTCATTTCCCCCTACCTCGTTCTCCTCCTCCTGCCTTCCCCTCCCTCTTCTTCTCCAACCACCACCACCCACTCAGCTGCCCCCGCTCCGAAGCCCCTTAGCAGGGACCAGGCGGGGCCAAGCGCACAGGCAGCTCTGCAGGGAACATGTAAAGAGAGATGTGGAGTCTGTACTGTTTCACAACGCTGGATTGAAAGGCAGGATGAATGAGGAAGAGCACACAGTCTCTCTCTCTCTCTCTCTCTCTCTCTCTCTCTCTCTCTCTCTCTCTCTCTCTCTCTCTCTCTCTCTCTCTCTCTCACACACACACACACACACACACACCCTTACCTTTCTCCCAGATTCTATTTCTCCTCCATTTCATTTAGAATAGTCTCCGATCACATTTTCAACCGACTATCCTATTCTATACTACTAAGAAGGCCCTTTGCCCTACTACAAGGAGGAAGACACCTGATTTCTAAAAGACAAAGGAAAGCTGTTGGGAGGAGAGACTTAACAGTTTGTTAGAATCTAAAGTTTTGTGCATTGATGTCCCTATATATGGAAATAGGCCCTTGGAATGAATGAATCAGACTCATGAATTGCTTAAATAGAGGAAAGCAGAGAAGCAATTTGTAAGGTCAAGGTTGCAGATGTGTACTACTTGGAGGGCTAAAAAAAGAAGATTAAGAGAAGGTATATTTGGATATATGCTTAAACAAGTATTTGGGGGAGGAGGTTTTTAAGCAAATAGTGAAAAAACAAATAAATAGAAGGATAATGATTCTATAATCCAGAGTCTGGCTAATCTTTGTTATGGTGAATGAGATGTTTCCTTGAGGTTGAGATGAAAACCAGGGTTTAAAGATATGTGTAACTGAACATAGTGATTGAAAAACAGACCCATTCTGGATTTGGGGAACTCGGGAACACTTAGTGATCCAGTCTGGAAGCTGATACCATGCAGAACTTTACTTTTACTTAGCCAAGCAAGCCAGAAAGACTGCTTTTTCAGAGTAAAATGTTAGTGTCATATCTGTTCATTCTATCTCTTGTTTGTGGGAGTGGAGAAAGCAGTTGATGAAGGGGAAAGAGGGTAGGCCATTGATCCTAAAGTAATTGTTAAGTAACTTCATGTGTGACCTTGTGCAAATCACTTCTCTCTGGGCCTCAGTTTCCTCATCTGTAAAATGACAGAATGGGATTTGATTTATAAAAAAACATTCTTCTAGCTCTAACGCTAACAGTCCTGTGATCACAGGTGCTGGTGAGTTGGTGCTGAAGGTACAATGATTCTGTAATTCAGGGTCTGGATAATTTTTTCTATTGCAGAAAGAGAGGTTTCATCTAAGTTGAGATGAAAGGTTTTCTTCACAACAGAATAGTGGTCGCTTCTCTCTCTTTCTACCCCCTCCCCCCACTCCCTCCCCCACGAAGCAGCCGCAGCAGCAACTGTAGAAGCTTCCCTTAACTTTAAGACTGAATTTATTTTTGACACTTTGTCAGTTTAGGGAGTCTTTGCCAGCAGATGTCTGCTGATCGAGTCACTAAAGTGAGAGTCTGGCAAAGGTCAAGGAGAGATCCAGAAAAACCACGCAAGGAGGAAGAAAATGAACACCATCTTTGTTGGCTGAACTCAAAGCTGGTAATTTTAGTGTTAGGGGGTTGGAGGAGGCATTGGAGTTTTGTTTTGCTTTTCTCCCAGAAACTTTGTAAAGCACGCAAAAGCTTCCTATGTGATCGAAGAGAAGAAATCCAGAGATAACTTCCTTGTAGCCGCAAATCACTTGGCTATATAACCACGTAGTCTGGGCAAAACAAACTACTGTCGTTCCTCGCTAGACACTAGTTTTCAGGAGACTAGTCTTACTCTCGGCAAGGATAAGTCTGATTTGGTTGGGCCATGTTTATTATAACAATTGACAGGAAGGTCAGTGGTAGGCTGTATTGTGTCGAAGTACCTCTAACCCCATTCTTCTGTACCCAGCAAAGGTTACCTTTTAATGGCCGTTTAGTGGTCGATTTTCGGGAGGAACTGTGGACTTTCTAATAAACACCTTTTCATTTGGCTTAGGAATAAAGATGGTTTAACTTAGATAAATGGGTTCGTGATAGTGGTTCCTTTTTCGCTTCTTAGAACGCACAGGAACGTTTTTTGGTGGTGGTTGCGACTTTTTTTTTCTTCTCCACGTCAAAGTAGTTGTCATTAAAGGTTAATACTAGGGTATTGATTATTGCTACACAGTGGCTGAAGGACAATGACAGCTTCAATACTATTATTTACTGTCATCATTGCTGACCTTTGGTTCGAATTTTGACAAGTAACTTTTACTTGCTCCGTGGCTACTGGCAAGTATATCAGTTAGTTTTTTAACTTCTGTGTCCCTTTCTGTAAAAAGGGAATAATACTACCTACCTCATGGGACTGGGTGAGTACAGTCTTTTTTGTAAACCTTAACACTATATAAAGGTGAGTTATTATATTGCTTTCACCTCCTCCTTTAGTAAGCCAACTTTTCCCCTTCCAAAT
Organism: Pseudocheirus occidentalis; assembly: GCA_028646575.1. Classification (NCBI taxonomy): domain Eukaryota; kingdom Metazoa; phylum Chordata; class Mammalia; order Diprotodontia; family Pseudocheiridae; genus Pseudocheirus; species Pseudocheirus occidentalis. Next base: position 116,893,023 of record CM053599.1, on the reverse strand, counting down.
ACAGCATCACTACACTTTAAACAAAACAAGAACCTTCTTATCTTATATGGATGGAATAGTCCTAATTATGCACACCACTGCTGGGGGTTCTTGCTTAGAAACCAGCATTGCGGTTTCTAAGACTGCTGAGTACCAGGGACAGAGACAAGTTCATGGCCCTTGAAGGAGAAGAGGAGAGAAAAGCACAGTAAGGAGGGGGGTGGGGAACAAAAAGGAGGAGAGAGAAAAAAAGGGAAGAAGAAAGGGGAGGGCAGAAAGGAGGAAAAGAGAAAAGTGAAGCAAGGAAGGAAAAAGGGTGAGAAGAGAGAAAAGGGAGAGAGACAAGGAGAGGAAAGAAGAGGTCTGAGAAAAAGAGAAAAGGGGAAAGGAGAAGCAGGTGTAGGGTGTTGAATCATAGAGAGCATTAGGGGATGAAAGGAAAACTATTCTTTCTTAACTTTTCATTTATTTGTTATTTAAATCTAGAGACTATGGGACCTTCCAAGTTACTGATGCATAAAATGAAGGTGTTAGACTAGAAGATCTCTATGCCTCCTTCCAGCTCTTAACATCCTATGTGTCTATATATGCACCATCTTTGAAAGAACTGAGCAGTGTTTTGGCACTGGGAGTAAGACTGGTAGTGGTGTTAGAATTCTTTTGAGGTGCTTGTTGACCTGACCTAGGCTCCCAAAACAATTACTTAAAGAAAAATAGGTCATGTAACCACACTGGCGCCAATCAGCCAGTGTCAAATTTCTGGGGTGTTTTACAAATTATACACTAACCAAATATTGGCTGGTGCTCCAGGCACTGGCTGCCAAGTCATTGCCCCTGGGTTACTGTAATTATCTCAGTAGTATCTTCTGGTTCGTCCCTTAGGCAGTTGTTGCTGACACTTTGCTAGGAATGGAAGTCAATATAGAATTTACTTAATTTAATTGTGTCTTTGGAAAAGAGTAAATTTCCAGTAAAAGACGACAGGTGTGGGGTTGACAGCGTATATTATTATTCATCTTATTCTCTCACTATTCTCCGACCTCCCCCCCCCCACATTTCCTCTCTCCTCTCTTTCCCTTCCTTTTCTTTCTGCATTCCTTTCTCTTCCCACCCCACCTAGTGGCAACCTGTCACACCACTCCCTTCTGTCCTAAAGACCCTTGCCTCATCTGAAAAATGAGATTCGGACCAGTGAGGTTTCTTTATGCTCTAACCTTCTACCATTCCCTTTCTAATTTCTTGACATTGAATAATCAGAATTTCGACGGCTCCTTTTGAGCAAAAGGATCTCTCAGCTAGCTACACAAGTAGAACCTCAAAACCCAGATAACCCTGATCAAGCAGACAGATTACC
>CM053599.1:116866690-116886690 GCA_028646575.1 Pseudocheirus occidentalis | reverse complement strand
TCACTATTTTAAAATTTAAATTTAACTTTCTTCATTACTGAGTCAGAAATCAGCAGAGTTGGACGTTAGAAGTAGAGTATAGCTTTCCCTAAAGTATTTAAAACTTTCATTGGATACACACTTGCTTTTTCATTATTATCTAACCCATTACACCTTAGCAAGAGGTAATTATTGGTCATCCTTTTGGTCTGGGTCTATGATTTCACTGGTACAGGGAGCTTAAATGAGGAAAATCCCTTTACCAATGACCACTGCTGATTTAGAATTTTAAAGAGCTTCCTGGGGGCACTGAGACTTTCCAGAGCTCATACAGCCAATATGTGTCAGAGGCTTATCTAGATTCTGTACTATCTAGCTTCTTTTATTGATCTTTATTTCATTAGTTTTGTTGGTATTACTACTGGTAGGGAGTCTTCTGTAGAGTGAGCTGGTCTCAGAGCCAGGAAGAAGCTGGTTCAAGTACCACCTCTGACACATACCACCTGAGTGATCCTAAGTTCTTAATACTCTATGCATATCCCTAAGATTGCTGAGAAAGTGTCAACCTATATTGGTAGAGGAAGCCCCTCAATGGGAGCTCTCAATACCAATGAGATGGGAGAGTCAATCTTTAGCTCTACTGTCGTAGTGCTTCCCTACAAATGATATGGTTTTTATTTTGCAGCTATCTGGACTCAGTTATGTTAGGTTTAGAATCTGAGGATATGGGTTTGAATCCTGACTCCTTCACTAATTACTGGAATGACTGGAATTACTATTCTATTTGAAATGTCACATATCTAAATAAAAAGTACGTTTTTTTCTGATAATAAATGGAATAGGAAGAATGGGCATTTTCATTCTATTTATCAATGCAACGCTAAACAAGAATTCATTGTTTTCTCTTTCCAGGTAAGACTAAGGTTATTTTCCTGTGCCTGTGATTCTGGGAAAATAATTTAGCTTACTTGGCCTGTTTCCTCATAGGTGTTTGGATTAGATGACATTTGAGGCCTCTTCCATATATATATATATATGTATATATGTATGTGTGTACATTTCTGTCTATATATACTTACACATACATACTTACACACAGACACACATATATATCTTATATCGTATAAATGAACATGTGAACATGTATCCAACAGTAAAATGTGAGCACTTTGAAGGCAAGAACTTTTGTATTTTTTTTCCTAGGAACTAATACAATGACTTAATAAATGCTTGTTGATTTATTGAGCAAATTGAGGCCCAGAGAAAATAAGTGATTTGTCCAATGTCACACATGTTAAATAAGTTGCAAGCACTCCAAATCTGTGCTGCTTTCCGATTTGAGATTAAGGCAGCAGTTAGTCTGTGGAGACCAAAAGGTTTTCTAAAAAAGATTTACCCTGTGTTTTTCAGTTCTTGTCTGTTTTAGGAGCCATCTTATAAGGGGCCAGAATACTAATTAATTTCTCATCTATCACCAAAACTCTTATAATTTGGCACAAGGGATAATTTTGTTTAGATGGTTGTTTGATTTTAATAGGATGCTTTAAAAATACCTTGACATGTATCTTCCTCATTGTGAAGGAAAACAAAAATTAAAAAGCCCAAAGAGTTAAAAGTCAGAAGTTCAGTGATTTTTTTTTGTTGCTGTTGAAAAGAAAATGAAAACTCACTACTGGGCCCAGTGTTCTATCTTAAACCATTTAATTCCATAAAATATTTTCTAAATTGAAGAAAAATACATCATACAATTTACATGGTTAGTCAGGAATTACACTGAAAGTTCATTAAATCACATCTAGGGAATTTAAGTGAACTGAAGTAAGTTAAGTGCTGAGTTAATTAAGTTGTTAATTAGTTAATTAACTGTTATAGTTTTAAGTGATACTATTAACAAACAGACATAAATTTCAGTTTTGGTTTCCTGTGTTTAGAAAGTCTTTATGGAACTGTAAAAGCTGGAGGGCTTAATTCTTTCCATAGAATTTTAGAGCTAAATACTAACATATTTGTAATAGGATTTTTATTATTTAGAGTCTAAGGCAGTTTAAAATCATTTAACAAATTGTCTTTAAAAAAGTAAAACAGAAAATCTTTCCTTTTGCTCTTATGTTTTTTAAAAAAATAAAAACGAATATATACAAGTACAGCAGCAGCCCTTTTTGCTTCATAGTGGTCAGCTATGATCCTTGATGTTCCAGCAACCATGTTGAAGGGATCTGAAGTTAGAATTGACCTTGGCATCCGTTATTTCAGTGTGGAAATCTTCCACCATGGGAAAGTGAAGATCCTTTGTAATGATCAAGGAAACAGGACTTCCCTGCCCCTCACCCTCACCCCCCCAACCAAACTACATTGCCTTCACTGACACAGAAGTTTAACTGGGGATGCTGCAAAGAATCAAGTTGCAATGAACCCCAGAAACATAGTCTTTGATGACAAATGTCTGATTGGTGGCAGATTTGATGATGCAATTGCACAACTGGACATAAAGCATTGACTTTTCATGGCGGCAAATGACACAGGCAGGCCTAAGATCCAAGTGGAGTACAAAAGGGAGACCAAAAGTTTCTATCTAGAAGAAGTTTCTTCTATGGTCTTGGCCAAGACAAATGAAGTCAGTGAAGCTTATCTTGGGAAGGCTGACACAAAAGGTGTCATCACATTACCAGCCTACATCAATGATTCCCAATGTCAAATGACCAAAGATACTTGAACTATTGCTGGTCTCAATGTGCTCCAAATCACCAATGAGCCAACTGCTGCTGCTATTGTTTATGGTTTGGACAAAATGATCGGTGCCGAGAGAAATGCATTGATCTCTGACTATAGAGGTGGTACTTTCAATGTATCCATTATTACCATTGAAGATGGCATCTTTGAAGTCAAATCCACAGTTGGGAACACCCACTTGGGTAGGGAAGACTTTCACAACCACATAGTCATCTATTTTATTGCTGAGTTCAAGTGAAAGCACCTAAAGGGCACCAGTGAGAACAAGAGGGATGACCACCAACTATACCCTGCTTTAAGCATGCAAAGCAAATTCTCTCTACCAGTTCCCAGGCCAACATTGAGACTTACTCCTTCTGTGAAATTATCAACTTCTTTATGTCTCTTGAGAACACATGACTGTTTTGAAGAGCTGAATGACCATCTCTTCAGTGGCACCCTTGACCTCATGAAATAGGCCCCAAGAGATGCCAAGCTAGATAAATCACAGATTTATGATGTCTTCTTAGTAGGAGGTTCCACTCAGGTTCCCCTAATCCACAAGCTTCTTCAGGACTTCTCCAATGGCAAGGAGTTCAACAAGAATATCAATCCTGATGAAACCGTTGCCTATAGTGGAGCTGTCCAGACTGCCCTTGAGATAAATATGAGAATGTGTGAGACTTGCTGCTATTAGAAATCACTCCTCTTTTCCTTGGAATTGAAACTTCTGGTGGAGTTATGACAGTTTTGATCAAAAGTAATATCCCTATCCCATCAAGCAGATGCAGACATTTACCACATACTAGGGCAACCAGAGTGGTATACTTATTCAGGTTTTTGAAGGTGACATATAACAATGGAGAACAACTTACTTGGCAAATCTGAGCTCACAGGAATAAGCTTTGCCCTAGGGGTGTCCCTCAGATTGAAGTAACATTTGACATTGATGTAAATGGCATTCTTAGTGTTTCTGCTATGGATAAGAGCAAAGGCAAGAAGAACAAGATGACCATCATCCATGACAAAGGTCTTTTGAGCAAAGACATTGAGTTTAAGGTCTAGGAGGCTAAGAAATACAACTGAAGATGAGAAACAGAGATGAGGTACCTTCTAAGAATTCTCTTGAATCTTATGCTTTCAACATGAAGACTACTGTAGAGAATGAGAAATTCCAAGGCAATATTGTTGAACACAAACAGAAGATCTTTGACAAATGTCATGCAATAATTATCTGGCTGGATAAGAACTGGACTTCTAAGGAGGAAGAATTTGAGTATCAGCAGAAAGAATTGGAGAAGGTCTGCAATCCCATCATTACTAAGCTGTACCAGAGTGCAGGTGGCATGCTAGGAAGCTTGGGTTCCCAGGAGATGGAGCAACCCCATCTGGAGGTGTTTCTTCCAGACCTACCACTGAAGATGTCAATTAAATGCACCAGAAGAAAGAGTATTATTACGCATAAAAATGGAAGAACTCAAAATGGAGTCCAAGGCAGGAGCAATTTTTAAAAGTAACATTTTAGCTACTGTATAAATTTGAGCAATCTGAATACTCAAATGTATGCAGAGGGAGAGAAGTGAACAATATTGTTCTTTATCAATACTGCAAACAAGTAGAAATGCAATTTTTGTTCAGGGGAATAAAATATACTTAAAAGTGACAAAATAAACAAAGAAAACAAAAAACCCATCTGAACAAGCTGGTTCAACGTGAAATTTGTGTTTTGGCTATTTTGGGTATGTTTTTTGTACAGCTGACAACCTTTAGGGTGGGAATTTTGGAGAGTACAGAAAGAAAGGGCTAACAAGGTCCTAGGGTAGACTCCCATGGTGTATATGATTTTTTTTTTCTCCACTGTGATGACTTTGAGCTTGTATCTTGAACTGTCTTTGTCATTTCTTTCTTTTTGAAAGGGGGAAGGCAGGGCAATTGGGGTTAAGTGACTTGCTCAAGGTCACATGGCTAGTAAGTGTTTAGTTTCTGAGGCTGGATTTGAACTCAGGTCCTCCTGACTCCAGGGCTGGTGCCCTACTCACTGAGCCACTTAGCTGCCCCTCTCATTTATTTCCTGTCAGAATATTCTCGCTTAATTCTTTTGTGTAGTGGGAAAAATGCCAGATGTATTCTCTCTGACAGGGCTTGGGTTTTTTAACTTTGCATGTATGAACATGGGTAAGTCATTTGACTTCTACAGACTTCATCTAAGAAAATGAGAGAGCTGAATGAGATTATTTCTAAGGTATTTTCTGTCTTTTAATTCTGTCTTGGAATGGTTTGCCTTTCCTTCTCTAGTCCATTTTATAGATGATGAACTGAGGCAAACAGGATTGAATGACTTCCCCAGGGTCACACAGGTAATAAGTGTCTGAGGTCAGATTTGAATTCATGAAGATGAGTCTTCCTGATTCCTGCCCAGTGCTCTATCCATTGTGCCACTCAGAAGTCCTTTGGGCTATATGACCTCTGAGATATTCCTTTGGGCTATATGACCTCCAAAATATTTCTTCCTGCTATAATGTGATCTTATGAATCTCTGAGTCCCAAGAGCTTTGTCCAAGGTACTCTGTTAGGGCAGGATCTGGGCAGCATATGGAATTTTTTTTTTTACTGGACCCATGATTATATTGGTGTAAGAAACTTCTGAGGAAATGCTCACTACCAATGAAGAACAGCACTTGCGTTGCTACTGATATTCTTTGAGTGACGGGGACACTAAAAAGTTAAGTAACTTGTCCAGGGTCGTTGGCAGGACTTTAATTCATTTTTCTGCTTGAGAACAGTTACCTCTGTCTCTTACACTAGTTATCTATCCCTTGCACCAGATTGCCTCTCTGTATGCTATGAGGGGATAAAGAAGAAAAAGAAAGTTTTCCTCCTTTCATGGAGATCATAATCTAAGTATGCAGGGAGGTAGTATGTATAAATATGAAATACAAACAATTAAGATCAATTTTCAAAGCAGTGGATTAGCAAATTATAATTAGTATTCAGTAAACTTTATTATCTGACATGATCAGGAAATGACAAGCACTTTAACGAAAAATTCCCATTAATAAAGAGTTAATTAACACATGCCAAAATGTTTTTTTTAATCTAGAGAATTCAGATGCAATAAAATAGGTGACAGTGGAATTATAGTGAACATATTTGAATTTTTTCTTTTCTTAATGATTCAGAAGCACTTGAGGATATGGTAGTACCTTAGAATCAACATTATGAACCTAAATTAATCATTATATAATAGACATCAAGAAGTTCTGGTTAGAGAAGAATTCTGATTAATAGACTATGGGACAACAAAGAGCTTACAATAGTATAGCCTAGGTATATAAATGATTAAAAATAAAGAAATGAAACTTATTGGCAGGAAATCATAGAGACCTTCCTAGAGGAAATAAGTTTGGAGGTAGATACTGAATCAAGCAATAAGCATGTATTAAGTGCCTGCTCTGTGTCAAGCGCTGGGCTAGGTGCTGAGGATACAAAGGCAAAAAAAAAAGAGAGAGAAGAGAAAGAGGAAGGGAGGGAGGGAGGGAAGAAGAAAGAAAGAAAGAAAAGGGAGGGAGGGAGGAAGGAAAGAAGGAAGGAAGGAAGGATGAATGGAAGGAAAGAAGGAAAGAAATGGAAAAGTTTCTGTCCTTGAGGAGCTTATAGTATCTCAGGGGAAGAGAAGAAGGATATATAAAATAAATAGAGAATGACTTTTTTTAAGTCAGCAGGACACTTGGGGGCACAACTTGAATTGTTAGTCTACTAAGATTTCTAGGCTTTCCTACCCATTACCTCTCAAAGTCTCTAGAATTCCCAAACATTTTACCCTTCTGTCTTCACTTCAGTTTTATATGTAGGTACCTATCACTAGGTGCCCTATCTCTAAAGATAGGGAATTGAGATCAGTAGTTGAGGTTCAGATAGCTTTTTGTTGTTGTTCAATCATTTCAACTGTGTTCAACTTTTCTTGACCCCATTTGAAGTTTTTTGGGTAAAGATACTGGAGTGGTTTACCATTTCCTTCTCCAGCCCATTTTATAGATGAGGAACTGAGGCAAACAGTTAAGTGACTTGCCCAGGGTCACACAGCTAAAAAGTGTCTGAGGCTAGATTTGAACTCAGGAAGGTAAGTCTTCCTGATTCCAGGCCCAGAACTCTGTGCACTATAGCACCATCTAGGGGCCCTCACATAACACGCTCTGTTTCTGTTATTTTGAGTAGCACAAATCTAACACACAAGATACCAACAAAACAAAGATGCCATTTGACTTCTGACTACTTCTTCCCAGGGTCAGCATTTATTGCACAAACAGGACAAACACAGAGTGGAAAAGAAAGAAACATCTGAATACTACAGCAGAATCACTGTAAATTCCTTGTAGTCTCCCTTGGCTGCTTGCTCCCATACGTTTGTGATCATTGCTTGGACAATATCACATGTAGACCAGATATCTTGACATATGCATGGTGGAACAACACTGGTAAATAACATCGAACCTAAATAGCCTAATAATTATAGATCAGGAATTGGAAGGGATCTTTAAAGCCTCTTCCCAGTCCAAACTTTCATTTTGCAATGAGAAAAATGAGGCCTGGGGAGGTCAATTGACTTGTCCAAGGTCACGTAGCCCGTAAACGTCAGAAGCAGGATTTGTATGTATCAGTGTTTGTTTGTTGAGATTTGGGTCCTCTGAATTCAGTCAGTGCCTTTTCTGACGCAATGTCTTAGGTTTAGCTACATGTATCAGAGTTCATTTCTGGCACGCGAATTTAGCTGTACCCTTCTACGCCCTGCATCCTTTGCTTAACACTGTGTACAAAATCCTGCTCTTTTGAGTGTAATCTCAGCTAACAGGGAATGTTCTTTTCCTCTGCCTACAAGTAAGCCATGAGGTGGCTAAGTGGTGCAGTGGATAGAGATCTGGGCCTGGAGTCAGGAAGATGCATCTGCCTGAGTTTAAATACAGTGTCAGACGCTTACTAGCTGTATGACCCTGGGCAAATCACTTAATCCTCCTTGCCTCAGTTTCCTCATCTGCAAAGTGAGCTGGAGAAGGAAATGGCAAACCACTCCAGTATCTCCACCAACAATTTGGGGGCACAAAGAGTCACATGTGACCGAAATGACTGAAAAGCAGCAACGACAATATAGTAACCCATGACAGAGAACTCACTGAAAATGACAGGCAAGTGACACAGTCATTTTAGAAGTCTCTATGTCTTATATTACATCATGTAGCTTGGCTCAATTGCTGAAATTGGAGAAGGTGATTCATATCACAATATTCTCCACCAGCTGAGTCACATACTTCTGTGTACCTCTTCATGAGGAGATGGACAGTAGTGAGTTTATTTGGTTACTCTCGATCTTGCCCGTGCCACATGCAATCAGGAACTATGCTCGCTCCAAACGGGAGCTTTGCAGGCTCTTGAGACCAGTAATAGTAACCTGTTTGGATTTTCCCATTCAGCGTTCTGCCCTTGCCATAATTGTATTCCTACTGTCAGCATGTTGCTTTTAGCTCTCAATTCTCTTTTGAGAGAACATGTGGAAAGAGAAGTTTCCCCTCCCCCACCCTGTATGATTGGTCTAGGTTTTTGTTTTAAGAAAGCAAAGTCTGCTGTCAGGAATTAGGGGAGAAGAATATTTGTTTATGAGAATTTTAGCTTATATTTTCACGTGGCCAATTATATTCAGCCTGGAAAAGTAGATTAAAGTAAGAGAATATTTGCTTATGGGGTTTTTAGGCTGTATTTTCATACAGCCATTTATATTAAGCTTAGAAAAGCAGATTAAAGTCAAATAAGCCTGGAATTCAACTAGCATAGAAATTTTTGATCTCTGGAACAAGTTCCATCCAAATTTAAATATTTTATTAATGGCTTTTCAATTTCCACAGTTTTTAAAGCATTCAAATGGCCATTATTTTGTAATTGTTACGCAACTAGGATGTTGTGGAGAGAGTGCTGAACCTAAAGTCAGGAGGCCTCTCGTCTTGACTTGGCCAAAACTCATTGGGAGACCTTAAGCACATCAAACTGCAGCCTTTCCGGACTATGTCGGCATAAGATGCACAATGATGGGGCTCAACCAGTGTCTCTTTTAGATTCCTTCCATTCCCTAACATCCAACCCTTCTATTTTGGCCTGATTTACTGTACTGTGGAGCCAGCAGAGGGAGCAAAAGCTAACAAACCTGGTTTCTAGAGAGAGGCCAACCTCTCCACAAACAGCACACTGTTTTACACTTTGTGTTCTCTGGGTGTTTAATAACTTTCAAAGGTATTGTGAGGAGACAAATGTTTAAAGTAAATTTAAATGATGATTTCAAAAACATACATTTATGTATATATGCATAGATACATGTATATAAAATTATGCATACATATGTAATTATACATATCAATATGTACACACATGTCTACATGCACACATGCAAGTGCATATTGTGATAATGATGATAATAATAACTAAAATTTATATCATGCTTAATCTGTGCCAGGCACCATGCTAAGCATTTTACAATTATAATTTTATTCCTAACAACCCAGGAAAGTAGATGCTATTATTACCCATATTTTACAAATGAGGAAACTGAGGCAAACAGAGGTTAAGTGACTTGCCCAGGGTTACACAGCTAGTAAGTATCTGAGGCTGGATTTGAACTTAGGTCTTTCTGTTTCCAAGCTTGATGCTTTACCTACTGCACCACCTAGCTGCATAAATCTATATTGATATAAATATATAGTTTATATAATGCAACAAACTGGTTGCTTTATATGTGTTATATAAACAAAGGGACAATTTTAAAAGTTCAAAATCTAGAATAGAAAAGCCATTCAACAAGTCTATAATATAATGACAAAATGAATAAATATCTTATTAGAGGAAAATTAAAAATTCCTTTTCTTTAAATATTTCCCTTTTTATCTTTATCTTTTTATTTCATTGACATATAAAGATATTTTATCTTTATCCTATTTTATCTTAATCATCATTGCATTTTAATATACAATGAATAGAAAAGAGGATTATAGAAGAGACTGTGATGTTCTGTTAAAGCAAATTTAAAAAGAAATGAACATATATTAAGCTTAGTGAGGGCCGTTAGTGCAGTGAGTAGAGTGCCTTACTAGCTGTGTGACCCTGGGTAAGTCTTGTAGCCCTGTTTGCCTCAGTTTCCTCATCTATAAAATGAGCTGGAGGAGGAAATGGCAAACTAGTCCTGTATTTTTTGCCAAGAAAACCTCAAATGGGGTCATGGAGAAATGGACAAGACTGAAAAATGACTGAACAACAACAAAAATGCTTAGCAAGGTAATAAAAAAATTGCTTTATTTGTAACTCCTTCTGGATGTCCCTTAAAAAAATTTTTGTTGGTGCTTTTCTATGTCTTTCCTTATCCTCTAACCTACTTTCCCCTAAGTATCTTCTATCAATTCTTTCTCTCTTTCTGTCTCTTATATAAATATTGTTATATATGTAATATACATTTATATAATTACATCAATCAAAACAAACTAGATTTAATAAAAGAAACATTGTAGTTGCCCCAAGGTCTTAATTTTTTTATCCACATCATCATGTAAAGAAATCATAATTTTTGTTAGCAATTTACTGCTTTTGACCTGATATAGTTGTTTATTAGTAAAGTAAAATTAAATAAGGCAATTAAGTGGTTCACTCTAGCCAATAAGTCTCCTCTCTTTTTTTCTCCAAAATACAAATTAATTTGTTATTATATACAAAAACCCTTTTTTTTTTAGGTTGTGAAACACAATTACAGGTCCAGTTCAACACAAACCCTCTCCCCGCAAAACCCCCAAAGAAGTAATTGCTTCAATTCGATTCAATTCAACAAACATTTATGAAATACCTATTTTGTCCCATGTACTCTTGTAGGCCCTCAGGATATAAAGACAAAAGTGAGACATTTCTTGCCCCCAAGGAACTTCATTCTCCCAGGGTGAGCTAAATACAACATTTATAGAAAGTAGATACAAAACAATTTGGGAAAGGGAAGAGCATAAACAATAGGGAGAATCAGGAAAAGCTTTTTATAGAATGTGACTTGAACAGAGTTCTGAAGGGTGTTAGAGGTTCCCAGGGGCAGAGATGAGAAGGTAGTACATTCTAGACCTGAGGGGCAGCCTTGCAAAAGCAAACTTTGTAGAGAAAATAGAACATTCTATACAAGATAAAGACAAGCCTGCCAGTCTGGCCAGTACATAGATTGCTGTTGTTGGGGAATAATAGGTAATTAGCCCAGAATCTTTGCTTATAGTTGGATTTGTGAAGGCTTTAAATGCCCAAGAGCAGTGTGAATTTTGTCCTAGAGTCAAGATGGAGTTGCTAGAATTTGAGGAGGTGAGTGACATGGTTAAAAATGTGCTTTCGGGATATCAATTTGGCGACTGGAGGGCGAATTTGAGGGAAGAGATCCTGGTCGATGCAGAAAAACCATTTAGGAAGCTATTCGGGTGAAATGGAAATGAGGGCCTGAAGTACAATAGTGTCTTTGTGAGTGGAATGAAGAGGATGGATGTGGAGCTGTTGTGGGGGTAACATCAATAAATCCTGCCATCTTGAAAATGAAGCATGAAACCTGGGTTGTGAACCTGAGAAGAATGGTAGTGTCAACAGAAATAGGGAAGGTAGAAGGATGGGTTCAGGAGAAGATTGGGTTTGGACCTGTTAAATTAGAAATACCTAGGGAATATCCAAGTAATTGTACAACAGTCATTTGGAAGTGCAGCGGCGGACCCCAGGAGAGAGGAGCACTGGATACATAGATTTAGGACCTGCCTGCATAGAGATGATCATTTATTTCTTGGGAACTGATGAGACCACTAAGAGAATATAAAGGAGAGAATGCCTTCTTGGGGCAGCTGGGTGGTTCAATGAATAGAGTATTTGGCCTGGACTCCAGAAGACCTGAGTTGAAATATAGCCTGATATACTTACTAGCTGTGTGATCTCAGGCAAGTCACTTAACCTCTGCTTGCCCCAGTTGTTTAGTTGTGTCCTACTCTTTGTGACCCCATTTGGGGTTTTCTTGGCAAAGATACTAGAGTGGTTTGCCATTTCCTTAGACAGCTCATTTTTCAAAGCAGGAAGTGAGGCAAAAGAGGGTTAAGTGACTTGCCCAAGGTCACATGACTAGTAAGTGTAAAGTGTGAGGCCGAATTTGAACTCAGGTCCAGGGCTGGTGCTCTATTTACTGCACCAATTATCCACCCCCCAGATGATGGAATTTTAATGTGCTAATATGTTAATGTCATGTCATCCCTTTACAAAGTACAAAACCTTTATTTTTATGTTTGAGCAACAATGATTGGTCATGACCTGGTGGCCCATTTAGTATCGATCAGGACTACTTTATGGTATAGTCTAAAGTTCTCTCACCTCTCTCACCTCTAGGCTATTCCCCTCAGCTTGTACTTGCATTAGCAGATAGGTTACTCAGAAGATGATTGCTACTACCAGGTTCTAGGGTTACTTGTGGGTCTAGGTACTTGCTGCTATAGAGCAAAGGTTCTCACCAGTGTGTTTTTCATGAACAAACAACAATTAGACAACATTAGCTCAGAGCACATGCATTTAGTAAGATGGCTAATGAAGAAGAGTAGCTATAAAATGTTCCCCTATTAATCTGGCAATACTCTTCTACAAACAAACCAACAAACCCCATAGCATCCATAGGAAAGTGGACCTAAATTCAGAGTACAGTGATAGTGAGGCAAGGTAACTTAAAATCCAGTCATTTCAAGGTTTTTTTCTCCTCATAGAATCCTCATAAAACTCCCCACAGGGTCAATAATTAACATCCAACAAACGTTTATTAAGTACCTACTATGTGGCAGGCACTGAGCTAAGGGCTGGGGATACAAAAACAAAACAAAGAAAGTCCCATTCCTAAAAAAAACCCTTACAGTCTAATGGAAGAAGAAGGTACGCAAAAGGAAACTGAAAGGTGGGAGGTGGAAGTGGTACCTGACACTGAAGCAAGGTCGGAGAAGTTGCAGATATCCCAGAGTAGTACAGCCAGGCGAAAAATGAGGTGCTCTTAGCCGAATCCCTTCTTCAAATGGAGGTTTTGGAATTCACGGCTCTACTCTTTAATAAGAGTAGGGGCTAGGGATGAAGTAGAGTACCAAGACTAGGATCTCGAAGAATGATGAGGTTTTCTCAATGATGTGTTTCCTAGGGCATGGTGGAGAAGTTAGAGATAGATAGCCCGGATTGGTGTGGTGTGGTGAGAACTGAGATGATCTAAGCTGAGCCCTGTGCTTAAGTGGAGTTTTAGGAGTTCATGGCTCCACCCTTTAATCAAAGGGTCAAAGAGTAGTAATGAGGTACAGTATCAAGGCTGATGGAATTACAGAATGATGAAGTGCAGTAGATACAGTATCTCTCCACAGTGATTCATTAAATGGATTCCCAGAGTCTGTTTTTCTATGAAGAGTAACTTTTAATTCTCAGGGGGCAGATTTCTTTTCTACTGTCAAGGGTTCTACTCCTTAAAACTATTTTCAAAACTACAGTCATTGCCTTTCTCTATCTATGTTTATCTAGAGAATGTGTCTATTTCCCTAAACTGTGCCCTCAGACTCTCTAGAATTCATTCTCCAGTTGCTGGATGGGGTGTCTCCTTTTGTGCAAATAGCTTGATTCCTAGATCCCATGGCCAATGGTGGGGACAGGAAGGAGAAATCCCTTCCTTTATCTCTGGAGGGCTCACTCTTCAGACCTACACTGACTCAAGCTGCTTGCCTGCCTTTTAAAGGCCACCTGAACACATGGCAGATCATTGTTATTTCATTGACATTGCTCCCTTTCAACTCAGTGTGATAGAAGTATTTATACTTTGTAAAGGAATAACATGGTGTTAACACCTTGTTAACACATTTATGTATTATCATCTATAATTGTATCCTGTTATTACATCAATTGAGTTGGGGAAAAGGAACAACCAAATCCCCACCTCCATTACAATGTCTTCCCAGGCAAACATTTATTATCCATAGCAAATCAACCAGTGTGCTTCTGAATATATTTACCATACTATCAAATAATGGATAGATTACTAGTGATTTGGAGAGACATCAGCATTGTGCTTTTTCAGTCCCTTCTTCAATGCCTTATACTTTTAAAAAGTCTCAGTTAAGTCTTTGTAGCAACATTCTTAAGCAATTTAGAAAGTCATCCATGAGGGTCCAGGCCTACTATTGGTGTTGGACCTGGGGATTAATACTCACCTCAAATAAATGGTTACATAATGTTAGCAAGCATAAATCACTTGATGAAATTCTCATAGGTTACTCCCTTGCATTAGTGCTTTCCAACACCCCCTTGAACCCAAAAATAATTTTAAAAGAGAAAAAGGGAAAAAGAAATTCAAGCTTTTTGCCTCAAAGGAAAAGTTTGGCACTAAAAGATTTTTAGACAAATACATCTAGGATGTATTTATACAAATATACAAAAACTATAAAATATACAAATATACAAAGCTATATATATATATATATACATTTATACAAATACAAATAGAATCTAGTCTTGATTAGAAATTGCCTCCTCTCCTTCAGGAATCCAAAAATTTCCCCAATAGGATTCTGTAATGCATAGGATAATCCCAATGGAAGTCCAAATTCATACCTCTTATGACCAGAAGGCTAACTGACTTAAAAGGAAAACAAAAACTCAGGGAAGTTCCAAACAGGTGGGATCCCAAACAAGGGATTAAATACTTGTATTTGGTTATTCTGGTTTCAATATCAATAAGCAAAATTTATCACATGGATCTCCAGTCCATGAGGATCTCAGACAACTGTCTGGATTCATGTCACAGATATGTAGTCTAATCTGCTTAAAAGTGAAAAAATTAGCATGGATGAGTCACTATAGTGTACTCTAGGAGAACTGTTAGGCATCAGTATTCTAGGAATGTAACTACTATTCTATAGATATTAGCATATAAGCATTCAACTATGCAAAAGTCATCTCAGAGAAATTAATCTGACTTGTAAAGGAAACACATGAGAAACTGACTGTCAACAGTCTAAAACAAAAGAAAAATGCTATTTTTTTCTCTTGTAGATTTTCTGTAATACTAAGGCATTCAAGGAGGAAATCTTGAATGGAAATCTCTATTATTTGCCTCTGAGATTTTTTTCCTCCCCCCCCTCATGTTATTGAACATAAAAACTGACCTCTTTTAAGGATTTGAGAGAAGGTATCTGATGTGATGCATTGACAAGGAATTTGTAGATTTTTTTTAAAATTGAAAACCCCTTAAATTTTTAACAACATACATTGATCTAAAATAGCTTTTTTAGTGGTCTCATTAGTGTGAAACTTGTACTTGTCTGTCCCAGCGAATTTTATTATTCAGATGTTTGGCACTCATAATCAAGGAAAAGAGCTGTGAACATTTGAAGAAAAACTCCCACTAAGACTACAGAGCTAGGAAGATAAAAAACAAAAAGGTTAAAGAGGACTGGGTGTGATTGACAATAAGCAGTATAGATAGTATCTGGTGAAAGTGATAAAAACCAAGTCCCTCCCACTGATAAAACCAAGAAGCACAAGGAAAAAAAGGGGGATGGGAGACATAAAAGCTAGAAAAAAAGAGGAAGAAAGTAATATGAGTAAGAAGGTAAGAAGAATATTCTTGGGTAAAAGAGGTTGGAAAGGTTGTGAATATCAGAGGCATAGTTTTTAGAGAAACCTCTTCCTACACCTCCCTCCTATACCCTTTTCTACTACTCCCAGTCCATTGATTTCTTGGATAGTGGCAGTGGTAGCAGCAGAAATTCAATGTATGTATACATACATTGAAAATTTTTATTTGTGAATTGCTCTTGGAGCACCCTTTTTGGTTAAAAGGTATGAATAGGAATACAGAGGGTGGTGAGTAGATATGATAACAAAAAAGACAAGATTCAGTCCTTGCTGATGGGGGAGAGAGTATAGTATATCCATGAAATTTCAACCTAATTGATCTCAGTAGGACCTGAGGTATAAGTTTTACAATCACTGTATTGTAATTTGTACTGTAATTGTACAATCCATTAATATTCATAATGATTGTAATTATATTTGATAAGGAGAGGAAAAATATTTGACATATATTAGAGAAAGTTATATAAACATAGTTACATTTTTATAAAATTTCAAGCACCAATAATAAGATACATATAAGAAATAGTGAAAAAAAACTGTTTTTAAGGTCATGTGTGACAGAAAAAAAATGTGGGTAGGTCATAGAATCGAAGCATTGGAAGAGATTCAGAAGTCACCCAGTCCAACCTATACTTGAAACAAGAATCCAACCTATAACATCAATGAAAAGCAGTCACTCAGCTTCTCATTGAGTAAATCCAGTGAGGGAAGTACTGCTAATTTAGAAGGACCATTTTACTTTTGGATAGAGTTAATTTTTCTTCTTATAACTTCAGTCCTCTAGTCCTAGACTTCAAGGATGTCAAGCAAAATGAGTTTAATTACTTTTCTATATGGTCAGCCCTTTAATTACTTGAAGACAACTCTCACATTCCCCTAAGACAAGTATTCTACTCTTCAAGGTTAAGTATTCAGAGTTTTCAATCAGTTACTAAATCTTGCCAATTATACCTCCACTACAAAGCATTATTGATCTACAGGTGGAGGGCTTCTCAGTAGCAACTAGTCTAACCCATTCATTTAATAGATCTTAGAAATCTAAGGTACAGGGAACTTGAATAAGTGGTTTTGAACTTTGATCATTGCAACTATTCAATCTGCCAATACTTAAATATTCTAATTATTACCACAATCAGTTCATCATTTGGCACATACTCATTGATTTCATAAGTATTTATTGCACTTATTTTCTGCAAGTTACCCTGACAGAGGGATGGGGAGTAGGGCATAAATTTCAAATAAATTTTCATTTGTAAAATGGAGATATTATTCTTGCATATTATTTGCTTCAAAGAGGTTTCATTGAGGAAAGTGATTTTTCTCCCATAAAAATTACAGAAATGTCAGCTTATCTTGTTATTATCATGAATCAGCTGCTCTGTGAGTGATGCTCTTTGACCAGCCAGCAGAGGGTGTTCCTTCTCTAAGAGATTGAGCTAGTGCCCATACTCGAAAGTGCAAGTGAATATCCCCTCAACAAACAAAATCAACATTTGCAATTTACTTCATATCTGCAATCTTGAGCATTATTTCTAGAAAAAACACAATATTCATGTATACAAATTTTCTTTTCTTTTTTAAAAATTCAGTTGTTATTAAAGTGATCCTTTTGATTTTATATCTCTGATGATTTTTCTACTCTAGGTACACGTGGGACTTTCACTTTTATTGTACATTAGGCTTAGTTTCCATTCCATTCTTTAGTACTAAGCATCCATAAGGATTTCTGAGGCTAGTAGCACTGGATTTGGAGTCAGAAAGTCTTGAGTCTTGCTTCTACTATTTTCTAGCCATGGAACCATTGGGCAAGTCAATTAGTCTCTCTAAACTTTAGTTTCTTCATCAATAATATGGTGAAAGTAAACATTTACACAAAACGCATACCTTATAGAGCTTTGGTCAAGATCAGAAAAGATAATATGTGGGAAGGCATAAGCTATTTCTGTTATCATTTACTAAGTGGTTGTTGTAGATTAAAAGGTAATTTAGGATCTATGGAAGTTTTGTATTTTTCTGGGTGATATGATAAGCTGATTTCTGCTATAACATGGAAGAACTCTATAGTGATATATGACAAGTATATTCTTGGGAATAAAAATGTGTACATTTGGAATTTGGGTAAACTTGATCTCAGTAACATTGTCAAGGTATTTTGTCCTCCTTTTCAACTGACCTTCAAATATGAAGAGCTCCTGACCAATTCTTATGTAAGTAATCACTATTTAGAAAAAACCAACTTTCTTTGAACAGGAATGTGAGGGCCAGCTAGGTAGCCCAATGCATAGAGCACGGGCCCTGGAGTTAGGAGCACCTGAGTTCAAATCCAGCTTCAAATGTAACACTTACTAGCTGTAGGACTCTGGGCAAGTCACTTAGCCCCCATTGCCTGACCAAAAAAAAAAAAAAGGAATATGAAAATGAATTTTTTAAGCCAAGAACAATTTGGTCAATTGAACAATCCTCCCCTAAGGTATCTATTTTGTAAATTCTGTTTTCATGAATGTGCTACTTTAGAATTCCAGGGCAAAAGTAGGGAACCTGCAGCCTTAGGTCACATGTGACCTCCTAGGTCCTTAAGTGTAGCTTTTTGACTGAATCCAAATTTTATGAAAACAAATCTCTTTTATTTGAAGGATTTGTTCTGTAAAATTCAGATTCATTCAAAAGGTCACACTTAAGGATTTAGAAGGTCACATGTGGCCTTAAGGCTATAGATTCCCCACTCTTATTCTAGAGACTTGAAGTGAAGGCCAGAGCCTCCCTTGCTGCAATTACCTGAGCTTTATCCTGTGCACTGTGAGGGCACAGTTCCTTCTCTTACTTACTTATGCTGTTTTAATTTATGCTTATAATATCAAGATACCATAAGAATTGTAATTAGGAGACTCTGGAAAGAATTCTACTGCTATTTTACTTCTGACCTGGGGAATACCTAGGTGACCATTCATCAAAGAGTCCAGAGATGTCTTTAGCAAAGTGGGTAAGAGGAAAAATACATGAAAGGAGCAAGAGACAGGCCAATCTTTTTGTGTAAATGGAATGGAGATAGTTCTTAGACAGGAAACAGGAACTAAGTGATTGGGCTAAAACAGAAAATGCTTTGAAAATTGAGAAAAAATGGATTATTCTGTGTCTAGCTATTAAGGGGAGCTAGTAAGACATAGAAAGATTCTCAGTAAAAAAAATAGCACCTGTCATGGAACACAGAATGGAAAGAGAAACTCAATACAGATTAGAATACAGAATCAAAATAATGTGTAAAGAAGTTCAGCTTGAATAGACTTCAGGAGAGTAAATCACCAGCAGCTGTAACTGTTTCCAGACTTCTCAATCCACAAATGCCAATGACAAAGTAAAAGGTCAGTGTGGAACTTTGTTGGAGCAGGGGGAGTGTGGTCTGGCTGCTACTCCTAGAGCGAGAAGCCAAGGAGGTGTGGTGGTTGCAGCTGCTGCTGTGTGGCAGCTTCTAGAGCTCCTGGCATGCAGATTGTCAGGGAACTAAGTGACCATTCACCTGCTTGGATCCAGATCACAGGCTTGGGTGATGGTCATGGAGTGTAGGATCACTGAACCAGAGCATGTGGGGGCTGTAGAGAGGGTGCCCATCTACTAGCTCTGGCAGTTGCAAAAACCCCAGTGATTTGGGACATAGCTGTCTCTATTCTGAAAGCAGAGTTCTACCATGGCAAAGAACTCAAAAGTCAAGTAATTGGCTATTATGAGCAAGCAATGGAAGCACAAACAGATGAAAGAATCCTTTTTTGAGGACAAAAAGGATCAAGGCATGGAGCAGGAGGAAGACAACACAGTCACAACTCCTACATCAAAAGCCTCCAAGAAAAATATGAATTGGTTACAGGTCATGGAGACAATCAAAAAAGGATTTTGAAAATCAAGTAAGAGAAGTAGAGGAAAAAATGGGAAGAGAAATGAGAAATGCAAGAAAATCATGAAAAGTGAGTCAATAGCCTGCTAAAAGAGACTCAAAAGTACGCTGAAGAATATAACACCTTAAAAAATAGACTAACTCGATGGCAAGCAGCAAAGCACCACAGCTCCCACACAAACACGCTAAAAAACTCATAAAATGGGATGCTAAACAGATTTTCAAGCTCCAAAACTCTCTAAAAGACAGAAACCACATCTGTTGCTACAGGCAGCGCAGCAGGCGGGGCTCTTCGCAGCAGTCTGGGGCATCAGGCGGGGAGCCGTGTCTATAGGAGAGCAGATCAGCTGCACTGGAGGCAGAGTTACCACATTTATCAGGCCAGAAGACAAAAAGGCTAAGAGAAAGGTCAGTGGATTGTGCTAACTGGGGAGGAGAAGAGCAGGTCCGGCCAAACTGCTCCCAGGGAAAGGAAGCAGCAGGAGGTGGCTGTAGCAGCAGGAACGGAGCAGCAGCGGCTTCCACTGGGCTGCTTCAGAGCCCTCAGCTTGCAGATAGCAGGGGGACTGACACGATCCATCAGGGCCAAGGGCTCTTGCGTTGAGCGGCCTGGATCTGGATTGTGGTCTTGAGTGGTGGTCCTGGGGTGCGCTTTCAGTGAGCCAAAGCTGGGGGGGGGGAGCTGCAGCATCCCACTAAGAGCTCTGGCAGCTGAGAGGGCCCCAGTGATTTGGGACAGTGCTTTCCC
>CM053599.1:116811757-116866190 GCA_028646575.1 Pseudocheirus occidentalis | reverse complement strand
CTTCTGTAGGGCAAGATACCCAATTTAGAGTGTATGACATTCCTTCCCTAAGCCAAATTCAATGAGAGTAAGGTTGACCCATTCCCTTTTGCCTTCCTGTTCTTCCCCTCCATTGTAACAGTTATCCCTTGCTTCTTCTATATGAGATAATTCTGTCTCTCCTTGTCTGCTCTCATTATATTCCTCTCCCACCTCTCAAGTTCACTTTTTAAATATCATCCCTTCCTTTTCAATTGATCCTATGCCCTCTGTCTATGTATACCTGTACACATATATACACACATACTCTAGTTACATAACTCTAGAGTTATTCTCTTCAGTGAGCTTTTGAGATTCTTTTTCCATCTGGCAAATTTGACTTTTTAAGGCATTTTTCTCCTCATTGACTTTTTGGGCCTCTTTTGCCATTTGAGTTAGTCTATTTTTAAGGTGTTGTCTTCTTCAGTCAGATTGTTGACTTTCTTTTCATGCTTTTCTTGCATCATTCTCATTTCTCTTCCCAATTTTTCCTCCACGTCTCTTATTTGGGTTTCAAAATTCTTCTTAAACTCCTCTATGCCCTGTAAACAGTTTATATTTTTCTTTGAAGCTTCTGGTGCAGGAGTTCTGACTGTGTTGTCTTCCTTTTGTTCCATGCTTTGATCCTTTTTGTCCCCATAAGAGGAATTGGATTGCTGTGCTTGCTTTGATTCCTTTGCCTGATCATGTTGACGGTCAATTAACTTGACTTTTGAGGTTTTTGCCACAGTAGAGCTCTGCTTCTAGAGGGGAGAGCTTTGTCCCAAATTGCTGGGGTTTTCACAGCTGCCAGAGCTATTAGGAGGCCGCCATCTCTGCAGCCCCCACCAGCTTTGGCTCACTGGTCACACACCTCAGGACCATCACCCAAGACCATGATCCTGATCCAGGCAGGTTAAGGCAAGCACTTAGCTTCTGAATTTTTGCTTGGCCCCCCTGCAATCTGCAGGCCAGGAGCTCTGAAGCAGCCATGTGGAGGCAGCTGTAGGGCTGCTACTTCCACTGCTTCTGGCTCTGGTAGCAGAGAGCAGAATGCACTCCTCCATCTCTCCCAAATTCATCTGATTTCCACTGACCTTTCACTTTGTCTTTGGCATTTATAGGTTGATAATTCTGGAAACCACCACTTCTGCTGGTGATCTACTCTCCTTGGTAGATGTAGTATTAATGAGATATAAGACCTTCCTCTATCATTAATATATTTCACATGGAACCCATTAAAGGAAGCTTGTTTAAGGGAGGCTAGCTTGTAGGAAGGCTTTCACAACTTTTGCTAATTTCTAATTAGGTGCTGAGTCATGAAGGTTGTGATGCCTTCTAGCTCTGAGCAGTGTATACATACTCTGAGTAGTTGGTATTTTGCTTTGGAGGTCCACTTATGAGAAGGATCTTGTGATTCAGCCTTATATTCAGAACTTCCTTGACTGCTCAGATGTAAAGACTCTCTTGATCCAGGGATGTATGTATGTATTTATATATGTATGCTTTGATTCAGGCAGTCAGAGCCTGTCTGTTAGTTTTTATTTCTCTGCTTGTATTTTCTCTGAAGTTCAGGGTGCTGACTTTTCCCCTGAACTAATGAATGTAATTAAAAAAGATTGTTGACCCCTTAAACAGCTATCTTTCCCAGTAAAGCAGATTTACGCACCTGTGTTAGCAGCCATGCTGTGTATGCCAGTGTGGTTGCTGCTACAGTAGACCACAACTGCTCTACCCTAAAAGGCAGAAAAAGCCCTTAGGCAGCTGTGAAAGCAGCTAGTATCATTTGTCTTTCCCAGTTGGTACCCCTGAAACAGAGTCCTCTGATCCATTATACCCTTAACCCTAGACCCTGGAGGTAATGTCATAAGATATTATTCTTTTTTATTGACTTCATAGTTTCTTTCTGGTTTTGATGCCTTTCTTTTTTTTTCTCTACTGACCATCCTAGACTCATAGTATCTACCTGTTTCTCCTCATCTTCTCAGACTCTGGACACCTTTGTCAGTTGATACCTTTGTCTATTACTACTTTATTCACTTACTGAGTTTCTGATTTCAAATTGTTTCTTGCCTAGATCTATATCTTTTTGAGTTCTCCTGGGAGAGTAATGATATGCTGAGTGGAATCAGGGAAGTTTAGAGATAGACTTAGTTGGAGGATTTATCAGGAAGAAGAGGTCATTTTAGCATGCTCAATTTGACTTTAAAGTAGTATATTCACATAGAGATGTCAGTCAGGCAGAGATATGGCAAAATAGCTGAAGTAAGAGCTTGGAGTTCAAGATAAAAATATGAGAGTACCTTGGTATAATCAGTGAAAATATTATTTAAGGTCAGTTTAGAAAGGGAAAAATTGTGTGTATGTGTGTGTGGGTACTCTGATGGGGTGGGGGAGAGAGAGAGAGAGGGAGAGAGAGCATCTTGAAGAATGAACATCTAAAAGGCAGGAGGAGAAAGAATCATAAAAAATTAGAGATAAATAGGTAATAAATAGATAAAACATTTATTAAGCACTTAATACATGCTGGGCACTGTGTTAAGTGCTGGAGTAAAACAAGAAAGCAAACTATCTTATCTCAAGGGGGAAGATAAAACATGAAGGCAAGATAGAAAGGAGGGGGAGAGAAGGAGATATAGGACAGGAGTGGAGTGGAGAGGAGAGAGGGGAAAAGCAGCTGGTGTGGAAGTGAAGTGGGAGAGAGAATGAGCCAGAAGCAAAGGCTACCAGGATGGCTAGACTTTCTAAATTTATGGTGGTTTCAGGAAGACATTAAGAAATTACTGAAATGGTCTCAAGGTGGAGTCATCCCCAGGAGGGATCAGGCACCTGGTTTGGAGGGGTGGAGGTGGAACATTCTGGAAGGTGAGCCAGAATTGAACAGTGAGAAGAAATAGGGGGAAAGAAATACAAAAAAAAAATTGTTACAATAAAAGTACTTTGAGAAATATCAAGTACTGTGGAATAGTAAGACTGTATTTAATAGGTTCCAAATACCTGTTCTGGGAGCAGGAGTGACAGTAATGGGAAGGCAGGCCAGACCAGGAGAGATCAGAGCTGAGTGAAGTTAAACAGATGGGGTCTGGCAACTTCTGTACTGCCAATATGTCTCAATCCCAAGTCAACTCCTGCAGATGCTAGAAAAAATCTAGAGCCCATTCTTGCTGCTCAGTAACTTTTAAATGTATTTTGAAAGGCTTTGGTCACAAAGAGGGAGTGTTGCATAGTGGATAGAAGAGCAGTTTCTGAGTCAGGAGGAACTTAGGTCAAGTCCTGCCTCTGTCTGTGTGACTCTGGGCAAGTCATTTAACTTCTCAGTTAACTCTCAGACAGCCCTCTAAATTAGTGAACAGTTGGTGGTTTGCTTGGGTAGAAGGGATTTCATCATTTAAAGCTCCCAACATGGATAAAAATAGTCTTACTGAAATCCCTTCTCCAAAGAAAGGTCATTTTGATACTCCCAGAAGAACACGGGAATCCCAAGGAGCAAGCCTGCATGAATTAGATTTAGGGTCTTTTGGGATCTTAGGCCTACTACTTTTTCTTGTTGACATTGAAGAACACAAGGATGTCATTCATAAAGGACAGGTTGGTGGGAGAGACAACAATCTTTCCAAGTAAGTAAGTAATAATTAGCACGAAAGGGATAGGAACTTATAATTTGTTCAATTGTGTCTGATTTTTCATGACCCCATTTTGAGATTTTCTTGGCAAAGATACCGGAATGGTTTGCCATTTTCTTTTCTAGCTCATTTTACAGATGTGGAAATTGAGACAAACAGGCTTAAGTTAGTTGCCAAGGGTCACACAGCTAGTGAGTGTCTGAGGCTAGATTAGAATTTGTGAAGATGAGTCTTCCTGACTCCAGGCCTGGTACTGTATCCACCTAGCTGCCCATATGAGTTGAAGGGATGCTCATACTGATTGATATCAGCCATAATAGCAGATTCTGGAGCATGGATGCTAAACAATGAACATCTATGGAGCACCTACTTGCTTTATAGGCAAAGCTTTGGGCTAGTTGGTTATAAGGCAGTGGAAGAGATGGTCTCTATTCTCAAAGGATTTATGATATAATAAGGGAGATAAGAGAGATACATGTAATATGATAAATGTCTAATTTAGAAGTACAAAATGTGTGGTACAAACAATAAGTGAGTGATATTTGCATACTGGGGAAGGAGACATTTCAACAGGTGGGATGGAGCAGTGGAAAGAACACTGGATTCGAAGCCAGGAGACCTTGGTTCAAATTCCAGCTCTGATACAGTAGATAGGTGGCCATGGGAAAGTCATTTTTACCACGTTGGGGCTTCAATTTACCCATATAAGGGCTTGGACTTCATGGTCTTTAGTGTCCCATTCAGCCTTCTATGAATGTATGTTAAGGAAGGCTTTGTGAAAGATAATTTGAACTAGATCTTGAAGGATTATATCCTTTCTATTTCTAGGTAACAGTGGGTAAGGGCAAATGGGTTCGAGATGCCACTAACCAGGAAGAGGCTGTATCTTACAGACTTCTGTGGCACTAGTAATAGTATATGTGGTGGTCTAATGGGGTGGACAAGTCCAGAGTGATACAGTCTCAATGTGAGAAAGTTCAGATGCGCTAAATGGTCATGCAAATCAGAAAGTTTCGTAATATGAACAGCTAACATTAGTTGAATGATAACTTTGTAAGGATGGTATTTATGGTGTTTCTTAGGCAGGAGGTTTAGTCCTTCATAGAAGTTGTGGAGATGTTCCACTGGTGGTCCAGAGATGGTGCTATAAGTCTCCAATAATGTGTTATGTTGATTAGAACAGTAATGAGGGGGGCGGTTAGGTGGCTCAGTGAATGGAGCACCAACCCTGGAGTCAGGAGGACCTAAGTTCAAATCTGGCCTCAGACACTTAACACACACACACAAAACATAGCCGTGTGACCTTAGGCAAGTCATTTAACCCCAATTGCCCTCCAAAAAAGCAAAAAGAATAAAAAAAGTACAGTAATGAGGGGCAGGCAGTACAGGTGTGCTTTCAGTTAAGGGTGGGGGAGGAGTGGGGCCAGATGAGGAACTTTTCTCAGCATGATAGGTGCAGCTTCCATTTAACCAATTGTTGTCATTCTCTAGATATTGATCCCAATCATTTCTATTCCCTTATGAATGGAAAGTATCTTCTAATATTTCCACCCTGTGACAAAACTCTAGTTTCCCTAGCCTAGTTATGTCCCTAATAGCAGTGATGATGAACTGTGGGCTATATAATTTCTACATCTTGAAGACATTCTCCAATTTTTTTTATTTCTGCTAACCTCTAGGAATAATTGTAATATCTGCAAAAACATACTGGAAAAATTTGAAAGCACTGAAAGTTTATTTTACATCAGAGCAGAGAATATACCAGGAGAATGGGAAAAAAAATCATAGATGATATTACTACCTTGGAAAACATGATTGAAAAACCAGCAGGAACTATTAACTCATGTGCCTAGTTTTTCATTTTTACAAAATCTTAGAAAATGAGCTACACAGGGTATCCTTGAAGGCTTTAAGGGTATTCTTGGTGAAAATGTGAGAAGGAAAGAGGCAGAGAGTTTTGTACAGTAGGCAATAATTTAGACTAATGCAATTCACTGAAAGGTACACAGAATATTAAGATCCCATTGTATTTATTGATTGTTGACTAAAAAACCTCTATATTTGGAGAGAAAATTACATCCTCAAAGTGTGTTCTCCAACATGTAATTCCTCATACTTCTATTATTATTGTCCAAGATTCCTTAACAAATGCAATCATAGAGATAATTCTGTTTAATGACCCTTTGATGATTAATATCCTGCAAGGCATAAAACATGGAGATATGTACTTGAGAAAAGTGTTCACCATTGTCAGGGAAGATAGTTTGCTCTGAATCTAAATGGAGAAAAAAGGTTCTTCAGACACTTCTGTTCATAGATAACATTGTGCTGATTGCCTTTGTTGTTGTTCAGTCCTTCCAGTTGTGCCGACTCTTCATGACTCCATTTGGGGTTTTCTTAACAGAGATATTGAAGTAGTTTGATATTTTCTCCTCCAGCTCATTTTATAGACGAGGAAACTGAGGCAAACAGGGTTAAGTGACTTGCCCAGAGTCACACACCTAGTAAGTATTTGAGGCTGGATTTGAACTTAGGAAGATGATTATTTCCAACTCCAGACCTGGCACTGTCCAGTATGCCACCTAATTATTGATTAAATAGGGCTGATCAAGTCTCGGAACATTACAAGGTCTCCTCACTGAAATCTATTTATATTCAAAATAATGGAAATCTTAAGCACCAGATTTTTCTGTATGTTAGGGTAAGCACAAGATTGGCCTAACTCCATTAAGGGGAAACTAAATTGATGAAAAACACCCATTGTCTAGACAGTCACATGCAGTTAGATGGCCAGTCTATTGAGTTATTACGGCAGTACATATATATAGCCCCTGCAGAGGGACAACAAGTTAGAACCAGAATTAAATATGAGGAAGAGAACAAGCTTGATTGCTTTTGGGAAATTATTCACTGCTTTTTTTTTTAAACAACTCTAAGCCACTTTTCCCAGCATAAGTTTTTTTTTGTTTGTTTTGTTTTTGTCTTTTTGGAATAGGTCATCTCAAGAGGTAGCAAGTTTCCTCTAAACAGAAGTCTTCAAGGAAGGCTTGGTATTGGAGAAGGGATTTTTGATCAAATATAGGTTAAATTAGATAAGTGACTAAATGAAAAATAATTTATTAAGTACTAACTATGTGCCAGACAATGTGCTTGGCACAAAGGACACAAATACCAGCAAGTTAGATAGCTCCCCCTTAAAGAGCTTAAATACCAAAGAAGACATCAGATAGAGAAGTGTAAGAGTTGGGAAAGGTAGGAGTGTGGTGATGCAATGGAGGTTACATGCAGGACAGTATGGCTTGGAGATGTCTGGGCCGAGCCTGGGACTCTCCAGGACAAAGTGAAAGCTTGACTATGTTCCAAGGTTCCAGAGATGGAAATCCAAATTTTGGTTTGAGGAGGGTGAGGAGGCCAGCATACAAATAGTATGAATTAGAAATAGCCAGGAAGTGACCAGGAAGATGGTCTGTGAGGTAATTTCTGTCTCTGAGAGTTGGTGATTCACAAAAATGAAAAGTCTAGGTAAATGGAACTCTTATTAAAAAAGAAACAGCTTTTTTTTTTGAGGGCAGTTGGGGTTAAGTGACTTGCCCAAGGTCACACGGCTAGTTTTTTCGTGTGTGTGTTAAGTGTCTGAGGTCAGATTTGAACTCAGGTACTCCTGACTCCAGGGCCGGCACTCTATTCACTGCGCCACCTAGCCGCCCCAAGAAACAGCTTTTTAATGTTATTCTAGTGATGCTTTATCATTGTAAATCTTGGAACAATCTAAGCTATGGGTGCCCCAAAAAGCAATGATAAGACACATGCTAAGTGCAAACAAGATACAGCAGTGGTGAAGCTATGCACAAGGAATAGCATCCAGGAAATAATATGTATTCCAAATGCCTTGTCTCCCCCATTAGAAAGTGAGTTCCTTGAAAACAAGGAATATCTTATTTGTATCTCCTTTGTTTAGCACAGTGACACAGTTTTATTTTACTGTACATCAGGTGCTTAAGAAATCCATTGTTCATTCATTCATTCAAGAAAATGATTGGAAAAGGAGATGGGCTAGTCCTATGGTGAGAACAGGGGCTAGACAGCCTAAATGCTCCACCAGTATCCACAAAATGTAAGAAAGAAAAAGAGAAAGAAATAAGAAGAGAAGAAAAAGAAAACTAGAGGAAGGCCTCAAGCACATTGATTGTATCTTCTGCGAAAGAACATGGTGTACAATTGTACAAGATGAGAGGGCATGGAGGGGTTGTATTCTGTGCAGTTGGAGAGAGTTACCCACATCCCATATCCATTAAAGTTTTAAAATGAGTGATATTGTTAATTGTAGTGATGGTTCAGTCCAACTCACTGTGTAGTAGCAGCAAATCTTATAAACCAAGCTCTATCCTTCTTATGGTTTTTTCCCCCTAGTTTGTTTGGGTTGGAGAGGTGATGTAGGATTTAGGGAGTTTTAGAAAGCCCCAGAAGAACCGCATGGGGTGGAGGAGAGGCAGAAGGTTTGTAGAATGTACAAGTTGGAGAATCACTGACTTAATCTAGTCTGAGAGAAAACAAGCTTCACTTTGTAGAAAAGCTATTGTTACTCCATAGGCCCTGAGTGATGTGAAAACCAAATATACCTTATACAAATGAAATTTAATTTATTTATTTAATTTATTTTAGTTTAATTTAATATATTTTAGTCTTGCTATTGATTTTCATTAGCACCATTGTCTATTAGTGTTACAATGATTCTACTTAGACCCATGACTCATGATCACTTCATGGTATAGATTTCTACCACCCAAACAAGCAACCAACCTATCAATCAGGAGCTATAATAGGATCTGGCCATACAAAGACAAAATGAAAAAGTCTTTTCATTCAAGATATTTAATGCATCTCTCTAAGAAAGGTCAAATTTTGCTTACAGGTATGGGTGTAGGTCAAATATCCAATAATATATATTCCCAGGATTCTGCAAAGAATAGTATCTAATAAAAATATGAATCCAAAGGTTTCCAAGATTTTTCTTTCAAATAACTAACAATTAAATTGACCAAAGCAAAGTCTTGTATCTTAAGATCATCTACACTTAGGATAATAATTGGTATGTAATTTCAAATTATTATTATACTGTGTATTTTTACTCTGATACTATATGCTTATTTTCACCTCCTCTTCACTGATAAAAGGGAGCAGAGGCCAGCTCAGTAGTGAAAAGCTTGGAAACTTTTCAAGATTAATTAGTAGGAAGGTGGGGGCATTTGGGATGTCTGGCACCAGATAGTAATCATGAGCACTAATTATACTCTCACGTTAAATAAGTTATGGTGGATGAATCAGATATAGATCTGCCAATATGATTAATGCTGCTACCAGCTGTTGTGATGGCTTTAAAAAAAGATGTTAGACCCTAACAGTGAGAGTCCTCCCCTTTAAACCTTGCCTATTAGTGTATTGACTAGTTCTTTTCAAATAGATTGACTGTTTTATGTTTTTTGTTTGTTTCTGGAACATGATTACTTTTTAATGTGAAAAGGACATTATCATTCTAGTCATCATGGTGATTAGATCAGGATTTAATGATGTCCATTTTTTTTTCATTTTTATGTTTATCCTGTAGGGTTGCTCCCAGAACTACAAAGAACATTTGGCATGGGTCTCTATATGCATGTTATGAATTAGGCTGCTTCATTATTGGATATGGGAATGCCTTAATGGGTTAAGATCAGAAGAATTCTCATTGGGAAATGAAAATAGTGTTTAGTGGTGAGTGGATATTGGCTGGTGGAGTCAGGAGGCCAAGTGGATATCATGTCCTTGGTACTATTGCTTCCGCATCATCTTTCTGGCATATTGAAATGACTAGATCATAACAGCTGATGCAGCCTGAGCTGAGGCCTATGTTTTCTTTAGTTTCTCAAAGCTCAGCACATTGTTGTTTGGATAGCTACTTTGGACCATTTAGATAGGATCAACATCACTTTATGCAGATGTTCTGCATAGGTACTCCCTCCAATGATTCAGATGGCAGCCTTTGTAAACCACATTATATGTGATTTTTGTCCATATTTTCCTAAAACTTCTTCATAAAACATCTATACAATATTCTAGAAATTGTTCTTGTTCTTTTGGTGCCTTGGTTGTACTGGTGTTCCCTCTGGGCCATCTATCTTCTTGTTCTTCAATTTTATGACAAGGCTCACTTTTGCAGAACTGCAGAAACTCCAACTTGGAAAAGATCTTACAAGTACCATTACGTCAGCCACATCTGAACAGAAATGCATTCCACAACATCCCGGAGAGGTATCTATTAAGCCTTTTCCTGAACACTTTTAATACCAAGGAACTCAGTATCTCACAAGATAGAGTATGCGATTTTTGGATACCTAATTGTTAGTAAAATTTTTCAATTCATCAAGCTATAGAGTCCTTTGAAAACTACCTATTTTGTCTAATTCTACTATCTGGAACCAAGGGGAAAAAAAAGCGTAATTGTTCTTCTACTATGTGACAGTCTTCTAAATATTTGAAGATAGCTATCATTCCTCTCCCTTCAAGTTTTCTCATTCCTGGGATAAACCTCCCTGTTCCTTCATTACATGATCTGTAGTCTTTACACATCATCTGACTCTGTCAATGTCCTTGCTAAAATGTGGCAATGAGAAATGAACACAATACTCTGTGTGGTCTCTCTATAGGAGAGCAGAATATTGTTCTTAACATTATGTCTTTATTAATGTAGTTCTGAGAAATCTTTTATAGCTTCCCTGTCACACTGTTGGCTCATATTAAACTGCTGAACTTGGAATCAGGAAGATGTGAGTTTTTAGTTCTGCTAGCTCTGTGATGCTAGATAGATGATTCCCCTCCCTAAGTTTTGGTTGTATCATCTGTAGAATGGGAATAATTGTATCTACCTCAGAGGGTTGTTTTGAGAATCAAAACTTTGCAAAACTTAAAATGCTATATAAACCCATTATTATTGTTGTCTAGCCTTGTCTCCTCCAAACTGTACTTGTGAAGTTAATTTATTGACCCCAAGTATAAGCATTTTTTTCCTCTTCCTATACTTTCCCCAAGTATAAACATTTCTTTCTCTTAAATTTCATCTCATTAGATTTGGTCCATTATTCTGACCTGTCAAGACTTTTTTTCCCATCATGACCCTGTCCTCCATTATATTTGTTATCCATCCCAGTTTTAAGCTCTCCACAAATAGGATGTGCATGACACCTATCCATTCAGCTAAGTCACTGATAAAAATAAACAGCATAGGACCAAAGCTAGATCTCATAGCACTTCCACTACTCAACTTTGTCTGATCTAGGATGATACCAATTCATTAATAGCTCTTTGAGTCTAGTCATTCAACTGTACTGAATGCACTTATCATTTAGTCTTCATCTTTCCCTCTTGTTCACAAGGACAGCAGGAGACTTTGTCAGACAGCCGACTGAAATACAGGGATACTTTTTAGATGACATTCTCCTGTATGAAGCTGTATGGTCTCTTAGGGATTATCACTGCTCTTTCTAAATGCCCATTATTTTTAATACTACATTATAAAACTTTTGTAGAAATTGGAATCAAGTTTATTTGCCCAGTTTGTCTTCCCTTATTTGAAAATTTGGAAAGCAGTGGCCTGTCTTCAGTCCTATGGTGTCTCTCCACTCTATGGGATTTTTCACTGATCTTCATCAGTGACTCACAATCAAATATGTAGAAGTTCTTTTGGATCTTACAATGCAGCTTGTTTAGGTCCCATGACCGTAGCTTGTTGCAAGCAGCTAGGTATTTGATTTCTGTCTCCCCACCTGTCCAAGTTTTCATGCTCTTATAATCCCCTTTGTTTTATCTTTTTCAGGTACAATATGTTTTTATCTTTGTTTAAGAAAATCTTATTCCCCCCTCACTTATTCTATTCTCTCTCTCCTTTCACCCTGTCCCTCCTTAAAAGTATTTTGCTTCTGACTACCCCCAATACGCTCTCTCTTTTATCAGCCACCTCTCTTATCTCCTTTCTTTCCTACTTTCCTGTAGGGTAAGATAGATTCCTATACCCAATTGAGTGTTTTTCCCTCTTTGAATATATTCTGATGAGAGTAAGGTTCACTCCCTCCCTCTCATTTCTCCTCTCTTTCCTTCCACTATAAAAGCTTTTTCTTGCATTTTTAATGTGAGATAATTTGCCCTATTCTGCCTTTCTCTTTCCCTTTCTCCCTGTTCATTCCTCTCTCTCTCACTCCTTAATTTTATTTTTTTAAATATCAACTCTTTATATTCAACTCATACCTATGGCCCTCTGATTATGTATCTTCATTCTAAATACCCTAATAATAAAAAAGATCTTATGGTTATAAGTCTCATCTTCCCATATAGGAATATAAACAGTAACCTTATTAAGTCCTTTATGGTTTCCCTTTCCTGTTTACCTTCTTATGCTTCTCTCAAATCCCAAATTTCTATTCAGCTCTGGTCTTTTCATCAAGAATGCTTGAAATTTCTTTATGTCACTGAATGTTAATTTTTCCCCCTGAAGGACTATACTCATTCTTGCTGGGTAGGTGATTCTCAGTTCTAATCCTAGCTTCTTTGCCCTGCGAAATATCATGTTTCAAGTCCTCTGATCCTTTAATGTAGAAGCTGCTAAATCTTGTGTTATCTTAATTGTGGTTCCATGATACTTGAATTGTTTCATTCTGGCTCCTTGCCCTGGGAGTTCTGGAATTTGACTGTAATGTCCCTGGGAGTTTTTATTTTGGAATATCTTTAATGAGGTGATTGGTGGATTCTATCAATTTCTATTGTACCCACTGGCTCTATAAAATAAGGACAATTTTCCTTGATAATTTCTTGAAAGATGATGTTTAGATCTTTTTTTTTTATCATGGCTTTCAGGTAGGCTAATAATTTTCAAATTATTTATCCTGTATCTCTTTTCCAGGTCAGTTATTTTTCCAATGAGATATTTCACATTGTCTCCTATTTTTTCATTCTTTTTATTCTGTTTTATTGTTTTTTGATTTCTTATAGTTACTAGCTTCCATTTGATCCATTCTAATTTTTAAGGAATTATTTTCTTCTTTTGTACTTTTTCCCCCCACTTAGCCAATTCTGCTTTTTAATGTATTCTTCTCCTCATTTGGTTTTTGGTACCTATATTGCCATTTGGCCTAGTCTGTTTTTTAAGATATTATTTTACTCAGTGTTTTTTTTTGTCTCCTTTACCAAGCTGTTGATTTCTTTTTCATGATTTTCTTGCATCACTCTCGTTTCTCTTCCCAATTTTTCCTCTACCTCTCTTACTTGTTTTTCAAAATTCTTTTTGAGCTCTTCCATGGTTTGAGACCAAATCATATTTTTCTTGGAGGTTTTGGATATAGGAGCTTTGACTTTATCTTCTTCTGAGTGTATGTTTTGATCTTCCTTGTCACCGTAGTAACTTTCTATAATTA
This sequence comes from Pseudocheirus occidentalis, assembly GCA_028646575.1. Classification (NCBI taxonomy): domain Eukaryota; kingdom Metazoa; phylum Chordata; class Mammalia; order Diprotodontia; family Pseudocheiridae; genus Pseudocheirus; species Pseudocheirus occidentalis. The sequence continues at coordinate 116,853,130 of CM053599.1, read as the reverse complement.
TAGGTTTTTTTCCCCATAGTTTGCTCATTTTTCCAGTTTATTTCTTGACCTTAAACTCTTTGTTAAGTATAGCTCTGCTTCCAGAGTGGAGGGGGCACTTAAACCCAAGGTTAAGGGATTTTACGCAACTGTTTTCAGAGATGCTTCTAGGGATCTGTAAGTTTTCAGTTCTTCTAAGGTGGTATGATCTAAGGAGAGGTGTGTTTCATACTCTTCTAGACTATGTTCTGGTCTATGAGTGACCACAAGCACTCTTTTCTGCCCTGGAATTGTGATGAGAGTCCCCACTCCACTGAGGCTGCAAGCTCTGGTATTCTAGTGTTCCTCCTTACCCTAGGACTGCCTCCCAAGGCTGTGACCCAGATTTGAGTATGGGCAAAGCAACAGAGTCCTGACTCCAGTGCTGGCAAAGAGACCCTTGTAATTTCCTTCTGACTAGTTGTTCGGTCCCCCCACCCTTTGCCATCTGTGGGCTGAGAACTCTGGAAGTAGTTGCTCTGTAGCAGATTCAGTGGCTCCCCAAACCTGATCTTGATTTGCTGGGACTGGTCTGTGTGGGAACAACCTGTGCTGGACTGTGCTCCACTCTTATCCAGGTTGGACAGATCTTTCCTGCTAACCTTCTCAGTTGTCTTTGGCTTGAAAATGGTTTCATGTTGTCCTTTTGTGAGTTCTTCTGCTCCAGGAATTGGGGTTTTTTTTTTGGAGGGCAGTTGGAGTTAAGTGACTTGCCCAAGGTCACAGGGCTAGTTTTTGTGTTAAGTGTCTGAGGCTGGATTCGAACTCAGGTCCTCCTGACTCTAGGGCTGGTGCTCTATTCACTGTGCCACCTAGCCACCCCTCTAGGAATTATTTTGTGGCATTATTTAAGGGTGTTGAGAAGGGTTTGGGGGAGACAGTTTCAGGTGAGGCACTGCTCTTTCTACACTGTATTTACTCTGCCTCCTACCCTGAACATCTTATATATCTTATATTCATCTTGTCTTCCCCTTTAGAATTTGAGCTCCTTGAGGGCAGGTTATTTTTGCTTTTCTTTGTACTCCCAATGCTTAGCATAGTGTTTTGCATAGAGTTGTTATTTGTCCTTCTTTTTTGAATAGGACCAATGATATCAGGAAGGTCTTAACTTGCAACTGAATGGATTTAAGTGAGTTGTGCAAAGTCATCAGCCTTACTCTATCCTCCAGAGTCACTGGAGTTCTATGGCAGGACTGGTCAGGATAACTGGTGATGGCCCAGGATGCAATGGGAGACCTTGGCCTTTTTAAGCCAAGACCTTTCCCGGGTTTCAGTTTGTCTGAGACAACAAGAATAAGCATTTAATAAATGATTTTTTCCTGACTGACCAAAATTCCTTTTTTCTGTGTTTAGTATTTATTGCCAGTCTTACATCATTCTCAGAGTTAGCACTCCCAACAGAGTTCTTAGAGGGCCCTTTGTGTTCTCTTGTGTATTTGGCTTCAGATACCTGTTCTTACTTCTAATTTCTATATACTTCTTTAAAAATTCTTATTTGTTATTGAATTTCCTTCTTCTCTATGTCAGTTTCTTTAACATTTTCCTTTTCTTTGAAATTGTCTGTTTCATTAGAACTTCAATTTTGAAAGCTTTCCCATATCCCTCTTGGGCCTATTTCCCCTGTCAGTTAGAAGACATGCGATTCTGTCTTTTTTCTGAATGCTTTAATATTTACTTTGCCAAAATCTAACATTTACTACAGACTATACCTAAATTTCACATTCTTATCTATTGAGAAGATTGTGTCAGAACAGTTACTTCTATCTAATATTCCCTTAATTTTTAGCTGTAAAACCAATTGCTTTCCATGGGATGATAACAAAAATGGAAAGTCAATTTTGGAGGGGTTGTGGGAAAAGAAGCACACTAATGTTTCTAGTGGAACTGTGAATTGTTCCAACTATTCTCATACAATTTCTATTTATAAAAGAAAAGTGACTACATTGTTCATATATTTTAACCCAGAAATCTTGCTATTGACTCCATATACCAAGGAGGTCAAAGACAGAAACAAAATTCCATTATGTAGAGAAATGCTCATAGTAGCGTCTTTTATGATAGCAAAGAATTGAAAATAAAGTAGGCACTCACCAATATGAATATAATGTAATATTATTGGATAGGAAAAATGACTAACATCAAGAATTCAGAAAAAAATGGGAAGATTTATATAAACTGATGCACAGTGAAATAAATAGAACCAAAAGAGCAATATATATGACTACAATAATGTAAACAAAAATATCACTGAAAGGAACTGGGCAACAGAAAAACTAACCATGGTCCCAAGGAGGGAAGGAAAGAAAGAAAGGAAGAAGAATGGAAGAAAGGAAGTTCTTAAGTACCTATTTTGTGCCAGACATTTTACAAATATTATCTCAGTTGATTCTATATCATCATCATCATCATCCCTATTTTATACTTGAAGAAACTGTTAGAAAGGAAATTAAATAACTTGTTCAGGATCATGCTACTGATTAGTGCCTGAGACCAGATTTGAACTTGGGCCTTACTGACTGCAGGCCCAGAACTCCAGTTGCTAAACAGTTAATGAAACATATCTACTTCTCATGAGCAGAGAAGCAGGGGACTAGTGGGGAAGGACATTGTATATCTTATCAGACATAGTTACTCTATTGAGTCATTTTGCTCAACTATTTTTATTTGTTACAAGAGAGTTCAGTTTTTGGTAGGGGGTAGGGTATTTTTAGAATTGATTTTAAAAGAGAAGGCATCAAAACATTTTCAAAATAAGAATAGAATGATGATTAAAACAAAGCAACTATTTATCAGCTACTCAGCTTTAAGCTGAGAAAAAGCAACAACAGATTCCAGAAACTCCTCATTCATTAATCAAACTCCATACATGTCTTATGATCTGTTTTCCAACTCAGTACCAGTTTTCTTCTTTTGGGTACAACACAGCTTTTGTTTTTCTTGTCATCAGCCCAAAAGATGTCTATCATGCTTTCCTGTCATTCATAGAATTCCTCAAATTTTCCTAATGTACAGTGCTAATCCCTTGGTCCTCTAACAACCATTTATTCCCTTTTTAAAAATTATAAACTGCCATAGCCAAGCTCAAGTTTTGGTGAGCAAAACTTAGTGTTTACATATGCTCCATATATTTCCTTGCATTCAGATTTCCTATTTATCTTATTATCCATACTTTGTCCACTTGTGTAAATACACCTGAGACTTTGGATTTTATTATTCCTCCCTGTTCTGGATACTGTTTCTTAAGAATAATTGATCACCTTCACTGATATTCTTCCTGTGTTATACAATCCACCTTCTGTGCTGTCTGGACTGGCAGACAAACTTAGATTGATTTCTCTCTCCCCTCCATTTTTAGCCTTCTTGATCAAATTTATAAGTCATCAGATAGAAATATTTTAAATTATCTTCATTAGGTGCACTTTATTCTTGGTCATGAAGCCATAATTTCTGTATCTTCAGCCATGGTCCAGGCATCCAAATTTCACATCATCTTCTAAACCAGCTATTGGCTTTCCAAATCCAGCTTTCTTTTCTGAAGCCTTTCAAATCATAATAGTCTTTAAAACATTGATTATACCCAAACATTGTCAATTTCTTAACTCAGACTTCACCTGTGTTTCTGCTTAGGTTATCATTTGCTCCCAAGGGCATAGTAATCATCAGATTTAACATATACCAGGAGATTCTGTCTCATGTTGGCTATAGAGCATACTTTGGGAAAAGGGTGGGGAAAGGGAATAAGCATTTATATAGCACCTACTATGATCCAGCCACTGTGCTAAGTGCTTTACAGATACTATCAGTTTATTCTCCTGTTGTTCAGTTCAGGTTAACATATGACAATTTCAATATCCCTCAGCAGGGAGTGGTGGACTACCATGATTTATCTCTTCTTCCTCTGATCAGTTCTGGATACCTTCCTTCCTGGTTTCAGCCGAGGGGTCTCATAATCATTTCTTGGAATATTATTGGCTTCTTTTTCCTTAGAGGGTCTATCTCTTCCTTCTAGGATGAGGGCCACATACCTATTACATAGCCCCCAAAGGTCTATATTTTCTCTTCACTTCTTTTCCTGTTTCACATTATTCTCTCACAACTGTCTTGCACAGGTTAGGATTCATCTCTGCCTCTTCATCTTCTATTTTTGCTCTTTGTTTTCTTTTTAAAATATTTTCTTTCTTTTTTTCAATGATCAAGAACTTATTTTCTTTCCCATGCACACCAACTTCAGTTTAAAAGGAAAAAAAACCCAACCACCTTGAAGCAAATATGGATAATAAAGCAAACCTAATCCCCTTGGTGTCCATATACAAAAATATATATGCCATTATGCATCCTGACTCCATCATCTCTCTTTCAGCAGATGGGTAGCTAAGATTTACTCTCAGCCCTCTATATCTTCCCCTTTTCATAACTTTTGTGTTGTTGTTTAGTTCTTTTTCAGTCTTTTCTGACTCTTTGTAACCCCTTTTTGGGTTTTCTTGGCAAGGATACTGGAACCGTTTTCCATTTCCTTTTCCATTGCATTTTACAGATGAGGAAACTGAAGCAAACAGGGTTAAATGGCTTTCCCTGGATACCACAGCCAGTAAGTGTTGGAGGCTGGATTTGAACTTCTTTACTACAGGTCTGGCACTCTATCCACTGAGCCACCTAGCTGCCACTAACTTCTTCTGTATTACTTACCATCAGTAGCATGACCATACTCCCAACCATCAGGCTTGCAAGTTTAGTGTCATCCACCATTCCTCACTCTTATCTTACCCCTCCCCCCATATCCAATCTTTGGTCAAATCCTTTTGATTCCATCTTTGGAACATCTCTTCTCTGAAACCCTATTATAGGGCCTCATTACCTCATTCCTGGATTATTGCAATAGCCTTCTGGTTGAACTCCCTGCCTCAAATGTCTCCCTACTTCAGTCCATTCTTCATTCAACTCTCAAAGATTCCTCTTAAAGTGTGGTCTGACCCTGTTATCCACCCCTATCCACCCTTATTCCTGCCATTGCATGGCTCGCTATTACCCCCCCAAGATCAAATGTAAAATCTTCTGTTTGGCTTTTAAAGCCCTTTTCTTCTTACATTTCCAGTCTGCTTACACTTTATACTGCATCTTATAATCTAGTGATATTGGCTTTCCTGCTGTCTCTGCCACAAGATATTACATTTCTTGACTCTGTGAATTTTCACTGGTTGTCCTACATGCTTGGTAATAAGGATTTTTATTCATCTTTTTCTCCCAATACCTCTATTAAGAAAAAAATTAGAATGAAAAATAAATCCTTCAATACACATATACATAGTCTAGACTCTAGAAAAACAAATTTCCACATTAGCCATGTCCAAGAGTATATCAAGTCCTCTATGCTTGGGATAGTTTCCTTCCTCATCTTCACCTCCTAGTTTCTTTCAAGTAAGCTAAAACCCCAGCTTCTGCAAGAAGCCTTTTCTAGTCTTCATTAATCTAAGTCCTTTCTCTCTGAGATTATTTCCCAGTTACATAACTAGTTGCATAACTTTTTTGAACATAGTTATTTGCAAATTGTTTCCCCATGAGATTGTAGATTCCTTGAAGTCAGAGACTGTTTTTGCCCTTCCTTGAATCCACAGTACTTAAGCAAAGTGCCTGGAGTGTAGTAGGAGCTAGATGGCTTGACTTGACTCTGGAATCATGATTGGTTATTGTATTGTTTAGAGTTCTTAAGTCTGACAAAGTTGTTTGCTTTTACACTGTTGTTGGCATGGTATAAATTGGTCATCTAGTTGTGCTCACTTGACTTGCATCAGTTCAGAATAAGTCTCAGTAGGTTTCTCTGGAGCCATTCCTTTTTTATTTCTTATGGCACAGTAGTATTCCATTACATTCATGCAATATAATTTCCTTAGTTTAGAGCTATCTCCTTAGTTTCCAGTTTTCTGTCACTACAAAAAGAGCTACTACAAAATATTATTGTGCATATGGGTTCTTTTCATCTTTCTTTAATTTCTTTGAGTGTAAAAGCCTAATAAAAGGCATCACCGGGTGAAAAGATATGCACAATTTATGGTTGGGAGAGGGGACATAATTGCTAATTGCTGTACAGAATGGCTGAACCCATTCACAGCTCCACAAATGAGGCATTAATGTGCCTGTTTTGTCTGTAGGCCCTCTAATACTTGTCATTTTGCCAATCTGATACGTTGTGAAGTGGAATCCAAAGCTTTCCTTAATTTTCATTTCTCTGATCAATGATTTGGACCATTATTTCACTGGTTGGTGATAGTTTGAATATCTTCCTTTGATAACTGCCTTTTCATATCCTTTGACCATTTATCTGTTGGAGAATAGCTCTTATTCTTATACATTTTAATCAGTTCCTTATATATCTTATCAGAACTTTATCAGAGAAACTTACTGCAGAGACTTGTTCCCAGTTTCTAGAATTATTTTTATTAAATGTTATTGGTGACACTTTTATCAACCCACTAGAATGTAAGCTTCTTAAAAAGGGACAGGATTGTTTTATTTTTGTATCCTCAGTATCTAAGATAGTACCTTGCATATAATATAATAGGTGCTTAATAAACACAAATCTTCAAACACTTGTTTAGTGCCTTCTGTGTGTGTGTGTAGTTTTTTGGGTCATCTTTGCTAATATGATGGGTATGAAATAAAATACCACAGTTGCTTTAATTTGTACTTATCTAATAATTAATGATTTGGAATTTTTTTTAGTTTACACAGCTGTTGATAGTTTGGATGTCTTCCTTTGAGCAATGTCTGTTTGAATCCTTTGACCATTTATCAGTTATGATTTTTGTTTTCCCTTTTAGATGCTTCTCTCAATATGTAACTTCTTTCTCCTTGATAAACTTAAAAGAAAAAAGTTGTTCTTCCAATTTTAGGATCAAAGGCCTAGAAATGGAAGACTTTAGAGACCTATCGTCCACTTCTCTCATTTAAAAAATGAGGGAAGTGAGGTGTAGAGAGATGCAGTGTGGGGAGTGATTAGAACTCTGCCTTCTTTCACTGGCAGCTCACGGCCTCTCAATCCCTTCATTTTCTCCTGTAATGTGAAGATTAGACTGGATCATATCATTTGTATTCACCTTGGCAGAAACCCAAGCACAGCTCCACTCTCTGAAAATCACTTGGAAATTCCCATCTTCCTCTAGCCTTGCTAAAAATAACATCCCTAGGGGCAGCTAGGTGGCACAGTGAATAGAACACCAGCCCTGGAGTCAGGAGGACCTGAGTTCAAATCTGGCCTCAGACACTTGATACACTACCCGTGTGACCTTGGGCAAGTCACTTAGCCTCAATTGCCCTGCCCTCCCCCTCCAAAAAAAAAGTGAAAACCCCCCAAAACATCCCTAGTCCTCCATTTCTTTGCTTCTTTGGTGATAATTTCCTCTGGGTGAGCTGTCAGTCACTGGGGCCTCCTAACTAAGGATTTATATCTGTAGTGGTGTCTCCTGCTTTTTAATAGGGTTTTCCCTCACTTATCACTAAGATGCCCTTTGTTTCCCTTATCTCTTGATGCAGGATTAGTAGATTCCTGACAGTCTTGATAGAATCAGATGTTTTCCTCAACTGTCCAGGAGAAGGCTCTAAGTGATTCTGTAACTGAATCTTGTAAACTAAATGTAAACAAACAAGTCAATAAAATAAAAAAAAAGAAATAGGCTATAGTCATTTCCTTTCTCTTTTCTCCTCTCCACTGATCAGACTTCAAAGAATTATGGTAAGGATAAGTGGTAATAGAAAACTTCAAAGTCTCAAAATCTCTCTATAAATGAAAGGTGTTGGAGGTAAGCCACAAGTAAGCATGAGTTGTTAGCTTAATGCCCCACAGGTAACTGAGGGACCAGGGCACAGGACAGTTAAGTTTTGCTAGAGGACAAGGGAAACAAGAAAAGTGGGGAGCACAGGCTACTGCTTGGCAGGGTGGGGCTCCCCAGGCAGCTGTTGGGGTCATCATCCAGACAATGGGTTCATCTTGCTTTAAATATTGTCTCAATTACAGAAGAAAAACATCATTCTGGAATAATCTCAAGCTAAAACCCCCTGAATTGACTTTTTAGGAATATATACAATGAATATTAAGATGTTCTTACTGGTTTTCCTCCAACCAAGCACATCATTCCCTACATTCAGTAACAATGGGGGGAGTGGGGGTGGAATAAGGCACCAGTGAACATTAAGCATTTTGTTTAAATATTAAACTTTAAAGTACATTGTTAATATTTAATGTGCAAACTCTCCTTGAAAGGTTTCTCTTGGTTTCTGTTCTACTCATCAGAGAAACACTTGAAGTTCACTAGTCAACGTAAAGTATCGTATTACCACAAAAGAGCAGAGCAACAATATGAGGCCTAAACAGAACATCTTAGAAAAGGCGATGGTGGCAAAGAAGTCACATATTTTATAGAGCAGAAGCTGGACTGAGATTTTTATCCTACAAAACCTCACCACTTTTCAGACTTCTCTAAACCAAAGAGAGCCTTGGCATGTTGCCACCATGGGACTTAGAAAATGGTCTTTAGCTGGATGTGGTGGTCCGAGTCTGAAGTCCTTATACCCTGAAGTACCCTGCATCTGGTAGTTCTGAGCCACAGTAGGACTAAAACATAATGTGTATCTGCACTAAATTGGGTACCAAATATGTTGAACCTCTGTGTATAGACAGCCATTAGGCTGCCTAAGGGTGGGTGAACTGTTTCATGTTGAAAAAGTAGAGTAGATTAAAAGCTTCTGGCTGATCAGTATTGGGATTGACCAAATGAGTGGCTCTTGTACTTTTAGCCTGGGTGAGAGTGATGAGACCTAGTTGAAAGAAAAAAAGGAAGAACAAAGAAATAAAGAAAAGGAGGGAAGAAGGAAGAATATTTATGAGAAATAAGAAAAGAAAAATAATTTTTACCTTAACCAGAAAGTTGCCCTTCGCCATAGACTAGTTAGTGATTATCTTGTGAAAGAATTACCTAGAAAACTTAAGTGGCTAAGTTTTGGTGAATCACTTAATAGGACCAGGGATTCAGATCTGGAAAGGACTTTAGAAGTATTTATTTCCCCCATTAATTCCTTTGTAAAGGCTGTCCCCTCATACCTCAAATGTCTTCCCTCCTTACACCTACTTTTTGGAGTTCCCTTCAAGATTACATTGAGAAAGGATTTTAGAAGTGTCTAATCCAGTCCTCTCATTGTATAGATGAAGAAACTGGGGCCCACAGAGGTTAAGCAGCACGCCCAAGGTCATAGAGGTATTTAGTGGCTGATGTGAGAAGCAAACCCATGTCCTCTCTTAATTGATTAGGCCTATAGAGGTTCTTAAAGTGGGCAATACTCTCCCCTGGGGGAGGGGCACTGGAAAGATCCAAGGGGTTGGTAGTAGCCTCAGGTGCAATTGAGGGGCATTGAATAAAAATAAGGGGACTGTGGAAGAAGCATTAAGAAAGAAAGAAAAGAAAAAAAATTTGAAAAACCATTTGTACATGTTCTATCTGTTGTGTAACAGAGTTAAAGTTGCACTGATTACATTATTTTCCAAATAAACACACAAAACCCAAGTTGTAACTGATCAGTGGTTAAGTCCACTGAGGTCTTAACAAGCAAGTGCTGGCAGGTGAGCCTGTCAGCCATAATCTGGAAGTCCAGTATGCATTGGCAGGAATAGGGACATGTAATGACTTGTTTATAATATGATATTATGTGGTTATATGATGCAATGTTGGGTCATCAAAATTTCAATACAGGAAAAAACCCACAAATTTACAATAGATTACTAAATTTAAGAGTCATCATTTTAAAAATTATATTTTTTGAAATGCAAATTTTAAAAAACCATCAGTGGGTTAGAGAAAGTAGATTTCCAGGGGAGTGTTGGGTAATTTTTTTTAAAAGAAAAAAATTTAAATTTAATATTTTTAAAAAAATAAGTTTGGGGTTAGGGGTTTGCCAGGTTCAAATTGACCTTTTTTTTTTTTTTAACATTTTAGTACACCATTTTGATTCCATTGATGTTGGGAACTCAGAGTGAGAAATTCCAATTCAATTCAAATTAGTGATTGTACTGCAAGTTGGAAAGTTGCCTGAAGCTCTGGAGGAAGTGAAATAATAACTCAGGACAACATAACCAATATGAATTAAAGGCTGAACTTGACCCCAGGGCTTACTGACTCTGAGATTGACTTGCTAGGTTCCACGTAAGCTTTTCAAAAATTAACTTTGCTTTTGGTAACTGCATCTTTAGTGTTGTCCACATACTCCAAGAATGTGTCTGGCAAATTATAGCAGGGTTTGAATGCAAAATTTGGAAATTTTCTCACTTAGCAGAGTACTCAGATTTCTGAGTTCTGCTTCTAGCTCTTTACTGGTTAGTTTGAGATAAATGGAGGTAATGCTTATGCAGCTCCAGAGTAACCTAAGTTCATAAGGGATAAAATAGCCTTGAGAGATTTAGTTCATATTCTTGTCTCCAATTGGATTGAAATGAATTAAATTCTACAATCATTTAAAAAGAATCTATGTGCAAAGTATTGTGCTAAGTGCTCAGAATATGAAGACAAAACCTGAAACCATCCTTAACATCAGAGAGCTGACATTATAATGGTGAGATATAAATGTGTAGCAAACGAAGAAATAAGTACAGTATATACAAATCAATCTAGCATAATTTCTGGGTAAATAAACGGATGAATGAAAAGTATTTACTGTGTTCAAATCACTGTGCTAAGTTCTGAGGATACAAAAACAAAAGCAAGATAGTTCCTGGCTTCAAGGAATTCTCATTTTAATGGGGAGACAATCCATATGGGAGATTTCAGTCACAAGTCATATAGAAACACCCTATGGGCCTTAGGACACATTGGAAAAGCAGATGGTAGTCTTTCTTCTTTAGTGCCATTTTCCTTGATAAAGCCATATCCATTTCTGATACTGAGTCATTTGACAGTGTCAAGGATATTGGTGGTGCAAACTTTTTTTCTAGGACTTCAATAGCTATCTACTTTTCTTTGGATTTTTAAAAAAATTGCCAAGTTGCCTGGTTCCTGAGGAGGCATGAGTTGAAGTGGAGCTCAGTGCCTTTGGAGGCACTTACTAGGTTGCACTTCCATAAGATTTGCTTCCCTGCCCAGTTGCTGCAGAGGCTTAGTTTGTGTGGCAAGGCTCTGGGTAGTAGCTGCCTACTTTTTGTCAGTTGGTCAGCAATTGGTGGTAGTGGTTCTCCATGAGGCTTGCTCCCTTCAATGATGACTTGAGAGTTAAAACTGCAAGCAGGGACAGTGGTTCAATAGCCTGGGGATGCTACTATTCCTGAGGCTCTTGGATCCAGGGTTTTAGGCTATCTCTACCTGGGTATAGGGGAGGTGGGGCAGAGCTTTGGTTCACTTTGCACATGCCAGTCTCTGTCTCTCCTTAGGTGGTGTGAACGGCACTAATAACTGGATGTGGGGAAGTAAAAGTGGTAGGGAAATCATATAAGAAGTGAGACTTAAACTGAGTGTTGAAGGGAATGCCAAAAGGCAGAAGTGGGAAGGGAAACATTCTGGGCATGATTGGACGGACTTTGCAAAGGCATGGATTTGGGAGATGGTATATTCTATAAAGGGACCAATGAGCATGTATGTTTGGCTAGAACATGGAACGTGCAGAAGAAGGGTGGGAGAATGTGAAATCAACCTGGAAAGATAGGTGGAACAAGATTATCAATGCTTTTAAATGCCAGAGAAATTTGTATTTTATCTTAAAGACTATAGGAAGTCACCAAAGATTGTTGAGTTGCAGAATGACATGGTTGCAGACCGCTGCTTTAAGATTATTTTGACAGCTGTGTAGTGGATGGATTAGAGGGAAGAGAGACTGGAATCAGGGATCCCTATGTGTAGACTGTTACAATAGTCTAAGTGAAAGGTTATTAAAGCCTGAACTAGGGTAGTGACTGTGTGAATGGATAGATAAGAGGATGAATGTAAGAGACATTGTTGAGGTTGAATTAATCATGACTTAGCAACTGGTGAGATGCAAAGGTAAGAGTGAATGATGAGTGGAGGATGCCTCCAAAGTTGAGAATCTGAATGACTAGAGGAATGGTCATACCCTCAGCAGAAATACGGAAGTTAGAAAGAAAAGTAAGTTTACCAGGAAAGATAATGTTTTGTTTTGTTTTTTTTGCTTTGAACATGTTGAGTTTGAGATGCCTATGGGATAGCCAGGTAGAGATGTTTAGCAAGAGTTTGATAATCAGGGACTGGAGCTCAGAAGAGACATGAAGAATATATATATATATATATATATATATATATATATATATATATATATATATGAAGATACGCAGAAATGATAATTGAACCCCCTGGAACTTGACTATAGCATTTTGAGGAGTATGTATGTGTGTGTATGTATGTACACACGTGTGCATGTGTACATTCTTTTATAAAGTTAGGATGTGTTATTTCACTAGTTTAAGGTCTTCTGAAACTACATCTACTAATTCAGACAAGTGATTATACTACATTTTATATTTTAGAGAATTTTCTGGAATATTGAGAAGTTAAGTGACTTACCCAATGTAATATATGAGAGCAAGACTTGAACCCACTTTTCTTGAGTTCCAAGCCAGATTTGAAACCAATACTCCATGTTGCCTCTCATTATATGTGATACTATATTACAGTGATTGAAATTCTTCCCTTGGAGGTAGTTGGATGTTTTAGGCCAGGCCTAACCCAGGATTATACAGTGGTTTAGGTTTGGGATTTGAATAAAATGGGACAGGAATTATTCAATAATAAAATGGAAAGGATATTAAGCAAAGAAACTACTTTAATTCAATTGTTCACAAGCACTTTTGTACTGGAATTTGATAGGTTGCTATTACAAGTCAGAAGTGATGGCGACTCACAGGGAAGTAGGATATCAGTCAAGCTGTAGGGGAAAGGAATATTTGTGGATGGATTTTTTTATACTTTCTTAAGCAGACATGAGACTATGTCAAGGGTTGGAGCTTCAGTCCTGGGAACCAATGAAGTCTTAAGGATAGTTTTATTTTTAGGGAAAAAACTAGCCTATGTGTCAGAGATCTTCCAGTCTTCTTATTAGTAGGTGATGTTTCTCCTACCATGCCAGAGAAGATTAAACAATTTCTTTATGCTTAATTTTCTTTAATTTTCCTTAATTTGTGCTTGTAAGGACCTATTTCCTTTCTCATTTTGTCCTTCAGGAAACAAGAATAGCCAGTCACCATCCTGGTCTTTTTACATACTTTATGATCATTAATAGATAATTTTTAGCCTTTCCCGATTCTTTTATAGCTTTGTAGTCTCATTTTTCAACCACTTTATTGACTTTGTGGGTTTCCTCCAAATGTTGTTCAGACTCTCCATGTGGGACAACACACATACTGGGGGCAAGCCTTGCCCTTAAACTCATAGCCCTGTTCCAGTTAATAGCAATTATTAAGACTTAATTTTTCTGGGACAGTCTCTATTTCAATAAAAAAAAGTACAGCATTTACAAGGCTTTTCAAAACGTATGTTTTTTTAAGAATGTGTATTCTAATATTAGATCTGGAAAGCATGGTCCCCATAGGCATAGTTCAGCTACTGGCTGTTTCACTACTTGCTTACAGACATGCCCATGTCTCTCCTATCCTCAAAACCCCCTTTCATCCATTCATCCTGTTCACTATCATATTGTATCTCTCCTCCCTGTTGTGGCTAACTTCTTGAGAACTCTGTCTAACATGGATATCTCCATTTCCTTTCCTCTTATTTTCTTCTTAACTTTATATAGTCCTTTATGCAGTCTGGCTTATGATTTCATTATTTGGCCGAAACTGTTCTGTCTAAAGTTATCAATTATTTCTCATTGTCCAACCTCATGGCTCTCCCTCTCTCTCTGTCTCTCTCTGTCTCTCTCTGTCTCTCTCTGTCTCTGTCTCTGTCTCTCTCTCTCTCTGTCTCCCTCAAGGTAAACAGTTGGACATCATTAAGTCCCTTACAATAACTCATATTTCTTTTTTTTATGCTTCTCTTGAGTCTTGTGTTTGTCAAATTTTCAGTTCAGCTCTGGTCTTTTCATCAGAAATACCTGAAAGTCCTCTATTTCATTAAATATCTATTTAATGTCTCAGTTTTGCTGGATAGATTATTCTTGGTTGTAATCATAGCTCCTTTACCTTTAGAAATATCATATTCTAAGCCCTCTGATCCTTTAATGTGGAAACCACTAAATCTTGTGTGATCCTGACTGTGGCTACACAATATTTGAACTGTTTCTTTCTGGCTACTTGATGTATTTTCTCTTTGACCTGGGAACTCTAGAATTTGGCTATACTATTTCTGGGAGTTTTCATTTTGGGATCTCTTTCACGAGATGATTGGTAGATTCTTTCAATTTTTATTTTACCCTTTGGGCCTAAGATATTGGTGCAGTTTTCCTTGATAATATCTTGAAATACAATGTCTAGGCTCTTTCTTTGATCATGACTTTCAGGTAATTCAGTAATTCTTAAATTATCCCTCCTCTGTTTTCTAGGTTGATTGCTTTTCTGATGAGATATTTCATATTTTCTCCTATTTTTTCATTCTTTTGACTTTGTTTTATTATTTACTTGATGTCTCATGGAATCATTAGTTTCTTTTTCCCCAAGTTCTTATTTTCCAAATTTTTAAGGAATTCTTTTTTAGTGAGTTTTTGTATCTCCTCTTCCATTTGGACTATTCTACTTTTTAAGGAGCTCTTTTCTTCAGCGAATTTTTGTTTATCTCATACCCTAAGGCCAATTCTGTTTTTTAAGGTGTTTTTCTTTTGTCTTTTTTGTACCTTAAAAAAAATCAAGCTGTGGAATCTCTTTTAATAATTTTCTTGCATCACTCTCATTTCTTTTCCCAATTTTTTTCTACCACTCTTTCTTTTACTCTTTCAGGAATTCTTTTGGGGCTTGTCTCCAACTAGCTTTTTTTTTTGAGATTTTGGTAGCTATTTTAACTTTGTTATCTTGTTCTGGGTTTATGTCTTGGTCTTCCCTGCCACCATAGTAGCTTTTCATGGTCAAGTTCTTTTTTTGTTGTTTGCTCATTTTTTTTCAGCCAGTTTCTTGACTTTGAACTTTATGTTCGGGTTGGGCTCTGCTCACTTGAGGAGGCACTGTTTAAAGCTTTAGGCTTTTTTTGTGCTGGCAGAGCTAGTTCTGGAGATTTCCAAGTTTTTGGTGCCTCCAAGGTGGTGTGAACTGGGTAGAGATATGGTCACTGCTCTGTGGGTCTACACTTTGGTCTTTACCCAGGAAGGGTCCTTGGTCCCCTGCAGCTCAAGCACTCTCTTTGCTCTGGAACTTCAATCAGGGCTTCTGCTCCATTGTGATGGTCCAACAGCATTCCTCTTGACCCTAGTACTGTGACCCAGAATTGCATATGGCCAATAGAATTATCTGGAATTTTGTTCAGTGGTTTAGTAGCAGATGCTGACTGACAGCATCCTACTCTCTCCCCACAAAGGAGGTAACCAAGCAAATATAAGAATACTCCAGATAGAGATGATTGTATTTCTATTTTTAAGAAAACTTTAAAAAATGCCAACAGGTAAAAAAAGCTGCCACTGCCACCACTCTTCTGGTGCAGGGGCTCATCACCTTACATTACCTTTTTTTTTTTGCTTTTTGGAGGGGGGAGGGCAGAGCAATTGGGGCTAAGTGTCTTGCCCAAGGTCACATGGCTAGTTAAGTATTAAGTGTCTGAAGCTGAATTTGAACTCGGGTCCTCCTGACTCCAGGGCTAGTGCTGCACCACCCAGCTGCCCCCCACAATGAATATTTCAATAGCCTCTGGTTGTATTTTTTGCTTCAAGCCTCTCTCTCCTTTCCAGTTTATCCTCCACTCAGCTGTCCACTCATCTGATCTTCCTAAAGCTCAAATCTGACTATGTCCTTCTTCCTCCCCAGTTCAATAAACTCTAGTGGTTCTCTATTGCCTCCAAGACCAAATATAAAATCCTCTGCTTGGCTTTCTGGAGCCCTTCATAAAGGACCCATTCTTTTCTAGTCTTCTTACACCTTACTCCTCCCCATGAACCCTGTGATTCAGTGATGCTGGCCTCTGCTTCTGTTGTTCCTAGCACATACAACACTCCATCTCCTGACTCTGGGCATTTTTACAGGCTATTCCTCATGTCTGGAGCTCTCTCCCTCCTCATATCAACCTACTGACTTTCTTGGCTTCCTTCAAATCTAAGCTAATGCCATACCTTCTACAAGAGGCTTTTCCCAGTCCTCATTAATCTTAGTGTCTTCCCTCTGAGATGATCTCCAATTCAAGATATATATATATAAATGTACATATGTGTGTGTGTTCTTTGCAAGTTGCCGCTTCTTTGAGCTCCATGAGAACATGGACCGTTTTCACTCTTTATTTAGACCTCTGTACTTAGCAAAGCACCTCACACAAAGGTTTAATAAATACTTGTTGACTTAACTTAAATACAACCTCACTGTCTGCTTTAGGTAGGTACTCTACATCTAGAGATCTTCCATTGCATAGTATTGCATCAGAACAACTACTTTATAATGGTATGGAAAATCTCAGAATATAACTATGGAGAGGTATTTGTACACAACATAGAATGTGGCTTAGCGGTCAAGTAAAGTTTCTCTTAGTTTTAGCCTGAATCATTTCCAGGCCACGTAAACTCTATTTTCCTCCTGCTCCCTGGAGAATAATGTCTTTTTCAGGACAATATCAAGTCAGGCCGAAACTGCCTCTTTCAGTAAGTATCTAGACATTCTCAAAGTGAAGACTTTGTCCTCCATGGTTTCCCATGCCAAGAAATCTCCCTCACCTTAGGCAGCTTCCCAAGATGCTGGCTCCTTCTGTTCTTGATTAATTTCAGGCAGTCTTTCATCCTCTTATTTCTTAAGCTCTGCTCATGGTCCTCACCCTTCTCTCCTCTTCCTCTGACTTCTAGTTAGGTAAGGCAGACACTTCAACTATTCTATCCACAAAGTTCACACAAAACTCACACCAAACACAAAATAAAACTTGTCTGAAGCAAAAAAGGTCACACATAGAAAACATGGACAGCTGTCTTCAGTGGTGAGCTAAGATGATGAAATCTGGAGAGAAGTAAGACTAGATGATAGTATGACTAGATAGATACACTGTGAATTGATTGACTGGACCCAAAAAGTAGTCCATAATAGTTTGATGTGTTTGGAAGGAAGACTTCAGTAGAGTGCCTAATGGGACTGTGCTTGGTTTTTCATTGTTTAACATCCTGATCAATGACTTTGATAAAGGCATCAAATTTGCATGTTTATCAAAATTGCTAGCAAACATATCAGATGACAAAGTTAGGATCCAAAAAATTTCAACAGGTAAAAAAAGAGATGGATCAGGTGTAACAAAATGAAATTTAAGGAGGACAAATGTAAAGGTTTATCTGTGTTAAAAAAAATCACCTTAAAAATATAACATGGGAGAGATATGACTAGTCAGCAGTTCATTTGAAGATCTAGGAGTTTTAGTGAACTGTAAGCTCAGTGTAAGTCAACAATGTGATATGGCAGCCAAAAGAGCTAAGCTGACTTTAGGCTTCATTGGGAGACATAATGTCTGGGATTGGGGAAGTGATAGGCCCATTGTGCTTCTCCAGTTGCTTTATTATGGGAAACTGCCATCTAGCCACTCCTAATAACGCTAGAGTGGGAACCTGTGTATAATACAAGGTAGGTAGGTTAATTTACTTTATGTAAATTAACTTTCCCTTCCTCCATCCCTCCTTCACTCTCTCCCTTCTTCAGCCACTGCTGAGTATCACAATGAAAAGCATGGAAAAGAAAATAATCTATTGATGGTTTTAATATTCATTCAGCTGAGTGGGCACTTCTAGTTACAGAGTAGTCAGCATCTGTTTTGGGAAGCTGAGGCAAGGCAGAAGCACAACTTAAGGTCTTCATAATTTAACAGGCACATGCCAACTCTTCCACTTTAAGGCAATTGCTGATTTAAAATGAAAATACATTTATCCTCACTGGCCAGTCTGGGCTCAGGCACTGATTTGAGTGAAACAAGTAAAAAAGCACCCTTGTGTACTTCTTTATAATTGTGCAAAAATAATTTATCAATAATAACTCATATTTACAAAGCATTTGGAAGTTTAAAGTTTATAAGGTACTTTCCTTTTGACAATCCTTTGTGATAGGAAGTAGAAGCATTTAATTCCACCAGTGTTTATGAAAAGTTTCCTATGTAGAATGCAGAACATTTTGCTAGATGCTAGGAGAGAGACTGAATTTAGAAAAAGAATTCACTGGCCTAATGGAGCTTGCTTTCTAATTAGGGGATAAGAAGCATGTACAGGTAGCCATATGCAATGATGCATGGTAAGGTACATCACAAAGGCACAAAATGAAGTGTTTGATATTATTACCCCTGTTTTACAGAATGGGGAAACTAAGAATCAAGATGTTCACCGGACTAAGGTTATATGACTAAGGTTACATGACTAGTAAGTGGCAAAGCCAGGATTTAAATCTTCTGATGCCTGGTTCATTGTAATTTTTCTGTTATGCTGTTTTAAAAAAGTAGCAATTCAATTTGAGACAATTGAAAAGAGAGCTAGTTAAGGAGTTAGATGATCTGAGTTTAAATCTTGCCTCTATTGCTTACTGCAACCTTGAGCAAGTCACTTAATCAACTTCACCAACTGGGGTCTCAGTTTTCCTTATCTGTAAAGTAAAAGCATTGAACTAGAAGGCCTCTGAAGTCTCTTTCAGCTCATACATCCTATGCACTAGCATTTTTGTAGTACTTTGAGGTTTACAAAGTGCTTTTTCCACAACAACTCTTTGACGTAGGTAACATAAATATTATTATTTTATAAAATGAAGAAACCATGGATTAAGATGATGTAATTCACAAAACTGGCAATGTGCTAGAGCCAGAATCTGCATCCAGGTCTCCTAAATCCAAGGTAAAGCTTTTTCTTCTATGTGCATCATCTTACAGAGGAACTCTATGGCATGAAAAATATCATACCATAGCCTTAAATGGATCTGTATTCTGACTGATGTGGGTACTTTCTCCCTCCAGAGGTGCTGATAACAATAGAGTCATGCTTTCTTATCCTTGTGTTCATGTTTTTACCACAAATCCTGCATTGGTGACCCATAATCTGTGCTAGGGGCCATGATGTAAATAAATGACTTGGCTCCAGTAGCATGACAACTTGTTGGCCATTGGGCAAGGCTCTTACATTCAGAGTGTCAAAAAGCAAATAAATGTTTATAGATTTGTGACTTCCTTCTCTGCTACTGTGCTCAAGAAGCAGCTACAGCTATACAGAACACCTTTTCTTTATGTGCTGCCATGGCTAAGGAATTCTTCTTCTAATGATCAAGATACTATAGAGACCTGCATACTTAATGAGGCTGGTCCTCAGAAAGGAGATGTAATCTGTCACTGGAACTATGCTTGATGTTTTCCAACATAGAAGACCTTCAGATCTACTCTCAACAGTTTGGATCTTACCATCTACTACCCAGAATACTCCTCACCCTAGAGATGTCACCAGCCTTCACCTCTCCTTAGCAGCTTCCCTCTCTCAGCTTTCCAGTTCCCATTAGAAAGTGAAGTCCTTAATATCCCTACAAGGTCTGTATCCCAAAGATATCATAAAAATGGGAAAAGGACCCATACATACAAAAATATTTATAGCAGCTCTTTTTGTGGTAGCAAAGAATTGAAAATAGAGGTGATGCCCATCAATTGGGAAATGACTGAACAAGTTGTGGTATATGAATGTAATGGAATACTATTGTTCCATAAGAAATGGTGAGCAGGTAAACTTCAATAAAACCTGGAAAGACTTATATGAACTGATACTGAGTGAATGAGCAGAACCAGGAGAACATTGTACACTGTACACAGTAACAGCCACATTGTGTGATGACTAACTTTTCTTCAAGAGAGGACACAGTTCCTTATATGATACGTTGTACCCTGTTCACGTCCAGTATCCATCTCTCCTTTGTACTTTGATTTAGTAATTTTTAATTCTTCAGAGAGGATTACATTATTCTCCTATTATTTAAAGATTTAATTCTTCATCTTTAATTTTTCCAAGACTCACAGCCATACAAAAACCTCAACAGAATATTACTACGAAAATAATGGGCCTTTATTTCTGGGAATTGTTTGGTATCATTAAAATAGTTTTTCCGTTTCTGGAAGGCTATCTGTCTCATTCCCTTCTTCCCGTTTGATTCTGTACCAACTTGTCCATTTGTACTAAGATACGTGCAAACATTCACACATATAAATATGTACACATGCGTATACAAACATATATGTATATGTAAATGTGTGGATATATGCATACTAATAAAGGGGGTTTGTAGGCTATCTACCTACACTTGTCATTTTAAGCCTCTCAAATTTCACTATGTTTACCACATACAGGATTTACCACACATCATCTATTTAAATTAAATCACTATAATGTAAATTCCATATGGGCAAAAATTGTGTTTTACTTATCTTTTTATTTCCTTTAGTACTCTTCAAGGAGATGCTACAAGGTTTTATACTAAGTAGGTGCTCACTAAATGATTGTTGTAAATTAATAATTCAATATAATCTAGTAATCCAATATAGGTTAAACATGTACAATCATGTAAAACATTTTCATATTTGCCATTTTGTACAATAAAACAAAAAAAGAAGGGAAGAAGGAAATTGAAAGCACCAGGCTTCAGTCGGTATCCAGTCAATATCCTTTCTCTGGAGGCAGATACCATGCTTTATCATGAGTCCTTTGGGATTATCTTGGGTCATATATCTGGAGTTCTTAAACTGGGGTCTGTGAACTTGTTTTAAAAATATTTAGATAACTGTATTTTACTCTAATATATTAAAATTATTCTAAGAGGTAGGGGCATAGGCATCACCAGAATGCCAAAAGAGTCCATGGACACAATAAACAGTTAAGGCCCTCTGGACAAAACAGTCTTCAAAGTCCCTAACATCTCTTGGTCTATTGAAATCTATGATGTTCCATTACTTTCCTTTCTGCAGCAGAAAAAGAGCAAAGTGAAATTTGAAATGAGCTGGAAGAATAATGATTTACTGGAGGTGGTGGGTAAGTGGAAAGAATGCTGAGTCTGTAGGCGAAACATCGGAGTTTGCATTCTTTTTCTAAGGTTTACTATCTGTTCAACTTTGGGTTCATTGTTTCATCTCCCTGGACCTCAGTTTCCTCATCTGTAACATGCAGGGCTTGGACTCAGTTGATCTCTGAGGTTTCTCCCAGCTTTAAATCTTGAATACAATGAGTCATGTTGCTTTATTATACCTTATGCCTCCTAGGCTAATGTATAAAGTATGAAATACTGCAGACAGCAGCTAGCCTAGGCTCTCAGGCAGAGGGTCTGAAACTCCATGGATATCCCAGGCAAGAAGCTCACACCACACTGCTTGACTCCCCGTCGTATCTTGATGTAACAGCTAAAGCATCACTCCAAGTAATGACAGTGTTGCCATCACTCAAAATGCAACTACAGAGCTGCTTGGCAAAGGCAGGGTGAGATTGATGCCTGAGATACACTGTGTTCCCACCTGAAATAGCCCAACTCACTGAATTACATCCAGTAATTTAATTAAGTAAGAAGGCAAGATGGATTTTGTAGTCCTCCAGAAACAGCCCTACTCCTCATGGGCTTTGATAGTTTTAATGCACAGCTTCCTGGCTCCCTGTAGCCTGATTATTCCAACAATCATATTAGCATGTCCTTATTGTTAATAGAAAATGACTAAGACCATGGACTTAGTCATCAATGATTTTTAGTTTATTAAAAGTAGGGGCAGGGAAAAGTCAATGAAGAGAGTAATTTAAAACTGGGCAGCAGGTTTATTCATAAAGTGGCCATTATCACCTCACTTGGGCTACTGTAATAATCTCCCTCTTGGTTTCTCTGTCTCATGTCTCTTCGTTCTCCAAACCATCCCACATGCAGTTGCCAAAATGATTTTCCCAAATGCAGTTCTGACTAGGCCACTCTCCTGCCCAATAAATGCCAGTGGTTCCTTCTATATGATAAATTAGAAATTCTTCTGTTTGGCATTCAAAGACTTCCCCAGTCTGTTTTCAGCCTATCTTTGAGCCTTATTCTACATTCCTCTCCTGTCACTCTACAATCCATTTAGACTGACCTTCTTACTGTCCCTCCTACATGTTATTCCATCTCCCATCTTTCCTTTGGCTTCTTCCTGTGCTTGGAACTTTTCTTCACTTCCACTTTACAGAATCTCTGGTTTTCTTCAAAGACTTAGCTCAAATGCTACCTTCTACGTGAAGTATTTCTTGATTCCCTTATAGCTTGCTAATGCCTCTCTGTTATCTTGCATTTATTTTGAATATACTTGTATTGATTAATATTGGCTCCCCATCCCCCTAAAATGTTAGCTCCCAGAGATCAGAGTTATATTATTTTTTTTACTTTCTATCTCCAGCATTTAGCACAGAGCCTGACAAGTAGTAGGTGTTTATGAATATTGCTTGCTTACTTGATTGAAGTTGATAGGTAACACTATGGGAGATGATGGAGGAGGAAGAGTCAAAGATTATTGTTTTATTACTTGCTAGGGTTGACTTTTTAGGATGCCTCCATTGCCTTCTGTTCTATCATTTCATGAGACTTTCACAAGTTAGATTCATTTTTCTGGGAGCTATAAGAATATTAAATTACATTTGGAGTTTTTCCTTATGCACCAATACTTTAGAATTCTCAGGTGGAGTGATAATATCAGTGAGGCAACTGGCTGTAGAGTTGTGGTTTCCAAAAAAAAGGATAAGAAAAGAAATTAGATGCCCAAATTCTCTATTTCTTTCCACTATTATCCTTGTGAAATAAAGAATAAGGCAATAATAATGTTTACATTTACATGATATTATGTTTTAGTGAACTTTCTTCATAAGAGAAGCCCTATGAAGTAATATAATATTGTTATTCCCATTTTTCAGAGGAAGAAACTGAGGCATAGTAAGACTAACTGACTTGCCCAGGGTCACTATACCCATTAAGGTTCAGAGTTATGCCCCCTGACTATCTTCTTGTGAACCTGGGTGACTGTATCTAGTGCTCTCTTTGCACTGCACTCTTACCTGTAAGAAATATGTAATATTCAATATAAATGCACTGATAAAGTAATAAGGGGACATGCTGGTAACTAGTACACTATTTTAAGCTGATTTTTGGTCACATTGAATTTAGAAAGCTGCATACTTTGTATATACAATAAATCACAGGTAAATTGAGTATCTCATCATTCTAACAGATACACATGCTGAATATGTTTCAGTTTAAACATTTTTTCTTTTGAATGATACTAAAATACTCCTCGAAAAACAGATAAAATTCATGTTAACTATATTTCAGCTTTACCTGAATTTTTAATTGGTGGATTAATTCATTTGTTTCCTCTACTCAGAACTATATATAGGAATATAGTTTATCCCCTTAGCCTCTCCTAAAGAACTGCACCAAAGAAATGCATCAGGGAAATACCTTTCTCAGAGGCCTTTAGTATTTGAGCCTAGAAAGGTCCTTGTTGTTAACTTTTGTGAGCTAGGGAGATGAAATTAAGGAGAGGAGAGGTTGGGGCATCAATAACTCACCTTTTATTAACAACAGCCTTCCCTTAAATCTGTGCTATTGTCTTGTTGTTTATAAATAGTCAGAGAAATGGAGCTGAAGAATTAAATCTAACATCCTGTTCAGATTTAAATTAGGTCATAGAAGGAGGTAAGAGAATCTCTATATAATCCACATTCCTTGTCCTTGCAATACAGAAGTCTTGATTTGAGAAAAACCTTCTCTCCCTCCCTTTCTGCCTTTCCTTTACTCCTTCTCTCTCATTTTTTTCTTCTCTTCCTCTTTCCTTCTTTTTATCTACTTCCTTTCTTTTCTTCCCTCTCCTTCCTCATGCCCTCCTTCCTTCCCCTTTTTCACCTTCTATGTCTCCTGCCCTTCTTCCCTCCTTTCTCATTCTTTATCTCCTCTCCCTCTTTCTCCTTCCTCCTATCTTCTTCCTTTTTCTCTTTCTCTTCCTCTCTCCATCTTTCCCTGTTTATCCCTTTCTTTTTTCCCTCCTTTCCTTGCTCTTTCCCTCTTTCTATCCCTCCTGACTTCCTTCTATTCCTTTCCCTCCCAACTTCCCTTTTTCTTTTCTTATTTCTACATTATTTCCTTCTTTTCTCCTTCTTTCCCCTTTCCTTTCTCCCTTAAAAAATTTAGCTTCCTAAGCTCGACTTTCTACTCTTGCTACTTACAAATTTACTTATCTTGATATGGAATTGTGTCCCCAACTTATTTCTAAAAGAAGACTTTTCCTAGATAATCCCATCTGGGAAAAGAAGTATATGGCAACAAGTAGGTGCTTTATTCCCCTTGCAAGGAAGTCCATTGAATTGAGGCCTCATGGTTTTGCTTGGGCCTAGTAGGGAAGCTCCTTTCAGCTGCCTGACTTTTATTTATTTATTTATTTATTCATTTACTTATTTATTTATTTATTTATTTTTGCTGTGGATAAATAAGGGGATCTGAGTAAATATTGTAATTAGGAACATAATGGCACATTTTGATTGCATTTAATAAATAACACCGACCAGAATTGTTTCCTCGTAGTGACACTAATGATCATTAATAGACAAACTGTTAGATTTACACCAGAAATTCTTGGCTGAAAACCCTTATGAGTGCAAAATGCATTGTCATCGAAGCAGAAAATGAATGCCAAACTTTCATCATTTGTCTCGTTATCCTGTAATCATTTTCAGGGATTCATAACGTAAAAAAAACCCTGTCATGCGAGTCTGGTGAGGCTTAGCACGTGTTTATATGGGCTATGTGGCTACCATTGTGATTTGAATAAGGCAAAACAGGAAAACTCTCATCAAATCAGGCACAGGCTCAGCTTTATTTCAGTGGTAATCTAAGTAACATTGGTAGGGATTCAGAAGTTGTAAATTGACTCTTTCATTAAGGACATGCAACTCCTTACTGGCTTTGATTAAATAACTGTATTTCTATTCAAACAAAGAAGTCAAGCAAATGCAATTCATGGGGGCCTAATGAAATGATAAATCATTACTTTTTGTGTGGTTATAACATTGTACTCCTTTTACCTGGATAAATTTCTTTTAAAAGTATCTGTTCATTTATCTATCTGATTCTGGCACCCGGTGGGCCCTTAGTCTCTGTTGGCTGACTGATAACTGTGTTCTGTACTCTGTTTAAGAGCTTTAATTACTTTTCCTCCTCCTCCTCTCACCTAATGGAAAACCAGGGCATCAGCCTTGTGGATATATCTTCCTTGCAAATAAGATGTATAGATTCTTTCAGTTTCATAAAAATATGTAAAGTGCAACATAAAAATGTAGCACTGTATCTATTTTTGTGAAATTTTGTTCTGACACTTCTGTGAGCTTATTAGAATGTAAGTTCCTTGAGGGCAGAAACTATTTTGTTTTTTATATATGTATCATTAGTACCTGGCATAGTACTTTCCATAAACCCTTATGAAGTGTCTTCTGTGTGCCAGATTCTGGGAATACAAAGATAAAAACAAACAATTTCTTCCCTCTGGGAGCTTATATTTCACTATTTACATAGAGAAGGAGACATAATATCATCTTAGGAGGTGAAAACACTAGGAACTGAAAGATTTAGGAAAAGCTTCCTTTGGGAAGTAATAATAATAATAGTAATACCTGACATTTTATAGTGCTTCAAGAACTGCAAAGTACTTTACAAATATTATTTTGTTTTAGCCTCATAAAACCTATAAAATAGGTGATATTATTATTTATTGTTATAATTATTTTCATTTACTGATGAGGTGGACAGTAGTTAAGTGACATGCCCAGAGTCATGCAATTAAATTTCTGAGGCCAGAGTTGATTGAAAATTTTCCTGACTCCAGATCTGTCCACTATATCAATTTTGAAGGAAAACCAGGAGGTCTAAGTGGCACAGGTAAGAAGGAAGTATATTCCAGACATGGGCAACAGTTCAGATGAAGGCAAACTTATTCTGAAAGTCATTTAATGAGAGGGTTGATTTTAAAGCTTTAAATATATTACTAAAAAGACAGCTCCTGTGACAGCTAGTGAAGTCTGAATATAAGGTGAGGTTTCCTGATAATGGTTGCCCCAAAGGCTACAAGCTCTTCAAGGTGAAGAAGTACAGGTGATTGTGCTGTATTCTTCTCTTATATGCTTTGCACAGGGTTTACATGCTGTGTTTAAATGACCCCAAGTTTTTATGTCGGAGACAGAAAGAGAAACAGGGATGAAAGAACCTGTGTGTCTACATGACCAAGTGTGTCTACTCATTATGCATCTTGGTGATTGAGGTCTGTCTTGGAAATAGTTGGCTTTCTTCTGGATGCCCATGGAAACTGACTAAGCTCATTAGTAGTTCATGTTTGTTGCTTCCTCAAATGCAACATTCTCTTTCAACTATTTACAATGTCAAGTGGCAAGAACTAGCAATAAATCTATTTCTTAATTCTCTCTCTGTCACTCTTTGAGTTTCTTTGGCTGTCTGGACTACTAGGAGTGGCTTCCCTGGGAATGACAATTCCATTGATGCCTAACTTCACCCTGAAGGGTCACCCAACTAGACTCTTCTTCTGGCAATCTGTGATGCATACAACCTTGTTCAGGAGCTCAATGAATTGTGAATTGTGAATTGTGAATTGTGAATCTCTCTTTAGTTCTCCAGGAAAAAAAGTAACTGACCACATTTTATTGAATTGAATTGAGTTACTTAGAGGCATTTGCTAAGGTACCAGGTTGAATCATCAAACATTTTGAATCAGAGGGTATACGCTTAAGTCTTTAGCCTCAACAGAAATACAGACTGGCACAGAGGTCATCCAGAGATATGAGTCTCATCCACAAGGAGTCATTGCCATTGGCGGACGCTGATGAAAAACAGATGATCAGTAATAGGAGGTACAGGAACATTGGATGCTGCTGTGCATGTCATTTATTCTACTTTGATTCATCACGACAAAAAATTCCAGACAGCACTAAGTCATACAAAACAACTCTTGCTACCTGGGTTGTCCTGGAGGAAGAGTGGTCATAAATGAATTCCTAGACTTCCTTTTAGTATCTCCCTTTCCATCTCATAAATAACTAGGGAAAGAAGAGTTAGTATCAGATTATTAGAATTATAGATGAGGAAACTCATTCCTAAAGAGGTTGTGACTTGTCCAAGGTCACATAACTACTTAGAGACAGAGACAAGATTTGAGCTCTGATCTCCTGATATCTAATGTGGTGAGCTTTTTTTAAAAAAAACTTCAGTGTAGCCCCTAGACCCTTACATGGAGCAGTGCCCCAATATGATTATAGTCCTGGTGATATGGCACTATGGAAAACTGGTAGATTTTTTGAGTAGGTGGGTTCCTGAGTCTACTTAAGCCATATTGTATAGACATTTATTCAACAGGCATTTGTTAAGTGGTTACTCTGCCAGGGTGTATGTTGTGGTGGATTGAGAGCTGGCATCAAATTCAGTAAGACACAGATGAAAGTCCTGCCTTTGAACCATATTTGCTATGGGACCCTTAATCTAAGTGCTCTAGATGATTCTCTCAAACTAAAAGATGCAGAAGACAAGTGTTGGCCTGCATTGGTGGAGGGAATTTCCTTGGCTCTATATGTGCCAAATACTAGAGTTACAAAGAGAAAGAAGAGAGGCCTTCATTTCAAAGGGTTCACATTCTAGCTCTAACAACTAGAGATATTTATAATGAAAATTTCTTATTGTTTTACTTCTGTTTGCAATTTGGGTCTCTACCATTTCTCCCGCAAATTTTGGTTAACTCAAAGTCTGTCTTCTGCTAATATTAACCTCACTTGACCAAAACTTGTCCCTTGAGATGTGAACGTTTACTTAAAGTCTTAAGCATTTCTTAGATTAGAAACCAGAGGAAAGGTCTCAATTGTCCTTGATTCCCTGGTAACATGTAAATCATCCCCCTCAATGAGTCTATTTGTAAACTCTCTACATGTAGTTTAGTTTGCTTTTTTTTTTTGGAGGGCAGTTGGGGTTAAGTGACTTGCCCAAGGTCACACGGCTAGTTTTTTTGTGTTAAGTGTCTGAGGCCGGATTTGAACTCAGGTACTCCTGATTCCAGGGCCGGTGCTCTATTCACTGCACCACCTAGCCGCCCCTCTACATGTAGTTTAATCTGTAATCTGACTTTCCCTATGGAGTTTGATGAATTTTGTTTTCTTAGGGGTTGTTTATTTTTTATTTTTTATTTTTTGCTTTTTGGAGGACAATTGGGGTTAAGTGACTCACCCAAGTTCCTTAGGAGTTGTACGAGATTATGACTTTGTTTAAGTTTGTTCAACTTTTATATTAAATGAAGCATTGGGATCTATCTTTAATATTTTATAGACTAAGAAGAAGGTATAAGATTGCAACATGTAGAAGAACTATTTCTCTGTTACTCTGATGTAATCTTGCCTAGAAGAAAGCTTGTTAGAATCCTAATGATTGTTCAAGTTTTCTCTGACCTTGAACTTATACTTGAGCATAATAATAAAGATCTATGTTTTTACCTCTGTGATTTCTGCACTGTGGTTAATATATTTCGAAATCAGTTACCTGCCACATGAACTCAGGAAATATCTCTCCTGCTACATATCCAAAAGTGGAATTGACTGTCCTAAGAAGTAAAGGGTTCTCCTTCATTAAAGGTCTTCAAGTAGAGGTTAAGTGGCTCTTTGTTGGGTATGCACTGATGAAATTCTTGTTCAGGTACAGGTGGATCAGATGGCATCTGAAATCTCTTCATTCTGCTATGTCTAAAAATCAGGAAAATGAAGTAGATAGATGACCTCTGAAGCTCCTTGCCAGTTCAGAATTGATAACCATAGATTCCCCCAGGGTGTGGTTTTAAAAGCTGGCAATATTTGTCTTAATAATTTAGCATCCACTTGGTCTGTCCTTAGCCCTGGAAATGATTATGTGACTTGAACCATTATACCAGGGTGCTCATTATATTTCAATACACAGATCAAAGGATTTGTAATTGCATTAATGTGAATGTTCTTTCCACTACCAAAGATCTCAACCAATTCCTATCTTCTTATCTTGTGCAATTCTTCCTTATTCTCTTTCACTTATCTTCTATGGAGGATCTACCTGGTGCCATGGAGGCCTTTCTATAGATAATTTAATATTTCAAGGATACTAGTGCAACATTCAGGCTCTCTATTAGCCCCTACTCTCACTCAATGATTGGCTAACCTAATTCTCAAATTCTATATGTCCTTGATGGTTTTGGGGCCATTTGGGTAAGAGGAGTAGGGGATAATCATGACCAGTAACATACTGTAAACATTTAGAAATTATTAATACATTTAGTTTTTACAAAACCTACATTTCTAAATATATCCTGGTTCTGCTTAATTCACTTTCTATCACTTCATGTCTTCCCACTCTTCTCTGTATTCATCATGTTCATTTTTTGCAATGCATTGCTATTTTCCATTATGTTCATGCAATAGCTATTATAATGGCTAACATTTATATACCTGGGAGGTAGGTGCTATTATTATCCCCATTTTACAGATAAGACTTGAGAGGGGTTGAGTGACTTGCCCAGGGTCACACACCTATTAAGTGTCTGAGGCCAGATTTGAACTTATGTTTTCCTGACTCCAGGCCTGGTGCTCTATCCACTGTACCACTTTGCTACCCCACAATTCCTTTAGCCATTCTCCAATTGATGAGCATCTACTTTATTTCCAGTTACTTGTTTTTGAAAAGAGTATTGCTATAAATATTTTTGGTATATGTGGGACTTTTTTTTGGTCAACGACCTTCCAGGGGAGTACAATAGTGGGATCTCTGTATAAAAGAACATGGACATTTAGGTGGCTTTCTTAGTGTAATTCCAAATTGTATTTCTGAATGACTGGGCCAATTCACAGATCTGGCAAAGTTCATTAGTGTGCCTAACTTTCCCTTCCAACATTAACTATTCCAATTTTTTTCATCTTGGCCAATTTATTGCAAACTTCTTAAACCCATTTTGTGTTTTTACATTGTTCTTATTGTCACTTGAAATTCTGACTCTGTATCTTGATATTCTGTACTATGCAGCTATGTATTATCCCCCAGAGAATGGACAATAATTTTGTGATGGACGACAACTTATAGTCATTGAAAGCACTAAGCAATTGCTAAAATGCAACTCAGTCTGCTTTCTTCTTTTTATTTAGTCTTGGCATGGATTCACTGTCCATACACAATGCTTGATGTATGTGCTGATGGACTGACTCAAAGGGCTGCCAATCCAGCTACTTGTCATAATCTGGTCAATACTCATTTTTTATACATCTGGAAGTTTTCCTGTGTGGTTTGCTAAGCTGATCTCTATTGAGTGGCTATGGATATCATTAAGGAGGCCTTACTCCATTGTGGGGATTGATGCAATCAACACAATGCAATCTTCAAAGAGAACCTCCCCATCTATAGGGAATTTCTCTTCCATTTAGGCTCTGCACAGGTAATCTGACTAGCAAACAACTTTGGTGAGTATCTCCCTTTAAACTACATTTTGCTTTACAGTGTAAATGCTTGATGGAGAGGGTGGGGCAATCAACAAACAAAAGGCAATGGAATAATATCCTTTACAAATTTTGAATCAATTCTGTGACTGTGAAGATGTGGTCTGCTACAGAAAATCATCTGTGAAAATCTATTGTCTCTTCTAATTTTCATCAAAAATGCCATCTAGATGTATGGAGGTCATTCTTTTTTCCCCACATTTCCTTACCTCCACTGAACACTATTCCATATCTCTTTCTGGGGCCCTCAACTCCTAATGGATGAGAGCTCTTCATAACTAGCCTGACCCAGACTCACCAAGCATGCCATGGCATTGTGTGCTTACCCTTCTTCCTTTTCCAACTCTAGCTCTGGGAATGGTAATCAAAGTATATGCCAATCAATTGCCCCATGGTTCCACTCATCATCCCTCTAATTTTTCAGACCAAAACACTCTACCCCAGCATCCACTCCCTTTTATATGTTGTCTACCCCTACTACAATATAAGTGCCTGAAGGAAGGTCAGGGACTTTTTCTTTTTATTTATACCCCCCCTGAGTTTAACACAGTAGCTGATATATGGCGATTAGTAAACACTAAGAAAAATGCAAGTGGTTTTTCTTCCACATATCATTTATAAAGATTTTATAGAAAGAAGAAAGTCATCATGTGGTTTAGTAATTGATGACCTTTTTTTTTTAGTAACAATACTATCTTTAATGTCTTGCATTCTTTAGGAATTTCTCCCCCTCTTTGATACATCTTGAAGATTGCATGCTCAGTGCCTTAAAGATTGGGTTGATTACAAAATGGATTTTTTCCATATACATTTGATTAAGTTTAGTTTCTCTTCTTGAGCGCCATTTTCACTTTCTTACATAATAGTCTGCTGGTGGCGTAGTGGATAGAGTTCACTAGGCCTGGAGTCAGGAAGACCTGAGTTCAAATCTAGTCCCAGACCCTTACTAGCTGTGTGACCATAGGTAGATTACTTAATCTCTATTTGCCTCAGTTTCTTTAAATGTATGGGGATAATAATGATAATAATAAAAATAATAATATCTGCTTTTCCAAGTTGTTGTGAACATCAAATAAAATGATATTTGTAAAAAGGGCATGGCACAGAACATAGAATACAGTAGGCACTATGTAAATTCCTTCCTTTTTCCCCCCTTTCCCTTCCCTAAAAGCTCTGGGACCGAGAGTGTTATTTTCCCAATCTAGGGTTCTATGGGATGAGATCAGATTGCTATGGAAATGTTGGCAGATTAGATTGATTTTATGTCAATTAGTGGTCCTCCCAGTATTAGCTATGAATTCTCTTGGAATGTTCGGGCTTATCTAAATCTCATGCCAATCTCTCTGGAGGGTTGAGGTTTTCTGCTGTCTGGTGAAGCAATATTACTCACAATTGTCTATTATCTTTCTTCTAAAGTTTTGCAAATAAACTTAGATTGTAACCAGTGTTGATTTTGGTCCTCAGATTTCCCTGCTTGGCAAGGAGAGAGAGTGATCTCTCAGTTAATTGTTTTCTGGGCAATTGTTTTGCATCAGTTAAACTTCTTCTGGAAGTGGCAATAATCAGCTTGTTGACTTTTTATTCATTTCCTCTTTTTAAGAATTAATAGCTTATTTAACTAAGTCAAATTGGGTCTATTGTAATATTCAAAATATCTTCTCATCTTATTCTTTGTTCTTCTAATTTGTGGTTGACTAACATTTGTTTGAACTTTCTGATGATCTACATATCTACAACTGATTCTGAAATATTCTCCTATCAGGAGCCAGTGGCTTGCAGAAAGTTATAATAATTATATATATTTTTGACTTATTACTGCCCACTGCCAGTGAATTCTATCTCTATTCTTGAAGAAAATATTCATGCTATAGCTGCAAACCTTCTTTATAATCTGTACACTTTTGACTTGTTTCATTTCTTAATTCTAAATCACATTTAGCAATATCTGTCTCTCTGTCTTTGTCTCTCTTCTCTTTTCTTTTCCCTTCTTCCCACCTTCACATTGAATTCACTAGATATCAAGGTATATGCTGACTTGGTTTGAAGTAACTTGTCAAGTTCTTTATAAACTATTATTACTGGATTTTTTGCCAGATAGTAGAGAAGCTCCACTTTCTGTTTTAGTCTTTTTACATAAGCTCATTGTGAGTGCTTCTTTTTCTTCCTTGCACATAACATTCCGCCTCCCTATCCTATAAATTTTAAGTGACTATCTTCTATGACTGGAATGTTTTTTCCTCTTATCTCCACTTCAACCCTGAACTTAATGGTAGGTTTTACCTGACTTCCAAGAGTTTCTGGCTATTCCTCACACACAATGCTCCATCTCTCATCTGTATTCCTTGATCCTTACCTCCTATGTGAAGACTTCTCTCTATTTTAGGTGCATTAGCCCCCTCTTTAAAAAAAAACTTTTCTTGTATTTAAAAATATATGCTTTGTAATACTTAATTGATGCAGATTTATTTGTGTATCTGTTTTCTCTCTCGATATAACATAAGGGTTTTTTTTTGAGGGCAAAGGCTATTTTCAGCTAGTACTCACAGCATCTTCTGGAAAAGCAACTCTTGGAAGGAGTCAGCCATTACCCCCAGTTGCCAACCAACTGCCACTCAAAGAACAGGCAAGCTAGTCTATTTGAAGCAGTAAAGCCACTTGAGGGTGACGCAGGAGGCACTATGTGCCAGGCAAATCAAATTACCACCACCACCTTGATCACCCAGTCCCTTCAAACCCTTATGTAGATAGCCTATAAACTAAACTGAACCTAAGAGCCTTGGGAATAACAGTGCTTCTGGTCCAATTTGTTCAACCTTCATCCTGGAAAATGACCCCTGTTGAGATGCAGCCTAGTGATGGTTCTGGCAGATCTTACAGCCACAATTACTGAAGACCCAGAAAATAAAGTTCTTGGCATCAAAGTCCTTGGCATTATCACATGATCTGACATCAGAAACGGAATGATTTTTAATTAGGGGAAGGCATTAAAGACATTAACATCTCCTTTATGCTGCACCTCAAGGATCATAGGACTCTTCTATTTGACTTTCAGCTGAAACTTTCTATATGAGCTTCTTCTCCATTAGAATGTGGGTTCCTTGAGTGCAGGGATCGTCTTATTTTTGCATTTATGCCTGCATCATTTAGAATAGGGCTTTGCACATAGCAATGCTTAATATGTGCTTTACTTATTAATTCATTCACTACTTTACATCTCTAGCACCCAATAAATACAGTAGTCACCTAACACATGATTGTTAATTGATTGGCCATGATAGCTAAGAACAGAGAGGTTCTTCAGCAACAACAGGTTAAACAGTATGTAATTACTTTTTTGACCAAACTGACCCATGAAATATGATTTTATGTACATTAATTACTTATAAGGGAAATAACATTGTACAAATAACTAATGGCTTTTGCTTCCTTATTTTAAAATTAGGATGTATTATTCTTCATTTCTTTAATCAGCTTGCCCATCTTTTCTTATAATTCTTTTTTAGACTATCCACACATGAAAAACAGTTCCTGTCCCTAAGGAACTCACATTCTAAAGAGTGAGATTATATGCAAACAGCTATGTACAAACAAGACATTTACAGGGTAAACTGAAAATAATCTCAGAGGAAGGTTCTAGCATTATGCCAATTGTTTTGGCCTGTTTCTGAGGATTATGAACTATGTCTTGGAATAAGGCAGCAGCATCTTATTGGTCTTGGTATCTGGGGGTTGTGCAGATGATTGTTGACTGGCCTAGGAAGAGCTGTCTCTCAAATAGGCTATAAGAGCTATAGAACAATTCTCCCCCCTCTCTCTTTTTTTATTTTTTTTTAGCATGTTGCTAATTGCCACCCTTGGACTTGCAACAAAGGGGAAGTAAATTTCACTCTTTTCTCTCCCATAGGCAATGAAGGCTACATGTTCCTGACAGAGTATGTGCTTGCTTAGTGGGCCTGAGTCCTTGACTGCCTTGTTCCTATGTGTTTTCTGTTTTGTTTTGTTTTCTGAGCACATGTCAGTAACCAGTAACTTTTAATCCTGAGAGATCAACATTCTGGCCTTGGTGGCTTCCATGAATTCAAAAGTTCTCAGGTCCTCGAATCTGTGCCCATTGCCTGATGTGAGGTTCTTCACTGACCCTGCACTGAAACTTAGTGGAGAAGATGACTTCTAAGAACTTGAAAGGACTAGAGAAATATTCCTGATGAGTGAGTACATCTAGACCTTATCAAGGCTCGAATAGTACAGGCCTGAAGTGAAAGCAAGAAGTCTGTTCAGTCATTTTGCAGATGCTTTTATCTTTCAGGGAGATTATAATGATAGTGATGGGTTATTATTGTCTTTTAAGTATTTGTTAATGTGCATTTGTGAGGTTTTTATTTGTTTTCATTCAAAGCATTTCTTTTATAGGGCAGGAAATAAATGATTGACTAGCACTTGTTATCTGTTTTGTATTTTGAGTAAGGTTTTCTAGAACACACTTTATTGATCCCTTTTGGGGAAATCTTAGACATGCACCTTACTAAGTTAATTTGAAAATTCTACTCTAAGTTAGGGTGTCTGGGGGTGGGGTGGGTAATGAGTCAGAAAGAATGAGAGAAGCTTGTTTTCTCCTCTTTGGGGTCAGGTTGCCTCCAGCATGAATCCAATGTCTCTTTGAGTCCAAAGCAGGAACCTCTTGTGGGAGGGGTTTCCTGGGCCATTAGACCACTAGAGTTTAAGTGACTTTACCACAAATCACACAAGTAGTAAATAGGAAGATAATGATTTGAACTCTGGTTTTATGACTGCAAATCCAATACTGTTTTTAACGTATCTTAAGTTTGTAAAAATTCATCATCAAGTTTTTTGTTATTGTTCAGTTGTTCAGTCATGTCTGACTCTTTGTGACCCCATGAACCATAGCATGCTAATACTGCAAGGATACTGGAGTGGTTCTGCCATTTACATCTTCAGTGGATTTGTGATTAGGTAATGTCATTTTTTTAAAGGGGGGGCATAAAAATTCATAAAGTCACCTATTAAAACTTAGGAGGGAGGGAACTTGTAGTGGTGATGATGGGGAGTGCCCACAAAGATGAACTCTTCAATTGATGAACAAATTTTTATTAAGAATCAATTCTGTGCTCAGCATTGCGCTAGGTGCATGGGATACAAAAGTAAACATCAAATAATCTCAGCTTCGAATAAACTTATGTAAGAAAAAACCAATAAGAAAGTAAAGTTAATAGCAAAGCTGTACTGGCAAATGTCTAATAATTGACTCCATGGTAGGGGAGGGAAGAATATGCTTGTGATATGCTTTTAATTTTAATTTCCATTAGTAACATTTTTTCTTTAAGTTCTTTAATCTAGACAATCAACAAAATAATAAATCAAGCCCTTATTTATAATGTTTGATAATTTATGAGATGTAAATGCATGAGATGGCTCCAGAGTGCTCACCCTTCTTTCATAGTTACTGTTCTTATTAATGGACTGTTTTCCTGTAGCTGATTTAGAATTGTAAACTAGTCATAAAATGTCTTGATGTTATAGGTGTATGCAGATCAGTGTGTTCAGAAAGAAGAGGCCTGCAGTCTGGGCAGCAAGAATCAGACTGGGGCGTGGTGCTGAGA
This sequence comes from Pseudocheirus occidentalis, assembly GCA_028646575.1. Taxonomy (NCBI): domain Eukaryota; kingdom Metazoa; phylum Chordata; class Mammalia; order Diprotodontia; family Pseudocheiridae; genus Pseudocheirus; species Pseudocheirus occidentalis. The sequence continues at coordinate 116,816,861 of CM053599.1, read as the reverse complement.
AGAATCTAAAATGAACCTTTAGTAACAAGATCCAGGATAACACTATATAAAAACCCTAGGTTTTTTTTCAGTTGTGAATAGTGCTTTTAAATAATTACCTTAGGACAATTACCAATGATATCAAGATTCTCTTCTGGCTTTAAGAACCAATAATTCTAAGAACCCTCAGATCATTTGCTTAAGAAGCAGAAAAAGAAGGATTCAGGTATCAGAAATGATTAAAAACAAACTTAAATCGCTGTTGGTATTATCTGATAGCACAATTCTAAGATGTCATATTTTGTGCATTCCCTAATTGAAAGTCGAACTCTGATGCAAATGGCTGTTTATAAAATTATATTGTCAAGGAATGACTATACCCTATAATTGTAACTGTTATAACTCATTACTGCACAGACATTAAATATTATCATAAAGTTATTGGTAAATTTTTCATGTTACAAGTTCTTCTCAAAAAAAGGTGATTTTTTGTTAGATGATATAAATATCATAATAAATAACATAAAGAATGGTCAAGATCTAGACTAGGGCTGCCTAATACATCATGCAGTTTCATGTAGTTTAAGAAGCCAAAAAGAGATTCAAACTGTGTGATCATCATCAAAACAGGTTCTACACATTAAGTGCAATATTTAATTTGTAAGCTCATAAAAAGTAGGTATGTTTTACTCTGTACTTATCTCCTCAGCACCTATAATATCGATATTGGCTCTTATTGATTGATGCTTAGGTGTTATCCTCATCTCTAGCCACAAACATTCATCCTCTATTGGGAATTGGTGGAAAAAGAGCAGTGCTGTGAAGCAGAAGACTTGGATCCTGCTACTAATTTGCTGTGCAATCTTGGTTAGATCTCTCTGGACCTAAGTCTTATCATCTGTAAAATAAGAGGCTGGACAATAATGTGGTCTATGGTCTTCCTTGGGTATGTATCCAGACTATGAGTCAGAATCTCCCAAAATGTATCAGTCCAATACCCATTTCTCCTTTCTGGTGACTCTTGTGGGACCAAATGAAGACAAAAAGAATCTGGAGAAAATTATTAAGGATAATGAAGTTCTGGAAAGAAATGGAGGACTTTATGAGTAATTGATGTTTCCAAAACTACTACTAATAAAAGGGTAAGTGATCAAAAAAGAGGAAGAGATTGAAAACAGGATTTTGATTTTGGGGTAAGTCAGGGTGCTGACTTTTCCCCTGAACTAGTGAATGTAATTTAAAAAGATTGTTGACCCCTTAAATAGTTAACTTTCCTAGTAAAGCAGATCTAAGAACCTTGGCTAGCAGCCATCCTGGATATGCCAGAAAGGTTGCTGCTACAGAAGATGAATTAAAACTCTTAGCATAAGGAGGAAGATTTAATTTCAAAAGTAGGACTGAGATTTGGTGGGATTGAACCTAATACTGGTATATGGATTTGGAAAGGCATACCATATTCAAAATGTATACCACAGATAAAAGGGTAAGGATTAGAGTTTTCATGAGCATTTGAAAGTTATACTAATTTGAGGAAATTCAGGAACCAGTTGTGAGGAGAGTAGAAGCACAGAATCACATAGGTTTTTGTTTTGTTTTGTTTTTTTAGATAGAAGGAAACTTTGAAGGGAGCCAAAATTCTGATCCAGGAATGAGGCTGGTCCTTGATAGTTAGCTCCAGATTTTCTCAGTGTTGTTGCCAGTCCATATGGCCAATACAGGTTTTCTCTGTGATGAGACTGAAAATCAGAGGCTGTGTCCTGTTCTTGGATTCTGACAAGAAGATGTTAACTACTTTTCATGATTTTTATATATTTTTAGATACTATTCTTTGGGTACTGGAATCAAGGATATGGTTATCTTCAAGGTCTAAAACTGACATCATTGTCTGGCATCTTAAAATTGAACACAGCAGTATTAGAAAACTAAGTCACCTACAATTACCTTCTTTGTTTCATCACTCTATAACAACCTTGCTCATGGTATCAATAAATAGATTGCTTGACAATAATTCCTGGACCACGCTTACACATCATGCTTTCTTGGGCTAGTGTGTTTGTTTAGAGCAGGCTTAAGAAATGACTCAAGTTATCTCTACAGAACTTAGCATCCATTCAGTCTAAAATATGCATATAAAGAAGAGACCATTATAAAATACCTCATATGTGGTCATCTAACTTCTGTATGAAGATCTCCAGGGGAGGGAAACTGACCACTGCCTGAAGTTAGTCCATTCTGTTTGGGTTAGGAAGTATTCCCTAAGATCTAGCTTAAATTTACCATCTACCTATGCCTCCTAGTTCTGCCCTCTGGGGCCCAACGGAATAGGTTTAATGAACCATCTGTGAATCACAGAAAACAGAAATCTATGAAAATAGACATAATCAAAACATCTGGTCTTGAATATCTATACATAATAACACAAAATACAGGTAGCAAGGAAGGGGATCTAAAATTTTTAGCCTGGTAGTCTTAGCATTTGGGTGTAGATCACTGAGAAACAGAAAGCAGATTGTCAGGGGTATTCACTACAGTCCACTTAGGCAGAAGGAAGAGTTTAGGAAATAGATCATAAGCTTAGAATGGAAGTAGATAGAGCAGTGCTAGAATTCAATTATCTGCTGGAGCTCTTTTTTTCAAAAGCTAAGCAGCTAATAATTTATTGGCTTAATTTAATGTACATTTCTTTCTTCAAAAGGTAGGAGAGGAAAAAAAATTCTATTCTGGATCAGATTCTGACCAACCAGGAGAAACTGGTTACTGAAGTAGAAATTATAGCCCGTTTGGGAGAAAATTATTGTTTCATCTTCATGATAGAGGAGAGGAAAGTCAGGCACAGTCTGGCAAGCATCCTGGATGCTGGGAGGACAGATTTCAAAGGGTTATAAAGAAGGATAGTTAGGATCTTATTACCTAAAATTTTACACTGGGAATCAGCCCAGGAAAGGAAGATTTCAGGAATGAAATTAAAAACACAAGCAGAAATGATTCCAAGAAGGATAATCATACAGCCTTGGGTAAACAGAGGTAGATGTATAGGGATGCATGGGGATGTATATCAATCAACTTAAACCTTGGAGAGATGTACAGAAGAAGGAATCAAAAGCAAGTAATGAACACAAAATTTTGGTATAGTCATACAGTACCTTCAAGAGAGTTGTGTTCTTGCTCAGTACTTAGGTCCTGATTCTGTGTAGGTATTAACTCCTCTCTTCTGATGCCACAACTGGATTCTAGTTTTCTAGAACTCACTAGGGACCTTTTTCCTCCTTAATTAGCTGAACCAAATGCCTTTTTAAAGAGAAACTTTAGTAGACAACTATGGGAAAGCAAAGTAAAACATTTTTTTAAAACAGTAGAATTGATGAACCCATAGAGCAAAAAACCCTGATCTTAAAATGACTATAGTCTAGTTACAAATTGATAGGCATAGTTTAAAGTTATATCCTTGTGGCTCTTCTTATTCTTCCCCTTAACCCTATACTAAGAACCCCGGTTGAAGAAAATATATCTCTAGGTGGACCTTTCAATAGTCCTTTGCTAGGCTCAGGGAGTGATCCCACTCTACAGACAAATGCCTCTGTAGCCACTCTCTTTGATGTCTCTGGGTCTTCCACTCTGGAAATTCTCACTTCCTGCTGACCATTTCCATGTCCAGGTCCTAGCTGTTAGTATTCTAATTAGGTATTTGTGAAGCATAGTACTCTCTTAACAATGCCCAACTTCCTCAACTCATTCTAGAGAAACACAGACTGGAATACATACATTTGATGCCATGGAAAGATATTTGCAGATAAAGACAGAGGATGTGTTTGATTCCTGCCCTTGTGAATTTTGAACTCTGCTTTTTGACTTGTAAAGGGAAAAAAGGCTGGGATTAGATGCTTTCTAAGGTTAGACAATCAACAAAACAATACACTAAGCCTTGATGTGTTTTGTATGCACATTTCTGAGGTATAAATGCTCACAATGAAAATATAAAAATCTTTTTTTTTTCATATCCCTGCTTGACACTAGCCCCTGGGGCAGGGAAGGGGGGAGGAGACTGAGATACATACAGATATCCCAGTGAGTGCTGTAGGAAATGAAGCTAGAAATTCCAAGTGGCTTCCAGATCTCTATACTTTCTTGATTAAGCTTAGGATCATATATTGGGAAAGGACGTCAAGAGATATGTTTTTTTTAACATTTGATTTTGCAACTTTGAATTCCAGATTCTTTCCTTTCCTCCCTCATCACCCACCCTTACTTGGAAGATAAGCAATTCAATATAGGTTGTGCATGTGTAGTTATGCAAAACATTTCCATAGTGGATATATTGTGAAAGACTGACTTTATTTCACTCCATCCTATCCCCTGCCTTGTTCTGTTCTCTACTTTGTCCCTGTCCCTTTACAAAAGTGTGTGCTTCTAACAAGCCCCCCCCAACCTTCTCTCAATCATCCCCCCTTTCATCCCCTTCCTCCCTACTCCCCTGTAGGGCAAGATACCCATTTTAAGTGTATGTCATTCCCTCCCTAAGCCAAATACAATGAGAGTAAGGTTAACCCATACCCTTTTTTTCCTTCCTGTTCTTCCCCTCCATTGTAACGGTTATCCCTGGCATCTTCTATATGGGGTGATTAACCCCATTTTGTCTCTCCCTATTTCCTCTCATTCTAGTCCTCTCCCTCCTCAGAATTTCACCTTTTAGAGTATCATCCCTTCCTATTCAATTGATCCTGTGCCCTCTATGTACACATATATACATATACTCAGATATGTGTTCATACGCATATATAGCCTCCTATATAGACATATGTATAGGTATACGTATACATTTGTATTCCCTTCACCTATCCTCATACTGAGAAAAGTTTCATAAGTTACTATTATCATTTTTCCATGTTGGCATGTAAATAATTCAAATTTGATAAGTTCCTTATGATTTCTTTCCCATGTTTACCTTCTCATGCTTCTTGTGTTTGAATGTCAAATTTTCTGTTCAGTTCTGGTTTTTTTTTTTCAGGAAGAATGCTTGAAAGTCCTCTACCTCATTGAATGACCATATTTTCCCCTGGAACATTATACTCAATTTTGCTGGGTAGGTGATTCTTGGCAGAGGCTCAAGTTAAAACAATTTTTTAAC
>CM053599.1:116778455-116811657 GCA_028646575.1 Pseudocheirus occidentalis | reverse complement strand
GCATTCCAAATTCTGTCTTCCTTTCTCTCCCCTCTCCCCTCACTGAGATGGTAAGCAATTTGATAAAAGTTATAGATATACAATCATATAAAACACTTTCATATTAGTCATTTTGCATAAGAAGATGAATAAAAAGAAAGTAAAAACAATAACATGCTTCAGACAGACAATGAAAGTTAAAAAAACTAATGAATAAAAGAAATTGAAGAGGAGTGAGAGGACAGGGGGTTTACTTGGCTACTTAACTGAGGGAGGAAAAAAGAGAGGAAGAATTAAATAACAAGATAAAAGTAAGAAAAAGGAACTAACGGGTTAAGTAAAAATTCAAAACTAGGGAAAGGGGTAACAACCGGTGGGGGAGGGGCGGAGCTTCAATGAGGTGCAGAGAACCGGCGGGAACAGGAGTGCCTTAAAAGACAAGAAGTTAAAATAACCAAGAAGACCCAGCACAGTCTATATATTAGATATAGGGCTTGCCATAATTCATTCTGAAAGCATGAAGTTGTTCCAAGGTGATGAATATATCAGAGAATATTCTGAATATAACCCGACTTTTAAACGTATGTCTTCGAGATGTCTTCCTCAAAAAACACAGAGAATCCAGAAAATCACTTCACTTCACAATACCTCACAACATGCAGCTGTTGTGCCCATTTCCACAGGCAAACTTCGGGTCTGTGTCAAGGTAAAATACTGCATTTATGGAGCATCTTCCGTAGGAACTGTGTGAGGAGAAGGGCTGGTTGCGTCATCGCCCCGCCCCCTTCCATCATGGCTTCCGGCCTGCTCAGTTAGCCCCCTCCCCCAAGGCTGCGAATCCCGCCCCTGCTTAATATAGGATTTATGTATTTGCTAACCATTTAACATCTATACAACCCTGTTATCATTTTTATTTTGTTCTTATTCTTCCTTTGTTTTATGTGTCCCTGAAAAAGCTTTTAGCATCCTACCCCTACCCCCATTTTTTCCATGTGGTTTCTATTGTGCGATTTTGCATATGTCACAATGGGTTTTTTTGGGGGGGGAGTGCAGAATACATGTCTTGTTATAGTGAAATCACTTGTACTGTGCTTACAGAGAAAGAATTGTGAAGAAAACCTAAAGTAGGTTTTAGGCAGGATGAAAGCCTTGGTATTTTCCTCAAACCATGTTGCTCAGAGGGAGATGCCCTGGTGGTATTTTTAGGGCTCGTGGTGGGGCTTGGAAGTTGAGTTTATTACAATATGTTGAAATCTGTTCAAAGAACAAATTAACAGTGTTCAGCCAATGGCAGAAAGAAACAAAACTTGTGGGACTAATCAGGGCAGGAAAAGAGAAGAAATCCACCCTTGCACAGGGATAGGTCCATATCTATGCATTGATGAAAGGTAGTCACTTTAAATTTTGTATACTGTATGTATAGTTTACACTGTCCATGACAGTCTGGTGCCTGATATATAATATTTCTACCTTCTAATGAAGAAAGGATCCCCCATATTTAATGCTTTATCCTGGGTTATATCATTTTTACTTTAAAAAGTTATTTTTCTTTTCATTAAACTCTTTAGCCTTTTGAACAATGAGACCTGTCCATTCAATATACTTTTTCCTTGTGTCTCCCACTAAAAGTTATCACCATTCCAAGGTGTGTCTATCATTCCCTGTCTAGTAATGAGCTGCAGATATTCAAGATAACAAGCTTTAAAATTAGGAAAGAAACCAACTTGATCCTGAGCACAGGAAAGAAGAGCCTTGTTCAAAAGGCTGGATTCTTCTTGTATCAAAAGAAAGTGATTGGGTAAATTAACTCATAGTAAGATGCTAGTAATTTCATGTTTTATTTTCTTTTTTATGTCTTATTTTCTAGGAACATTGCATCTAATAATAACAAATGATATTGTTGAAAATTTAAGCTTTGCGACCCTTGATATATGTAGTCTTTATTGGCTCCGCAGCTTACTTTCTCTGAATCAATTCTGATTACCCAGGGAGAGGGTTGTCAGAAGTCAATTTTATACCATCCAAAGGGATCTAAGAATTAGGATGCCTTTCTAATAAAAACAACTCAACTTCCCGTATAATGTATTCTCCCAATGTCTTTGTCAGTGATTAGCACCCTAATATCATTTAACCTTTTTATATCTCCTTAATAATGAATCATTGTTGATGCAACGTGAACATTAATCAACTTTTACAAAGGGATATTTACTGACAAGATACAACAGGAACATATATACCAAAACTTGTCCCTAAACCTGGGGACACTTTCCTCTTTATCACTAGGGAGAGTGGGCTCAGACTGAAAGGGTCACAACAAACATTTCCATCATCAAGGTACTTTCCAGGGGTGGTAGAGCAAATGAATGAGTTGTTTCTTTGTTTTCAGAGGATGGTGTCTTGGATGTCAGGTAAATCCATTGCTAGTGTAGTTTAAGTTGACTATGGCAATCTCTGCCATGAACTCCTGTCACTGACCCTATAATGGTTCTTCTGACTTTTCAAATTCAAGAGGCCATTTCATTTCCAATACTCCTTCATCTAAGAGAAAAAAAAGAACGAAACACAATAGAGACAGAAAAAACATCAGGGCTGTGTGTCCCAAGTTTCCTGGTAACCAGGTGACAGAAAGTCAGAGGCTCACCACAGGTTCACATCTTGCTTGTTATTAGGAAAAATGGAATTTGCTTCATTCCATTATTGCCTTTTGTATGTATACCCCATTGTCAGCAGTCAGGTGGAAGTCTATTCTTCACCACTCAGTAAGCAGACAGGAAATCATAGAAAATGTGCCCATTCTCTGAACTGACCCTTACATTCTATGGCATCATGCACTTCCAGAAGCAGACCCACCAAACTTTTTTTTTTGCCTTTTTTTTTGGAGGGCAGTTGGGGTTAAGTGACTTGCCCAAGGTCACACAGCTAGTTTTTGTGTTAAGTGTCTGAGGCCGGATTTGAACTCAGGTACTCCTACTCCAGGGCCGGTGGTCTATTCACTGCACCACCTAGCCGCCCCTCCCACCAAACTCTTAACACACACAGAACTTATTGTACTTGCTTTTAGGACTAGACTTTCATTGGGACAATCTTTCATGGGACAATCTCCCATTACACATACATCTATCTTCACATCTGAATCTCACAACAACCCTGTGGAGGGTATTGCGAGGATTATCTCCATTTTAGGACTGAGGAAGCTTAGGCTCAGAGAGTTTAATTGAGTTTCCAGAAGTTACACAGATAGTAGAGGGCAGAGGCAGGATTTTAACCCAGGTCTTCCTGACTTCAGTTCCATCACTTTAGCTACTTTATGACTAAAGGACTCCTCGGGAAAGGTAATGATTAACCCAAGCACATGAAATTATAATAATAGAGTGTTAGGCCTGGATGGCGTCTAGGCAAAGAACACATATTGGGGCACTGGACCCTCAAGTTATTCCTCTCATCTTTCTTTACCCTGTAATTTAAAATTCGGTGTTACATAGAGTGTAATCTGATCTCTTATAATTATTCAGTGTTGCATCAGCACATTTGCATAAGTAAATATTTAAGTAATGGAAAAATGCAATTTCAGCAGATATATACTTAGGAGATTATTTTAAAATATTTTTTCATCACTTCTTTCATCTAACAATAATTTTGATCCTTTATAGATTGCAAATTGTTTTATTTCATAGATTGCCTATCTCCTGCCTGAGTTAAGAGATACTAAAGGGAATTGCTCCCGGGGTTATCACCTTTTGAATGAAGAAGAAAATAATTATTGCTTCTTCTTCCTATAGTCCCTAGAACTCATATATTGGTACATTTCCTGCTTCTAACACTAGCTGTGCCACAGCCTCTCTGAGTCTTAGTTTCTTAGGATCACAGATTTAGAGCTGGAAGAGACCTTAAATATAATCTAGTGACTAGATTCTAGTCCTAACTTCCTAATTTTACAGATGAGGAAATGAAGACCCACAGAAGTGAATAGACTAGCCCAAATGACATATGGTAAAGTTAAGATTTGAACACACGTCCTCTCACTCCAAATCTAGTACTTTTTCTACCATACCACTTCTGATACTTTAAAACGGAGATACGAATAGCACCTAGATGATAAGATTACTATGAGATTCAAATAAGTCAGTGCATGTAAAGGGCTTCATCAAACCTTCAAGTACTGTGGACATGGCAGCTATAATTACTGTTATTATTTCAAAAGATCATGGAATTATTTACTGAAAATTGTCTCTTAATCAAAACTTTGTTCCTTACCCTTATGAAGTGGGATGCTTAATTTGTTCCTTATAGGATTTTTCATGACCCTCTCAATCACTAACTGGCTTACCAGTCTATAGTCTTCAATACACATAAATATATGCAAATAGTTTTTGTGAAGGAAAACTGATTTTGCAGTACTTCTTGGCCAGTAAGGATAAGGGCAAGGCACAAGGCTGTTGATTAAGGAACCATTTTCAGTAAATAAAAATAATAAGTGACTTTTACATAGTACTTTAAGATTTGCACAGTGTTAAATGAGATATATTATCTCATTTGAGCTTCACAACACACTCGTGAGGTGGGTATTGTAGATATTATTAGATCCATTTTATAGACCATGAAATTGAGGGTCAGAGAGACTAAGTGACTTTCTAACAGAGCTAGAAAGAGACAGAGGTTTTTCAGACTCCAAGTCTAGCACTGTATTTACTGTGCCACACTATGATTATTGTTCTGTAGGTTCGGGGGTGTCCATCAGCATACATTTCTCATAGCTCCATTGGAAAGGATTAATTAGGAAATTCAGTCTATTTTGTTTTCAAGTGTAAAGTGGTATGGAGTTAGAGATATACTGTCTTTTTTCCCTTTGCCAGAAGGAAATCCCCTGGATTCATTCCTTCTTTCTTCCTTTCTCATTGTGGAAAACGCAAACATTACTTTTGTGCATTTGTCCTTAATCAGAATGATTTCATTGAATCTTGTAAATCAAATGATGTCTTAGAGATCCATTTTATGCCTTCTCATCAATAACTCTGAATTTTCTTTTGGATCTTAAGGTACTCAGGAATTAGGTGAAGGATTGGGAGTAGGACATATCCAGGGAGAACACTAAATGTAATGGATGGTGAGTTGGAAGGGAAGAACATCCAGAGAGCAAAGAATTAGCAAATTTCTTATCCTCTTCCACGTCACTCTACCCATCACATAGTTTTTAATGATTAACTTTATCTATTTTTCAATCTATACATTCCCTCCCATCTCCAATAGCCATCTCCCAAGACAATCTTTGTACAGACAAATCTTTGTTCAGAATTATACTATCTGTCTAAATTGGTCATTTTTTGGGACATGTAGTATGGTTTTACGTGTGGGGAAATACAATATAGAAAACTTGAATTGTCACTGCCCATCTTTTTTCTGGGGAAACAGAGAAATAGGATCATAAGACCATAGCTTTAGAAATGGAAAGGATCTTAGAAGTTAACTAGTTAAATCCTTTAATTTTACAGATGAAGAAACTGAGGATCAGCAAGGCTAAGTGACTTTCCCAAGGTCACACAAGTATTAAGTGACATATCTGAAATTTGAACCTAAGTCTTTTCATTCTAAATGTATTATTTTCAATTCAATTCAGCATGCATTTATTAAGTGCCTCTTATGTGTTCGGCACTGGGGATACAAAGACAAAAATTGTAGAATTTCTGCCCTCAAGAATCTTACATTCATTCTATTGGATGGAGGCCATTAAGTAATCCAGAGAAGTAGGGAGGGCATTAAGCACTGGGAGGATAGAGCATGACCTTGTGTAGGAGGTGACATTTGATCTTGATTGCAAAACAATCTGAAGGTTCTACAAGGTGGAAAATTCACTCATTTCTCATTGACTAAATGGGATTTATTAAAAGGAAACAAAAAGTACAAGGTGAAAGCATTAGAATTCAGAAGAGCTTGAACAAATCACATTAGCTTCTGGAAGAGTCTGAATTCCAAAGCTAAGGATGAAGTTCAACATAATCCAGCCAGGTGGTACAATGGATATAGCACTGGGCTCAGAGTCAGAAAGACCAGAGTTTAAATCTGGCTTCAGATGCTTACTAGCAGTGTGACTCTGGGCAAATTTGCAACACAATTCTTTCCACTACACCAGGATGCTGCGGTAAAAGCTTAGTTCTAAGGATGGTTCACAGCAACAAAGCTGGATATTATGGCCACTGCCTCATTTGAAAGATGACTCATAGAACGAACAGTCCTTTTATACCCCTCTGCTGACCTTTCAAATTATATGCAGTGTTGTACAAGATGTCTCTGGTTCCCAGAAATGACTGAAGTATAGCATGCCTGATTGCCATTATTCAAAGTCTGGACATTTAAATCCCAATGTGTTCTTCCAAGTGAACCTAGGTATTGCTTTCCACTAATAATGCATAGTAACAATTCAAATAATCTTCCTTTCTTCCAACATTTCATATGTAGCAATATGATGCAGGTAGTGAATTTGTAAATTCAATTCTCTCATAAAGTGTAGTTAAAAAAATGATTCAGGCAACATGCTTGTCAAGACAGTGAAAAAAAAAAGACACTGCCAATGTAGGCAGCACTTATCCACCAAGGAGATAAAAACATAGACATGTAGTTAAATTGTTGTTTAAAAGTCAAACGTGCATGAATTTTACTTTAATATCTCATATCTTTAAAACACACACACACACATACACACACAAACCCCTAGTCCCAGTAGGAGATATACATTTCTGGACAACTCGGCTTATATGAGATTATTTAAAACTGCTACATTTTGAAAGTAGCAAATGAGAAAGATAAAATCAACAGAACTTTCTGAGAAATAGTCAAACAGAAAGCACTGCTTGATTTGTTGTTACTTGAATTATCACCAACAGGACAATATGATAAGTCAGTAGATACCATTCTCACTCCCTTGTGTATGCTTTTACTGCTCTGTTAAAAAATGTGCCACATTTTGATATAAAGATAACAGTTTGGTGTAGTGGAAAGAGTATTAGATTAAAAACCATTGAACCTGGGTTCAAATCTTGGCTCTGGTCCTTATTACTTGTGTGACCTTATGCAAGTCACTAAATTTCTGATCCTCAATAAGGTGACTTATTGAGCACTAGAATTCTGTTCCCAGGAATAATCCAAAACCTTAAGCAGAATTCTTTCATAAGAAAAAAGTGAAAGGAATAGGGATTGAGTAATTCCATGACAAAGTAAGCGTACTTGATTCAACAATGATAATAGTTGACATTTATTTAGTGCTTTTAAAGTCCATAAAGCGCTTTTTAAACATCTCAATTTGTCCTTATAATAACCCTGGGAAACAGATTTTATTATAAACTTTATTTTATAGATGAAGAAACCTACCTTGTGAGATTCAATGAGTTATCCAGTTACACAGCTCATAAGTGTCTGAGACAAGATTCAAACACAGATCTTCCAGAATTCAGGTCCACTACTATATTCATTGTACCACCTATGTGCTTAGCTATACATGAAGTAGGCTCATAGGTGCCCTCATCAGTATGATGGAATAGGCCTTATGATAGTAGGCTCAGAGGTTCTGAATGCACCTGTTTGCAAATTCATAATCCAACAAACACTAGGTTCAGGATACTGTTTGTAGTGCCAACATGATATTCACAGCGCCTACAGTGGCTATGAATATGCCAGTGTAATTATGAATCACAAAAATATGACAGACTCTCCACATGGGATACAGAGCCAAAACATTTATTCAAACACCAGAAAGCCAAATCCCCAAACCAAAAAACCAAATCCATTATAGCAATCAAGAAATCTATACACAATAACAATGCAGAGGGCCCTGTCATCCCCAAGCCTTCCCCCTGCCAGGGCCTTCCCATAAATGAACACTTAAAGCTCACTATCTGCTTCCTTTCCCTCAGTTCTAACTATTCTGATCAATTTCCTCTGGGCTCTGCTCCACCCCTTCCTGCTCTACCAGTTTGGCAAGCTCCTCCCTCCATAGACTCATGTGACTCAGGCTTCCATGTAATTCAAATAGGTCACACATCCCTTTTAATGGATGGGAAAATCTTCCCATTAAGCAAAAATACATTAACAATACACTGTGCTAGATACTAGAGGGGATATTTAGAAATATAAATCAATATTCCTCTGTTCATGGGACTGACAAGATAGGGAAGATTCATAGTCAGATGCACAATTTGGAAGACCTGGTCCCAGATCTGCTGCTATGAAACTGTTTGCTTCTGAACCTGTTTCCTCATCTGTAAAATGAAAGGATCAACCTAAGCATCTTCTGAGTTTCCTTTCCACTCAAAAATAAATGATTTAATGAAAATCTTACTAGTGAGAAAAGCAAATAAGTGATAAATAACAAGTGAAAGGCATTGAAGATATATATTTTAGGTGTTCAGACAAGGAAAAGAATACTTGAAGGAAGTGATCAGGGAGGACTTCACATAGAGAGAGGAGGTGGGGTATGAACTAAGTCTTGAATGATCAGTATAATTGAGAAAGTAGAATGAGTAGAATTGAGAAAGATAGAAAGCAGGTGGAAAGGAGTCATGGAGTGGTGTGCTTTCAGGGTAAGACAATGACATATGCAAAGACATGAGTCTGGTAAAGCATCCCTAAAATATAGAGCTGTGAAGGATCTCATAGATCATTTAGTTAATCTATCAACAAACTTTATCCAGTCCCTACTATGTGACAGGTTCTAAATATTACAGGTGCTATAGGAATTATCACCATTTTTTCCAGAAGAGGAAACAGACTGAGAAATGTTAAATAACTTGTCCATGGCCACATAGCTGGTAAGAAGGTAGGATTCAAATCCATACCTGTTTGACTCCATAGTCAGCATTCTATCCTACACAAAGCCAGACCCCAGATGAAGACACTTACGTACAAAAAGGAAAAAGTCCAAGGTCAAATAGATATCAGAACCAGTAATCAAACTCCAAACTTTTGTCATTCTACTGGTCTCTCCATTGTCCCCTATACAAGTCAGTGGACAGTAAGTAGGCAAACTTATTTAAGCCAAAGGGTTTATACTGGCAAATAACAAGCTAAATCTAGAAAGGTGTTTTTAGGTCATGTAGTAGAAGACCTTGAAAAATGGCATAAGGATTTGACCTCTAACTTATATGCTATAGGGAAACTGAAAGCCTTTGAAGGGAGGAGTGAACTGATCCAAATAGCGTATTAAGAAAATTGACATGGTGGCAGTATATTGGATGAATCAGAAACAAGAGAGCCTAAAGGGAGGGAGGTCAATTAAAAGACTGTAAACATAATCTGAGGATCAGGTGATAGGGATTCAAACATCGTTAGTGGTGCCAGAAATAGAAAAGGATATATGCATTTTAGAGGCAAAAGAAGATTGAGTGGATATAGTGGGATGAAGGAGAGGGAGGAGTGAGCAACCACTGAAAGTTTTTGAGCAGAGAGAAGAGGTGATCTAAATAGTGTTTAAAGAAAATTATTATGATGATAGGGTAAATTAATAGGGAGGGCTCCAAAAGGCAGGAATATGAGTTAGGAGAATATATTTTAGGAGAACAATAACATGATGAAGATCCTGAAAATAAAAAGATGCGTGAGATGCATTTTAGAGACCTCTGAGTAAACGTAGTGAAGGGAGAGGAGGAGGAGTCAAAATTGGTTTTAGGATTTTGAGCCTCAAAGTTTAGGACATTGGTAATACCATTGACCAAAATAAGGAGAGCTACTTTGTTTGTTTTTAAGGGCATTCAAAGTCATTTAATATCTGGAGTTATGAAGGAGTTAAAACTTGGAACTCACATCATCATGTTCATCAGCAATAGAAGGCAATTTTAATTGATGTGAAGAAAGATCTGTTATTTACATAATTACTATTGTCTGGTCAGAGAAGCACAAAAGGTCTATAAAATAAGAATACCAGAAACAAGTGTGCTAACTGAGCAGTAATATCTAGAAGGCCTGTAGAGGAACAATTGAGGTAATTTAAGAGGAAGGGAAGGAAGACTTCACAGGAGAGGCGAATTCAGAGATTTTTGGAGAGGGCTTTGTATCTAGCTTTAGGAATATTCACCAAATCTCACTGAATTGTGGATGTAGAACTTGGAGGGTACTCTGGAAACTTTTCTAGCCAAAGTCTTTGTTTTTCATATGCAGAAACTGAGGCTCATGTTAATAATAGCACTTAACATAAACGGTGATATTCTAAAACTTGAGAAACCAAAAATAGGCTCCCCCCCCCCCATTTTCTAAGTTGTCAAGCAGTGTTAGGGGGGTAAGGTGTAACTTGTTACTTGAATTATCACCAGCTTTACTTTTTTAAGGGCTGAAAAATACTTATTTTGCTAGGATGGTTTTAGATTACTTAAGTCAGCAAGGAAGTGCATTCTGACTGCCAAGGTGATATCATCAAACAGTACGCAGCTTCTGCACTTCCTTCCAGCTCAATGTAACCCTTGAGCTCAGTTTTCAAATATCTGCTTAAATTCTGTCTGTAAAGTCTGCCCACTTCTTTTCCTCGGGTTACCTTACCTCTACAAAGAAGTGTGGACACCAAACTTAAGGGTAGATTCAGTCCTTCACTATGCATCAGTTTCCTCTTCTCTAAGAGGCAGCTAGGATGTTGGACTTGGAATAAGGAAGACCTAGTTTTGACTGTTAGCTACTTCTGATGCTTCCTCAATGTGTGGTCATAGGTAAGTAACACAACCTCTGAGACTTTTTCTTGTCTGTAAAATGGGGACGATACCAGTTGTATCTCAAAGGGCTGTTATGAGACTCCAGTTATGAGGCTCCATAATGACATCTTGTAGAACTACAGAAATGTTATTATTCAAAGATGCCTTAAATGAAAGTTTTGCAGTAAGAGGGGCTGGCGCATGTATAAAACGTTATGAGTCTAAACACTGATTTGAGGAAAACAGAACTCCTGGTGGCCAGAGAGGTGCTGGGGGTGTCACATAGCAGTCCAGAGACAGAACACAATTTTCTTGGCTATGCTGTATTGTTGTTGCTGTTTTGCTGGTGTTATCTCCATTTTCAATGGAGGCAATGACTGCTTTGTGAGCCTCGTGGAGCGGTCCAGCTTAGCAGAGAGAACATAATTGTCCACCCTGCGGAGACACCTTCACTAAGTCTTAGCTGTAGCTCTCTGTACCTCTGCCAGTCAGCTGGCCAGGCGCTGGTTGCATGAGAGCTCTCTGTGCCTGTTTCTCCTCACCGCCCCCCCCCCCACCACCACCCCACCCCTCCCTCTCCCAGACAGCCGCGGGTTGCAGCTGCTGCAGAGCTCTCCGCAGCCGCCCCCGGCCCTTGGCCCTCACTTTTGGGCGCTGTCCATGGTTGCAGTATCTTTTGCCGAGCGACGTCAGCCTGCTGGAGCCTGGCCCTACGATTGGCCGAGGAGTCTTGGCCCTCCCACCCTTCCACTCCCCCCAGAACCTCTGGGGAGAGCGCGTGCCCAAGAGCATGCAAGGCTCTAGCTGGGGCTCCCGGGTGTCACACCCACTTTCCTTATTAGGGAAAGACGGGCCGACCCGAGCAGAACCAGGCAGGACTGTGGGGTGGGTGTAGGGGGAATAAGGAGAGGGGAGAGAGGCTGAGGCAGCAGAGGCAGCAGAGGTAGCAGCGGGAGGTAGCACAGCTCCTGCTGCGCCCTTCCTCCTGCCCCCCTGCCCCCTTTAGTGCGTGGAACTTTTTCTTAATTCGCCTCACTTTACTCCATCCCCATCCACCCCTTTCTCTCCTTCCCCCAAGGATTCCCCTTTTCCCCAACAACATGGAAGAATTTTTGCAACGAGCCAAATCCAAACTGGTGAGTTGAGGGTAGGCTGGTGTGCGTGCGTGTGTGTGTGTGTGTGTGTGTGTGTGTGTGTGAGAGAGAGAGAGAGAGAGAGAGAGAGAGAGAGAGAGAGAGAGATGGGAGGGGGGAGGGGGACTGAAGTGGAGTAGAAGGAAGGTTGGCACCAGAAGGAGAGCTGGTAACTTTTCAACTTAATTGCAAGCCCACCCTAGATACATGGAGGTGTTGTTTAGTGTGTGTCCATTGTGACACGGGAATCTCTTCAAGAAAGTTTGGTCCATACTCTAGAGAACCTGTCCAAAGACATTGGTTGCCCAAAATAGAGGAGGGATCACTCAGCAGGTAGTCATTTCGTGATTGAAGTTTTAGTAGTCTGTATTTGGCTTGTTCTCCTGGAAAAAGGGAAGTATGCAGAGGCCCAGGATACAGTGAGTGGTTCTTAATGCACCTAATGTGTTTTCACCAGAAAAATAGAACAGCATTAGGCTTTAGGACATACAGAATTCCTGCAAATTCAGAATGTTCAGTTACATAAGAGCTTAGGGAAAACCCTATACAAACATAACTCCAGATTTGCGGCAAATCAAGCAGGAAAGCAGACACTCTAAGAGAAGTGAGCTATATGAACAAGGATTACTAACAGCTTTTGTTGAAGTTGAGGAGTTGTCATGTGAGCATTTCTTATTTGACTTTATGTTTGATTGTTGTGTTCAGCTATATAAACCAGAGCTATAACTGAAAGGGAAAAAAAATCACAACTGTTGCTAATGGTGTGGGGTTTGTATCTGGCTGCATCTCTTCCATGTAAAACTAACCAAGGAAAAACTAGATTTCCTGTTTGTGCTTTTAGGATTCAAACACAATTCAACTTTAGCATTCGTTTTTTATTACTGTCACATATTCTGGCATAACAAACTTTACTAATTTGTATTTTCAAAAGTGTTTTGGATTTCTAAAAAATAGCAGTATAATAGAGACAAATCTACTCCTTTCACCTACTGAAAAGTAATGAATGCAATGGGAATGCTTTGTTTAGAGATATAAACACAGGAGTGATAGTGTCTATATGAAAGCAGTATCTTTGACAGTGAAAGCACTTTTTATGGTCATGGCACAGGAAGAAATGCATAATTTATGATGCCTTTAACCTTTAAGTCTTCATAGAAGCTTAACTACTGAAGTCTACATTAAGGGTGACGTCTGAATCACGTGGCAGGAAATTTTCTGGGTTATTACTGTAACTCATTTACCCTCCTCACATTATAAAGGGAATGCTGGTAGGAGTCTAGAAATGTTTTACATTCTAGCTTTACAATGTAAATAGACACATACTTCTTATAATGATCAAACTGTAAGTACTTTATCTTTTTTTAAAGATTGTTGAAATTCTTTAATTGCAGATAAAGACTTTATTTTCTTTTTTAGAAAATTTGTTCTTTATATCTCTAAAGAGCAGTGGTTGGGATGGAATTCTAAAACTGAAGGGAGGCTGTTGTCACTTTTGTGGCTGTTACTGATCTTTTCATTTTCACCTGCAGTGTCAAGGAAGGTTTTGTGTTTTGGAAATTAACTCATTTTTGAAATTTTCTGTTTCACCAGTGCTTTATTTATCTACAAGAATAAATGAGTACTTAAGTTTCTTATGTATATTAACTCATGAGAAGAATAAGCAGGTCTTTATGAACATGTGGAAACCAAGTTTTCCTTGTATATAGGAGGTACTCAGTAAATATTTGCTGATTTGAATTAATTTATTTTTATAATATAGTAGAAGACAATCATGCTGTTGCTCTTGTTTGTCTTTTGTTATAGTTGCAAGGGAAAATACTTTAGTTCTGTCCCTGTACTCAGAATGTTGGGGGCATTAAAATGTTTATAAACCAAGTGATGTGGAATAAATTAGAAACATATCTTTTAGTGAATTCAGATTTTGTGAGTTTTTTTCTGAATGCCAGTTACTGAAATGGAAAAAAAAACCCCCTCAATTTAATAACCATGAATTTAGAGGTATGTTTAAGTTAATTTGCCTAATATTTTCATCAAATGAGCCATGGCTTGATATTATAATAGTGTTTTTCCATTTGGTTGTCTTGCCCAAAATAAAATTACTGCTTATATTTCTATTTTTTAAAATAAATAAGTTTCTTTTAATTACACTATAGACAGGGCCATCTCATTTCATACTGAGTCTAAGAAACATATTTCTGCCAATCAGGTCTTTTTAGCATAATGTTTCTACTGACAAATGGAATTGTTCTGGTTATGGAATTTGTAGTTAATATGTAATATCCAAGATACTTTGGTGGGAGAGTTTGTTGCTTATAATCTTGGAGATAAATTAGGTTAATAATAAAAATATCTTAAAATTTGGTGACTTTTTCATTTAGTCTGACTTTGAGAAATACCAAGAAAAAGTTATATGTTGTACACATTTTCACTTCAAGAATTGTGTTGATACATGTTTAGAGTTTGTTTGTAATACACTATCCATCCCCTCCACCCCGTCAGAGTTATTGTGCCTTAGTGAATAATATGCCAGACTTGGCATCAGTCAAGACCTGTGTTTGAATCATGCCTTTGACACTTAATTAGCTGTATTTCCATTTGCCAAGTCACTTAAACTCTCTGAATGTTATTTTCCTTATCTGTGAGATATATTTTAGTATGTCTCTCATAATTATGAAAATCAATGAAAGAATGTGTGTAAAGTGCTATAGAAATGTTAGCTCTTATTATTTCTTATATTCAAAGGTTTTATAGTCTCTGACCGTGTAATACCAAGCAAGTAGCTTGATTTTTTTCTCTTCATCCAATTGACTAATCATATTTAGATTGTACAAAAACTGTCTTAAATGGCTGCTTTATGAAACAAATGAGATTCTAATTGCCTGAAATAGTTAATGCTCTTCACTCAAGCACCCAGCTCACCCTAGGAGTAAGCTACTCATCACCTGAGTTAGCTAATGCAAATTGGAAACATTGAACCTTCAAATTGCAAAACAAATCTTAGTGACAAGTCAGATAATTTAAAATGAGGATTCTGGGTTGATAAAATATTTCTGTTACTAAGGTAGTTGTTGGTAAGTTATGACTTTTGGTTAGGCTTCACACATTATTTCTGTGTAAGTTATCTGTTCCCAATAATTTATTTTGGTTTGCATGAGTGGAAATTTAAGAATGTATGATAATGCATAAAACTGAGAGCTGACTTTATGATAAATGTGACTACAGGAAGCCTGAACCAAGTAGCTATTGCTCTTCCCACCTTTGACATTGATTGAATTTCCAAGACCACTCTTACTATGAACTCTCAGACTTTCCTACCCTATCTAGGAAGTAAAGGAATAATAATAGCAACAACATATTTATATAGAATATTATGGTTGCTAAAAACGTTTCCTTACAACAACCCTATGAGTAGGTAGTACAAGTATTCCTAATTCCATTTTACAGATGAAAAACTTGAGCCCAGAGAGGCTAACTAATTTGTTCCAGGTGATACAGACTTTAAGTGACAGAAGAGGAAATGTGAGGTTAAAGTGACCCCAGGGAGCTGGCTGGCATTTGACTAGTAGATTATTGGGAGAAACAAGGAATGAGTTTTAGTAGCTTAAACCCTTTATGTGGACTTTAAGGGATTTTTCTGTAGAAAAATGTAAACATATTTCTGTTAGGATGTTTTCTCTTCTCCCTCCCTTCCCAGGTGGGTATAACTAATATTTTTTCCTTGGCCCTCTTTCCTTCTCACTATTTATTGAATCACAGAATTGGAAGAGTCCTCAGTGGTCACCTAATTCAAACTGTACCTGAAGAAGAATCCACTCAAAAATATACTGACAATTGTTTGTTCAGTCTTTTCTTGAAGATTTCCACTGAGGAAAATCTGCCTACTTCCTAAAGTAGTCATTTTACTTTTGGATAATTCTAATTGTGAAGAAATTTGCTTTTATACTCATTTCACCTTGTTTTATCTCCTGAGACCCTTTTCTATGTGACAACCCTTCAAGTACTTGAAGACAGCCATCGTGCCTTTCCCCACCCCCTTTTCTGAGTCTTCTCTTACCCTAGTTAAATCTTCTCATTTTCTTCAACCAATTCTCTTACTCACATGACTCCCTAAACTATATCTCCATCCCTGACCTCTCTTCTGAGATGCAGGGATACTGCCAGTATAGTAAAGGAAATGGTGAGCTGCAGAGTAACATGGTAGAGGAGAGCATAATTATACACACGTATGCATGTGTGTGTATGTAAAATCATATTTGATCCTTGCAGTTATTATGGTTATACTTCTTCTAGGTTGGGTTTTTGTTCATCTTTGGAACAATTATTCTTTATAGTGACAAGTGTTTTCTCCAATTCACCATCTCTAGCCTTAGTTCCTTTGTGCCAGGGTCAGTCTCTGCCTCTCTGCTAAATTTTTGAGTGGGTTGGTCAGTCCTGCTTGGTCATAACCTGGGTTACCATAGTGCCTTTGCTGACTTCCAGGGTTAGACTCTTCCTGAGTATTTGAGATTTGGAGCTCTGGACTTTGCAGCACTTTATTGCATTTCACGACAATGTCAGGGATCTTGGCACCCTGAGTTGACCCAGTCTGAGTGCTGCTGGGCTCAGATGGATTTCATACTTCCCACTGTGGCTATCTGAATATTCTGGGGCTTTTACTCTAAATTTTACACTGCTGTTGTTTCCAGCTACTAAGCCCTATTGGTTGTGCTGAGAGGCTCAACTTGTGCTGGTGCTGGCTTTGTTGGCTTCCACCAGTCATATTGCATCTAGGTTTCTTACTAACTTTTTGTGTGGTTTTAGGGTGGAAGAAGCCACTTACTATATTTTCTCTTTGCATTTTCTGCACAGTATGTGTGATTCTAGGGCTTTTACTGGATTAAATGTGGGGAAGCTGACTTTTCTGCTTCTATTTAGGCTACAATTAATCTCATTTGATTCTTTCAACACCCTTGTGGAGTAGGTGCTATTCTCATCCCAATTTTAGAAATGGAGAAACCAAAGTTGAGAGATTAAGTGACTTTCCCAGGATCACCCAGCTAGTATGTATCTGGGGTAGGATTTGAACTCAGCTTTTTTTTTTTTACTCCAAGTCCAGCTCTATTCTCTGTGCCAGGACTCCAGAAAACATCTAAATGGAGTGGAGGTTGATTGCATCAACACTTCTACCTGGATATTTAAGAGAGGTACAAAGTAGAAAATGGACCTGTGTATCTTTATTTAGTCTTTGTTTCATGGTGGCAAACAGAAATATTTGAACCCAGGTCTTCTGAGTCTAAGACTGACTCTTTGTGCAACTTTATTATGCAACCAACACCGCTTCTTTCTCAGTTGATCATTAAAAGATACAGAGAAAAGAAGAGATGTCTAACATTTGGCATTCAAATAAAAAAACTGGATTATAATGGGGTCAGCTCCCCTTTCCCCTTTCATGTTGAACTATTTAGCACGGGTACTACAGAAACTGGGGAAGGAGTTGTAGGAATTACAGACAGAGGCCAGACAAATCATAGACCTGCGAGATTGCCCTGAATAAGTTACTTTGACTATCTTTCCCATGTCCTTTTCATCAGAAGTCTGGGGATTATGTTCCTGCCCATTTTCTGGGGTCAGTAGAAGGAGAATAGATTTCCTTGGGCAGTATCAACTGGTCTTTCAGACTCAACAGTTTCAAGAGTGCCATTTCTCATTGGGAGATGAAGAAGAGCTGCATTTGGCTAGGAAGTACCCTTGGCGGAGGAAGGAAGTCCTTTGTTGGGAGAAAACCAGCACTTTGAGATTATATTTGTGCCCCTTCAGAAGAAAAGTCATGCTATGAGTTCTCTTGTAGGTAAAAGGGTGTATATGTGTGATTTGTTTGCTTTCTATAACATTTCCTCAATTCAATTAAATAAATTAAAACATTTATTAAGTGTCTTTTATGTATACCAGGCATTGTACTAGGTGCTGGGGATATAGAAACCCTGCATGTTATCCATTTTGGATTTGGCAAAGGAAGTGTGTATAGATATTTTTTTAATAAGGGCTTAAATGAAGACTTCTAAGACCCTTTGGCAGGACACCCTTCCTCATATAACAGGAGACTTAAGGAATCCAAGGATCCTAGATCTAAAACTGGAAGACCAAATAATCCATTTACCTTATTTTGCAATTAAGGAAAGGGAGATTAAGTGACTGAATGACTGTACAACAGAGAGGAACCCTGGAAGCAAGGTCTGGACTGGAACTGGGAGGAGTGGAGGATACTGTTGGATAGGCAAGTTAGAGCTTAGTCAATGCAACCAGGAGCCAACTGACTATGTCAGGCTTTTCAGATATGATTTTACTGGGCATGAACTTCAATTACAGAGCCTCTGTTCATCTAGCTCAAAATTATTGGTGGTCTCCAGGTGAGTACAGAAGATAAAAACCTGAAAGGAAATCAGAGAGTTCAGGGACTAGGCCCACATAGGTAAGCAGAAGATCTTTGTTTCCCCAGGTCTGACCGTACTGTTTTATTCAGTCTTGTGTTTTCATTGAAGTGATCTTAGTCATCTGTCTCAATGGTTTATTGGTAGCACTATTCTCACATATATGGGAAATTAGAATAATGTACCTCTCCTGGATGAGGATCAGACAGTTGGATCTAAGTACACTTCCATGATTTTACTACAGTAGGACAAACCCAGTTTCAGGGTCCTTTAGGGACAGGGACTATAAGGTGCTCAGATAAAAGTCCAAAAGATGGAGTGGAAAAGAATCTTTCTTGCTTTGAAGAGGGTGCCTGCAGGCTTGTGTATGAAAGTGAGGACAGTAGATAAGATGGTTGTGTTTGGGCTTCTGTCATAGGCAGTGTAAAGAGAAGCAATAAGAGAATGTACTGGAATCATCAATACCCTCATGGAATCAAAGAGGCCAGAAGGACTGATTGGAAGGGTTTTTAGCATTACTCAGACTTTCAGGAAATGGAAATTCAAAAGAGGATACAGATAATGTTGGACAGAGACTCATTAAGGAGGCCATGACCCACCAGCCCAGCAAAAACACAGTGCAAGAGACTATTATGTAGGGAAAAAACTTCCCAGTAAGTCAAGCATTTATTAAAGGCTTACTAAATGCCAGACACTGTGCTAATCTCCAGGGAATACAAAGAAAAGCAAAAACACGGTCCCTGTCCTCAAGGATCAGATGTCTCTTCTAATGGAAAAGGAAACATGTAAATAATTATGTATGTATGAGACACATACAGTGTACATACAGGTAGAAGGTAATCTCAATGAGAAGGCACTAAAAGAGGGAGGCACAGAAAAGGCCTCTGGCAGAAGGTAGGATTTGAATGAGTCCTGAAAGAAGCCAGGGATGCCTGGAACTAGAGGTGAGGAAGAAGGAGAACATTTCAGGCAAGTGGAAAGCTGGTGAAAATGAACAGGCAGGAGATGGAATGTTATGTGGAAGGAACAGAAGGAAGGCCAGTGTTTTTGGATTGTAGGCAGTGGTTTTCAACCTGTGGGTTGTGACCCCTTCAGGGGTCAAATGACTCTTTAACAAGGCTCACAGGGGTCGTCTAAGACCATCGGAAAACACATATTTCCGAAGGTCTTAGGAGCCGAGACACCACTCCTCTATCCATCTCCAGGTGGGTCTGCCAACATGCAGATATGCCCACATATGAGTATTAAAGAGTCATGACATTAGGAAGGTTGAGAACCACTGTTGTAGAGTATATGGAGGAGAGTAAAGCATGAGAAAACTAGAAAAGGTAGGAAGGGCCCTCCCTGGTTGTAAAGGGGTTTTAAAAGCCAAATGTAGCACTTTATATTTGATTCTGAAAGTTAATAGGGAACCACTAGGGCTTATTGAGTAGGAGAATGCCCTGGTGGGTGACTTCAGATATTTAGTTTTAGAAGATCAACTTGGCAACTCAGTGGAGGATGAATGAGAATGGGGAGACTTGAGGAAGGAAAACCAATGAGTTGGATTTCCCTACTCTCCTAGGGATCTTAAGGGGTACCCACTCTCCTCCTTTGGGATGGGGGGGAAGGGTGGATGTTAGAGGGGAAATATTTTCAGGAAAGTTGGAAGAATGGAGTGCTATGCTGCATATGGACGTAAGAGAGAACAGCTGATGGCTTTTGGAATATGTAGAAGATTCAGAATCAGAATTAAAGCATTTCAGAGTTAGAAGGGATCTCATTGGCCAACTGGTTCAACTCAAAACTCATCAAAAGTCCCTTCCACAGCATACCAAAGAAGTGGTCATCTGAAATTTTCTTGAAGACCACCAGTGAGCAGAAACCACTGCTTCCCAAGGCAACTGTCTTGGAATAGTTTAATGGAGTGGGGGCTGATTGATACAACTCTTCCACCAGGGTATGTTGGGAGTTAATGTATCTTCTAAAAATTGACAGGCATATAGTAATGGTAAGAACGAATGGTATGCATGTAGATGCGTGATATTAGGTAGTGCCCTGCTGCTGTGATGACCAGAGAGTTGGATCCTGAGTCTTCTTTCCCTTATGTCTTCATTGCAGTGAGTAGCTGCATACATGGGCATCTGTATTGGTCAGATCCTGCAATATATGGTAAAGGAACAAGTTAGGTTCTTTGAAACTTTAAAAATGCAAAACTCTATTGTTCAATTCAACAAAGTATTATTAAGTTCCTACAGTGTGCAAGGTAGCATACAGGGCCCTGTGGGTACAAAAAGGAATGAAACAGAAACTGTCCTCTAAGCCTTTACTTTTGACTGAAAGATATAATACTACTTGTACATAGATAAGTAGACACAAAGTATTTGAGCAAATCAGTCAATAAACTTTTATTGAGCTCCTGTTAATATGACAGGCACTGTGTTAGTGACTGTGGATATGAAGGAAGGTAAAAGACAGTCTTTGTTCTCAGGGAGTTCACAATCCAATATGCAAACAATTGAAAAGAGAGGAATCAAAACAATAAGAAACAAAGACGGCATTTTGAAGGAAGAGACACTTGAGGTGCATCCTGGAGGAGGATAAGGATTTTGAGAGACAGAACTAAGAATCCCACATACTGAATCTGGCCTGTGGGAATATACAGAGGCCAGAAAGGGAATAGTTAGTGGTTTAATGGATCCGGAAAAGAGTCCATAATGGGGAATAATATAAAATAAAACTAGTGAGATAGGTTGAGCCAGACCAATGGGAGATCTTAAATCCTAGAGTAAAGAGTTAAATTATATCCTAGAGACAACATGGAATCGCTTAAGCTCTGGGAATAGAGGAATGGATGATAGGAAGATTATTTTGACAGCTGTGGGGAAGAGGGATTAAAGAGAGAAGAAGCAGAGAAACCTATTAGGACACTTTTTGCAATAGTATAGGGGAGGGATGACCAGGGCTTGAATTGAGGTGGTGGCCATGTGAGTAGAGACAAAGGGATGTGAAACAGAAGCAGAAAAGGTTAAATCAGCAGAACCTGACAACTTGATTGGATGAGGTAGTAGGCAGTAGATACAGGAGAGGGAAGGGTCAAGAAAGACTCTTAGAATATGAACCTCAGTGACAGGGAAAATATTGGTACTGACAAGTTTAAATCATATGCAAAACAGAGGCAGTTCATTGCACAGTTGTTAGAGTACTGGACCTGGAGATAGTGAGCCCTGAGTTCCCATCCAGCCTCAGACATTTATTAGCTGTGTGACCCAAGGCAAGTTGCTTAACTTCTATTTGGGATAGGGGAGATAGGGGGGATAGGGGGGAAGATAGGAAGCCTCAGTTTCCTCAGCTGCAAAATGTAAAATTCCTCAGCATCTACCTCACAGGGTTGTTGTAAGGATCAAATGAGATATTTGTAAAGTGATTATCACAACACTCGGTACAGAACAGGCATTATGTAAATGCTTATTCTCTCAGTGGAGTCAAAGGATGAAGCTATCTTCTCTATCTTAGGAAATGACAAGATCTTCTGAGGCTTTTGGCTCTAGCCAGTTATGGTGTTAACCAATTTTAGCAGGAATCTTGGCAGTCTTCATGTCTTGCATTTTTTTTTTGCTTTTTTTTTTTGGAGGGCAGTTGGGGTTAAGTGACTTGCCCAAGGTCACACGGCTAGTTTTTGTGTTAAGTGTCTGAGGCCGGATTTGAACTCAGGTCCTCCTGACTCCAGGGCCGGTGCTCTATTCACTGCGCCACCTAGCCGCCCCCATGTCTTGCATTTTTAGAACCAACCCCAAGAAAGTGATGAGATTGCTTCACAGTATCATTTAACCCTGGATTGAAATTTCTCACTGGTCAGTCTTTCACTTAAAAAAGATATTGCTATCTCTTTTTGAAACATCATCTACATTCCTCCATGTTTCATTCTCCTCTCTCCCAGAGTGCTGAGAGAGAAAAAAACTGTTTAGCAAAACAAAACAAAATATTGAAAAAGTTTGACATTATATGTAGCATTCCACACCCATGGCCCCCCATCTCTGCAAAGCAACGAGAAGAGGCACCTTCTAATATCCCTTCGTTGGGGCTAATCTTGGTCATTAGGTTTTTGCAAGATTCAGTTTTGATTGTTTTTGTTGTTCTTTCCATTGACATTATTATATTCATTATATATGTATGTATGTGTATATATATATATATATATATATATTCCTGCTTTTGCTGACTTCACTTTGTCTCATTTCATGTCTTGCTTCACTTTGCATCATTTCATGTCTTCCCATGTTTCTCTTTATTCATCATATTCATTTCTTTTTCTTTCTTTCCTTTTTCTTTTTTCTTTTTGCAAGGGGGAAGACAGGGCTGTTGGGGTTAAGTGACTTCTTCAAGGTCACATGGCTAGTAAGTGTTAAGTTTCTGAGGCTGGATTTGAATTCAGGTCCTCCTGACTCCAGGACCATTGCTCTATTCACTGCACTACCTAGCTGCCCCTATCATATCCATTTCTTACAGAGCAGTAATATTCCATTATGCACACATACACAACTTGTGTAACCATTCCCCAATTGATGTGTATCTACTTTATTTCCAGATATTTTCTACTGAAAAAGTGCTGCTATAAATATTTTGGTGTATATGGGGCTTTTTTTCTGTCATTGAACTCTTTAAGAAGTATGCCTAGCAGGGGCGGCTAGGTGGCACAGTGAATAGAGCACAGGCCCTGGAGTCAGGAGTACCTGAGTTCAAAACCGGCCTCAGACACTTAACACAAAAAAAACTAGCCGTGTGACCTTGGGCAAGTCACTTAACCCCAACTGCCCTCCAAAAAGCAAAAAAAACAAAAAACAACAAAAAAAGAAGTATGCCTAGCAGTAGAATTTCTGTATGAAAGAGCATGGACTCTAGTAACTTTTTTTACATGATGAAAATTAGTCTACAGAATGGTTGGGCTAATTTATAGCTCCACCAAAAATTCATTACTGTACCCACCTTGATATGGCATTTCCTTTTAAAGTCACACATAACACTGTTCTAGATTAGCTATTGACTATCCCTCTGCATATGTCCTTCGCCCTTTTGCCCATGTGTCTGTCCTCAGACATTCCATTTTACTGGGATGATTTTCTAGTCCTTCACCTAACCGTTTCAAATACTACCTACCCTTAAGTGCCCAGACCCTTTGTGAAACCTTCTCTGATCCCTCAACAGGTTTTCCTTCCTTCAATCTCATAGACTGTTTTCATCCATTTTATCCTTATTATATTTTCTTCTGTAGTATGGCTATTTTATATTTATTGCATAGTACCAATCTTTATGTATTTGTCACATCTCATTAGAATGTAAGCTTTATGAGTGCAGATACAATGTAAAAATAATCTTTGTATCCCTTCCAGAGCCTGAAATAGTACTTAAAAATAATTGTTGAATGAGACCCTTCAAAGCTAAGATTTTATGAATGAATTCATGTAACTGCATTTTGTGGAAGAGGGTGACTTATTTTAAAAGAGCTTGTATTTCTTGTGTGTGTGGCACTTGCTCTAGATCAGATGTCGGCACCTTTTATTAGTCTGGTGACAATTTAAAGGGCAGCAAAGAGGATAAATTCACCTTGGCAATGGCTCAGCATCTACCTGCTTTTTTGTACCTCCTCCCCTGACCCTTCAGGTTCCTGTTTCATGAAGAGATGAATGATGAAGATCAGTGGGGGGGGAGAGAAAGATAATAAAGAATGGTCCTGGGTCAAAAGGGAAGCCAGAGAGGCCATGTGGGTAGTCCCCTTCCCCTGTCTTTTTGGTGGCAGCAGGGAGGAGGAGAGTCTCCCTGAAGGAGACTGATAAAAGCCTGGGCATGGGCAGGAAACCTTTAGGGAGGAGGGCAAAAGCTTTGATGCCTCAGGATTCTTTGGTCACAGGGTATTTGGAGTGGGTCAACCAGCGTCCTTGAATCCTATTGACACTATTAAGATTAAGGAGAATTATGTTTCAAGTTTTCTCTGGGTGAGTCTAGTATAGAGAAGGGGGGAGTGCACTGGTCCCAGAATGAATTGAACTTCTTTGCCTATGTGGAATGTCTCTTGCTGATTTAGAGCTGGCTTTTTCCTAAAGGGTAATGCTATTAGCCATAGAGGGAATTGTAGAATGAGACTAACGTCTTGTGGTGGGGCATAAAAACCTGTGTGTGCTCACAATGCACTCTTTACTATAATTCATATTGATGCCATGGAACTCAGACCATTTCCTGGTAACAAGCCCTTCAGTTTGACCCTCAGACCACACCTCTTTACTCATTTCTCAAACTTGCTTTTGATTCAAGTACTGATCCTACTTCTGATGCCAACGCTGCCTTTTGCCTTTGGACCCCTCATCTCAACTAACCTTGTTTGAAACATTTTGGTAAAGAACCTACTGACCCCAACCCTTCTCTGAGTGGGAAATTTTCACTTTTGACCTTTTCTTGTTCTGAAGGCAGTTAGCTTTAGCTTGTACTAGGAAAGACTAAACCTCAGACCACATCCAGATCTGAAGTAAACGTACTTGGAGCAAATTTGTCTCTGGTGATCAATCAGTCAACAAGTTTGTTGTCAACAAGTTATTAGGTGCTAACATCTGCCAGGTACTATGCAAGCTCTGGGATACAAATAAAGGTTACAACAGCCCTACCTTCAAAGAGCTTACATTTTAATGTAAGGGCAACATGTGAACAGGTACACATATAGAATAGATGAAAGGGAAACCATAGAGGAGAAGGTCTTTAGCCAGAGATCCTTTGGTATTCTAATCCTATGGCATTTGGTAGGTCTTTTTCAGAGAAAGTACATACAGATGGGTTTATTTGGGGTCCATATTATAACTAAAGAAATCTAACTTAACAAACAGATTAAAAATCTAAATACTACATCACAGGATCCTATATTTAGATCTGGAAGTAATCTGGGAAATGATCTAGGGAGGATCACGACTTTAATTTTATAGATGAGGAACTGAGGTTCAGAGACATTAAGAGACCTACCCAAGTTCACACAGCTAGGAAGTCACTGAAGTAGGAACTAACACTTAGGGCTCCTGATCCCGAGATCACTAATAGTGTCAGTAATGCCAAGCTGGAGCTTTAAGATAGAAATAAAGGCCAGAAAAACTGTTGTCTAGGTTCAGAGACAGAGATAACAATTGAAAAATGAAGCAAAGGCAACAAGCAAGAATTAAGGCTAAGTCTGAGCTGAGGATAATAACATAGAGGCCAAGGCATGGAGAGCCCTGGAGGCTTGTCCATAATCTTGCTCAGTATGAGGTATGACTAAAATAATGAGACTGTTTTGAGTACGATGTGTGCATATATCTCTCTGTATGTGACATTATTATGGAATTGTTAAGTGCCTTGTTGAATTAATGAGTGCATGGGGTGGCAATAGAATGGAAGAAGCAGCAGAAATGTGAACATCAGAGAAGGTCAGAGCAGGTCACCAGTACAGAGTGGAAGCCTTGGGGATCTTATGTACAGCCTGATCTGGCCCTGGTTCAAAAGTTTTACTCCCTTACATAGGCAGCCTGTACTTTTACCAAGCCCTGAAAAGCAGTGACATAATAAAAGATAATGAGAGTAAAGCTCTTTAGATTCCTTAGGGGGAGGGGAGTATTAAGGCAGTTCCTCATTATTAGCTTCTAGTTTTATTAGTTTTCACAACAAGTAGGGCAACCAAGAAGTCTCTTCCAGCTAGAATTTGCTGTATCTTTGGTCAGATTTATGCATGGTTGATCCATACGTTTCCTTGATGGTAGCACTGAAGAACATATTGTAACACTGGAGGTTATTTGTCCTTCTTCACATCGCCCTCAAAAGGTTGAGACGTCCTAAATAAGGTTGGAGTAACATGAGATCACCTTTGTATGAGGTGATTTGTTGTTCAGTCATGACCAACTCTCTGTGACCCCATTTGAGGTTTTCTTGTCAAAGATACTAAAATAGTTTGCCATTTCCTTCTCCAGCTTATTTTACAGGTAAGGAAACCGAGGCAGAGTCACGCAGCTGGTGAATGTCTGAGATGAGTTTTGAACTCAGGTCTTCCTAACTCCAGTTCACATGCTCTATCCACTGAGCCACCCAACTGGCTCCTACAATAAGATTTTCAAAGTACCATATCCCTAACTTCTCCTAACAACTTGTAATGGAAAAAATATTGCTGAGATAACTCTAGAAGGATATTGTATCTTGATTCTAGGCATACTTGAGAGGTAGGATGTCAAAGTGGTTATAGTTTGTGAGGCTCTCAAAGTCAAGAAGAAGTGAACTTAACCCCTATTACTTATTAACTATGTAACCATGGACAAGGCAGGTAACCTCTCTGAACCTCAGTTTCTTCATCTATAAAGTGGTGCTAATAACATCTGTAGTACCTGCTTGACAGGGGTTGTTATGAGGATGAAATGAGATGATGTAAAGAGCCCTATCAATGTTAATGATTACTTTCTGTGTATATAACATTGAATACGTTGTGACTAATTTTTATTAACATTTGTAATAGTACTACTATAAACACTTGAAAATTCACCTTTTTAATGTGTAATGATACTGTGCACTAGATTAATCCTGAAAACAAAAACAAATTTATGCCCTATTTTATAATAGAGGCTTAACCTGAAGACTAGGGTTCTGGGTGGTAGCAGGGGCAAATTACAGCTTGATTTATCCCCTGGATGCCTTTCCTTTGTACCCAATCCCCCAGACTAAAAAACCGGCAACTTCTCAATGGCCACTTACTCTAAAAAGATGCCGATATATTTTCATAGACTCACCGAATAATAGAGCTAGAGGCAGTCTTAGATGTCATGTAATTGTATATAATCCTCTCCATGTTAAAGATGGGATCACATCCCCATCCCCTATTCCTTCAAAATGTCTATCTTCCTCTATTTAATTCCCTCTCATTTACTTCATATCATGTGAAAAAACAATACATTAATATGTTGAAGCAGGAAGGTAACTTATGTAAACATCCACTCTATACTGTCACTTAGACACAGAGAAACGTTCACCTTTTAGTTGGTTTTTATATACTTATATCAAAATAAGTTTCTTAATGCCTTTTGTTTTTACACAACAGTCATTTCTGAATATTTCTTGCCTACTACCATCCTACGTCAACTGAAGCTTACCTCATAATAAAGAAAAACAGTTCAGCAAAACCATCCATCCCAGACCGTGTCAGACTGTCTGCGCAATATTCCATACCCATCATCTCTAAAGTCTTCCCACCTTTCTCTGAATTCCTCATACTTGATGTTTCCTGCAGTTCAAAAATGTTGCATTTTACAGCTTCTGCAGGCATTGTTCTATCGATAGCACGTATTCTTTCCAACTTTTCGGCATCTCAAAAAAGTGTTTCTATGAATGTTTTGAGATATATGTACATATATATGCATACACACGAAGGTGTAAATAGTATATATGTATGCATATATATACATATATGTATTACTTTGTATGATTTTGTTATGCTTTGTACTTATTTACTTGTGAACATACTTTATCTTACCCCTTATCACCCGAAGAAAGTAAGTTCTTTGAGGACACGGACTATTTCATTTTTTTTGTCTTTGTATCATTAATGCCAGCACAATGCTTTGCACATAGTAGGTTCTTAAACCATGTTTGTTGAATTAAATTTAGATGAATCATCCTGTCAAAGGGTTTAATGATTTTTTTGTGTGTAATTCTAAATTGTTTTCCAGAATGGTTGGTCCCATTTGCAGTTCCATCAACAGTGTATCAATGTACCAATCTGACTATTTTATTTTAAATAAAATAACTATATTTAGATATTATTAACTAATCAATCAACAAATATTTATCAAGCCCTCCCTTACTTTATGTAAAGCATGGTGTATTTTAATGGAGTAAGATGTGTCCTTTATTAAACAGAGTAAGGTGTGTGCTGAGCTGTAAGGGGGGAAATGTTTTTGAGGGGTATGATGTGTAAGTAAGTGACTTTTAAAGTAATTCCTGATATTCAGAGACATGAACATAATTTTATATATTATGGCCCCTAGCAAACGGTGGGTGTTTAATGACTGTTAAATGGTGAGAATGCATTCTCACTGCAGATTGACAAGGTCTCCTACTTACCATTAAGGCTGTTGGCACAATTTGACTTTGTATATTTTTTCATTATTCCTTGCCGTGCAAGCTCTCCCAGTCTAAAGTACCTAGAGTTATTTATTTATTTCAGGAAGGGTACACTGTGGCTCTTGTGTGTGTGGTACAAGGTTCAGTATTCCCTGATCTCTTAAGTGCTGTTGTTACAGGAAGTGGTAAGTGGTTCTACTGACTGCTACTGTTAGGCTTAAAACATTGAAGGAAAGAAAAGGGAGGGGTGAGAAAGGAGTGGAAAAACAAAGAGATTAGGAGAATCTAGGTAAAAAAAGATAAAGAAAAAAGTGGAAATGAGCAGGAGAAAATGGACAGTAGGAGAATAAAAACCTCTAGCAATTCAAAATGGGCAATGCCTGGCTGGGTTCCAACATGGCAATAACAAACTCAATTCCCCGGAGGCCACTGTTCGGGGAACTTCAGATCCCTGGAACACAGATGAGAACCAGGAAGTCACCAGAAAAAAAAAAGCCTCCGAGAACCCAAGAATCCCATAGCTCATGTCCTCCAGCTGTTATGTGTTACTTTTAGATTAATCCTGTAAGCTCTCACAAAGAGGGTGTTTTAGTTGGTGCTTGAGGACAGTATCACCCAAAAGCTGGATCAACGGATCAATGGATAGATAGAATGATGACCTTAGAGTCAGGAAGACTTTAGTTCAAAGCCTGCCTTCAGACACAAAATTAGCTGTATGACTTTGGACAAGTCACTTAACTTTACAGGTCCTGTTTCCTCATCTATAAAACAGGGATAGCATTAGAACCTATCTCACAGGGCTGTTGTAAGGATCAAGTAGGATAACATATAAAGTGCTTTGCAAGCTTTAAAGTGCTATATAAATGATTGCTATTATTACATTTCTATACAAGGAGTGGCTATAGTAGGCTTTGAGAAAAGTGATTCATTCTGGGGAAAAAAGATCACTTAAACATAACTTATGGTAGAAATATTAGAATGAATATTGAATTTGTGATTGAAGCCTGTAATTTACTAGCCTCTGGATTCTGGGTTCCAGTAATCATGGGAGATGCCATGGTAACGGTGATTGGATTTGTGACGAACTGGAGAGCTCTGTGTCTGTGGAGCCACAACTGTCTTTGATAAGGAGGAGATTGGGCAGGAATGGCAGTAAGGGATAGTATACATTGCTGATAATAGGGTATATGTTTTCGTGGGGAGAGGGGGAGGAGTATTGTGATGGCAAATAAAACTTTGAGATTCATTAATTTATTCATTTAATGAACCTTGGTGTGGCAAACATTCTTCCAAGTGCTAGAAGTGGGGGTGTTGAGGTTTTGGGGCTTAAGGGTGCTTGAGATCCCAAAATACCAACACAAAGGGTCCTGCTGAATGAATTCACCTCAGACCTTCCCTCAGCCAAAGTAAAACAAAGTTTATTAAAGATTTGCCATACCCACCGTTTGCTAGGGGCCATAATATATAAAATTATGTTCATGCCTCTGAATATCAGGGATTACTTTAAAAGCCACTTACTTACACATCATACCCCTCAAAAACATTTTGCCCCTTACAGGTCAGCACATGCCTTATTCAGTTTAATAAAGGACACATCTTACTCCCTTAAAATACAGCCTAACACCATGCTTTTAAGGAGCCTAAATATTTGTGATACTTGCATTGGACAAGCAGGCCAGAAAAATCTGACACAGATTAGAGTCTGTGCTAGATTGAATCTCAGCACCTTCATGGAGGCAAGATGGATCTTATATACAGAAAGATTGTGGGAGGGATCTAGGGGGTGGTCTACAGGAGGGGTTTGGGGATGATCTTGGGGAGGATCTTGAGGAACTGAAGTCAGACTACAGGAATGGGATTAAGGGTGGGAAATAGCTGAAGACTACCTGGAGATGACAGACAATAGAGGGTTAGGCTAGTTTAAGGTTAAAAGGTTTGGGTATAGATATTTTTATAGAATCAAGGGTGAGAAATAACTGGAGAATGGCAGGTTAGGCTAGGTTAAGAGTAACGGAGATAATGAAAGGCTTATGGCCTCAGGCCATCAAGTGGGAAGATTCAAGGAGAGTTCTAGGGGCTTCCCAGAGCCTGTATCCCACGAGGGGGATAAAGATTTTGATAAGAAAAGGTCCAAGTCTTCATGCAGTTTAGAATGGAATAGGGTAATAAAGCAACCAGGCCCTTACTCCTTCCCCAGCGTGGTGCTAAGCACTGAGGATGCAAAGACAGAGCAAAAATAATCTTTTTCCTCCAGGAATTTTCATTCTAATTGGAGAGGACAATGTGTACTTCAAAGAGTACATAGAAGATACAGAGTAGGAAGAAGGTCACCTTAGGGGATAAAGCAACAGTGGGGGATAGGGGAGCCTGGGAAAGGTCTCCTGCCCCATGGTGCTTGAGCTGCATGTTGGAGGAGCCCAGGGTTTCTGAAAGAGGAAAGGAGGGAAAGTAGCATGGGAAGCAACTAATACAAGAGGCAAGCAGACAGGAGATGGAATGTCTTGTGTGAGGAAGAGCAAGTAAGCCAGTACAGTTGAATCAAAGAGTGTATGGAGGAGAGCAATGTGTTAAAAGACTGAAAATATAGGAAGATTTTGTGCTATAAAGAATTTTAAATGCCAAACTGGGGGGGGGGGTGCATGGAGAGGAGGGAATGAGCTTTATAATGTGCTTTATAAATATCTCATCTGACAACAACCTTGTAAATTAGGTGCAGTTATTATTCTACTTTACAGTTGAGGAAACTGAGGTAAACAGATTAAGTGACTTGCCCAGGGTCACAAACTAGTAAATATCTGAAGCTGGATTTTAATTCTGGAGAGTTTTGATCTGAGAGGAAATAAACCACTCGAGTTTATTGAGTAGGAGGGTGATAGAGTCAGACCTATACTTTAGGAGAGGGTAGCTAGGTAGCAGCATGATCATGTATGGAGTGGAGAGAGCACCAGGTCTGGCCTCTTTTCAGTTCAAAATCAGGCCTCAGACACTTACTAGCTGTGTGACCCTGGGCAAGTCACTTAATTCTGTTTGCCTCAGGTTCCTCATCTGTCAAATGAGCTGGAGAAGAAAATAGAGAACCATGCTAGTATCTTTGCCAAGAAAACCCCAAACGGGGTCATGAAGAGTGGGACACTACTAAATAGCAACAATGACATTTTACGAAAAAACATTTTGGCTGCTGTATGGAGGATGGGTTAGCACAGGGATAGACTTGGAGTGGGGAGTCCAATGAGAAGATGATCGTAATAGTCCAGGTGACAGGAGATCATAAGCCCAGATGGCTTTAATAAATAAAGACAGCAGTTACCAGGAAATTTAGCACCCTGGTTAAATTCATTTGAATGGGGATCGCTGGAGGTGGGGAGGGGACAGCTTTAAGGTATGATAGCTTCTATGCATAATTGAGCTGGACTAGTGACAGCAGCCATGGGGTTAAGGAGGTTGAGGACCTCCATCCTGAGCAGGGTTTTCAGCCAGAGCCTGGGTTGGGGGTGGAGAAGTCATCCATAGATTGGGTGCACAAAGACTGGGATGTGGCCAAGAGGGCTTGACAATCCCTCAGCAACATTTTCCCCTTAGTTCTACAGTTCTCTTCTCTTCGCATACTGTACTTCCCCTTTCCAACATTTATATAATCAGGTCTATAATTCCCTTAGTGTGAGGAACTCCCAGTGAGGAACTTCCTCCACCAGGACAGAGGACATGTTCTCACAAGTTATAGCCTTTGAGAGTTGTCTGGGTCATTGACATGTGAAGTGATATCATTGTAGCATGCATCTATCTATCTATCTATCTATCTATCTATCTATCTATCTATCTATCTATCTATCATCCATCCATCCATGAATCCATGAATCCGTCCGTCCGTCAGTCCGTCTGTCTATCTATCTATCTATACATATCTACACACACACACACATATCACTTTAAATATAATGTGCTTTATTTGTGTTATCTCACTTGATACAACAACCTGGTGAGGAGGGTGTTACTAGCATCCCTTTTCTACAGATGAAGAAAGTGCCCAGGGTTACATGGTAAGTCAGTGTCAGAGGCAGAACTACACCCAGACCTTCCTGGCTCTGAGGCCAGCTCCCTTATAAACAGCTCTATGCTGCCTCTAGAGATTTCCTTCTCCATTTCCACTGACTTTACAATGATGTTGAATGCTGTTCTGTGGAAATGGATTAATAAGGGAGACTGTGGAGTTTCTTTCCTTAAAAATCTTTAAATTTAAGAGAGATACCTTTCTGAACGAGAGTTCAAACTGAGACCTGTGTTGAGGGAGGAGAATAGATTTAATGAATTCTAGGCATACTACGCACCCCAAGCATCCTGGAATTCTTAATTCAGATATTTGCCCCATTGTAGGGAGGATGGAAGCATGACTCTGTATGTTGCCGCTTAATACAGAGTCCTTGGCCTCTTGTTCTAACCCCGACAAGAAAATGTTAAGAGGAAATGATAGACCACTAACAATCAGTAGAATGGTAGTACCTGCTTTCAATTTAATTAAATGCAACAAACTTTTATTAACTTAAGTCTTGACTGGACTCTTGCAATAGATTTTAATTGATCTGCCTGCCACTAGTCTTTCTCTTCTCTAATCTATCCTACAAATTGTTGCCGAAGTGTTTTTCACAAAGTACAGATCTGACCATGTCACTCCCTTACTCATTAAACTGCATTGGCTCCCTATGTCTCTAGGATCAAAAAATAAGGTTTTCTATTTGGTTTTTAAAGATCCTTTAAAATCTGCCCCCTGCCACAGTTATCAATCATGTTACACACTTCTTTCTGTACTGCACTATATTGTACTATTCAGCATCCTGGGAGAGGACACTCTGTCTTCCGTATCCTTCTAAGAAGTGACGATAATATGGAAGAAGAAAAGTACACTGACTATCCTCTTACCTGAAGGGCA
>CM053599.1:116735291-116777955 GCA_028646575.1 Pseudocheirus occidentalis | reverse complement strand
CTTGACGGGAGCCGGATTTCATTTTTCTGGGTCTCGGTTTCCTTGTCTGTAAAAAGAAGAGGTTGCAGCTGATGACCTGCAGCTGATGTAATCTTCTGCTCTAAGTTCCATGATCTATTATGAAAGGGCCAGGTGAATAAGATGTAGGCTGACATAGATGAGCATGTTTTATTAACAGCAGTAAGATATGTTAATCAATCAACCAATATTTATTAAGCACTAGTGAGAAATGACATATGGTGCAGAAAGAGGAGACAATAGTTTATAAGATGCAGACACGGAAGCTAAAACCACAGTAATTTAGTGCTATTGTTAATGAACCTCTGAGCGAGAGGGTCATTGAATTTTAGGTACAATGATTCTCAATCATTATGATCCTGTCATTAAGAGAAGGTTTATTTTCAAGATAGTTCAGTTAAGGGTGGGAGAGGTATGGAATACATTTTATTTTATTGAATTGGACATGGGATTTTGGAGGTATATGAAATTTTCGTGATGGAAACTTCCCTCACCAGTTTAGATCCAAAAGTACTAGGCAGCTGGTGGTTCAGTGGTTAGAGAAAGCACAGAGCCTGGAGTCAAGAAGATCCGAGTCCAAATCTAGTCAGTTTATTTAACTGTAAAATGAAGATGATAGCATCTACCTCCAAGAGTTGTTGTAAGTATCAAATGAGATGTTTGTAAAGTGCTTAACGCAATGCAGGGTAAATAATGGGTGATTAATGAATGTTTATTCCCTCTCCTAGAGAATTGCTTGGGGGCACTTAGAGGTTAAGTGGGGACATCTAGGCGGAGAAATGGATAGAGTACTGCTCCTGGAGTTAGGAGGACCTGAGTTCAAATTCAGCCTCAGGCATTTACTAAGCTGTGTAACCCTGGACAAATCCCTTAACTCTGTCTGCTTCAGTTTCTCATCTGTCAAATGAGCTAGAAGACCCCAAATGGGGTCACACAGAGTTGGTAACCACTGAAGCAACTCAGCAACAACAATGTTAAGTAGCTTGCATGGGGTGACAGCCAGTGTGAATCAGAGGATTCCGAACCCAAATCTTCCAGCCTTCAGAGGCCAGCTCTGATCCACTAAAGCCAATGTTGCCTCTTTGTGATAGATTGGGGGGGGGTGGAGGGGAGAAGGGAGCTGTAGAAAATGGTTAAAAGGGGTGGCTAGGTGGCACAGCGAATTTCTGGAAGGCAGGGTAGTCTACATACGGTAATGGAGGTGGTAGATAGAGAGCTGAGCCCAGGAAAGAGCAAGCCCACAAGTTGGACTGGAATAAACAATGCCTGAGGGGAAGCAATTTGAAATGTCTGGAAAATAGGCTAGAGCCAGATTGCGAAGGGGAGCTTGAAATAACAAGCTGAGGAGTTTGTATTTTGTTCTAGCAACAAATGGGAGTCACTGAAGATTTTTGAGTTGGGGAGTGACCTGTTCAGGTACATCAGCTAAATGACTTACTGGAACCAGGATTAGAAGCCAGGGCTATTAATTTTAAGTATAATGACCTTTATATATCATTACCACAGTGTCTCCAATAGTGTCCATAGGGCCCCCCCAAAAATAATAATGTTAACATTCTCAAACCATGACCTTCTGCATCACATTCACACACGGGGGTAATAAATGCCATGTCAAGGAATAGCCTCTTTTTGTAAGTTGGTTTGATTTTCTTAAAGCTACAGGAGTCACTTAAGGAGGCGGCATGAACCATAAGTCTTAGACAGGATGCCGGGCCTTCCTGCTTTCTAGTGTCTTGGGAAATTCACTTAATCCTTTCTAGGAGTCAGTTTCCTTGTTCTGTGAAATAAAGAGGTTGGACTCCATGATGTCTAAAATTCCTGCAATGTAAAAGTGAATCATCAAAAAGAAAGTCAATTTAAACTGTCCTAGATCCAAAGAGGAAAAGACGCCATAAAATGTTAAATTGTTTGCACTTATCAGAGATGCTTCCATTTATTGCTTAGCAGAGACGTAACTGGGAAATTTTCCAGGGGGTCCATGGGAGGCATTATCATCCTATGAAAGGGAGTGAAGCAGAGGAAACTCCCTATTAAAATCCTTGGACCCCTCTGAACCTCAGTTTTCTTATCTGTGAAATGGTGAAATAATATTTGCACCAGCTATCTCTCATATGGTGCTATGAGGAAAGTGCTTTGTCAACTAAATATGAATTGATATATAAATTCCAGTTATTAAGTAAAAATAGAGTAGATTTCTCTGTGAGAGAAAATAAAAATGAAATATGTTGGTAGTTATCATTATATTTTCTTATCCAAAGGGAAACAGGTCCATTGTGTTTGGAGCCTTAAATGTGACAGGCTTTGATGTGTAGTTTTGAAGTCTGAGATTAATGAGTGTGTCATTAGCCATAATATGCAGAGCACGGCACTCTGGAGAAACCATCCACATTTGGTTGAATGTCACTTGTAATAGGAAGGGGAAACTTGAGTGCCACCTTCCCTGGGGGGTGTGCATGGAACACAAACACACACTCACACCTGTGATGGGGAACAGGTGACTGGTTGTCACTTTTGCCTGCTTCAGCTGAAAACCCCAGGTTAGACAAAGAAATTTTAAATGCCTGTAATGTTAGAAGTTTATATAGGAT
The DNA here is from genome assembly GCA_028646575.1 of Pseudocheirus occidentalis. Taxonomy (NCBI): domain Eukaryota; kingdom Metazoa; phylum Chordata; class Mammalia; order Diprotodontia; family Pseudocheiridae; genus Pseudocheirus; species Pseudocheirus occidentalis. The sequence continues at coordinate 116,775,349 of CM053599.1, read as the reverse complement.
ATATCGGATACCTTGGTGCATGTACTGTCATACCATTTGGAGTTATGTCCATTGGGTCTACAGAAATAAATGTGTGCCTTGTTAAATATCCCCATGTGTAAAAATCTAGACTACTCAAAACATAAAAGTAGGAATATGCAAGGGGAAGCCATAATTTGTTTTAAAACAGAATCCTTCATTTAAAAATTTTGTCTTTCCAGGTATTTGTTACACAGTAAGCTGCATTATACCATGACTTTATTTCTGGTGCCTTTTTCAATTTGGGTATGGTTGCAAGAGCCCAAGACTGCAAGTCAGGAGACATAGATTCAAAACCTGGTTCTACCATCAGGTGTTTTTGTCTCCTTTGGACCAAGTTTTTTTTAAACCTCTCTGGGCCTCCTTGTGTGTAAAAATAATGTAGTCAGATAAGTTTTTTTCTGCTCTAAAATTCAGTTTCTAAAGATGCAATCTATTGGTGATTTTCAAGGTCTCACTGCTTGAGTAAAGCATTGTATCAATTCAAAATTATACTGCAGATGAATGGAGTGTAGAAGGAACGGGAGATTTTAAAAAAAAAGATTCTTCCTTGTTATACCTCTCCTACTCTGCCAGAGTATTTCTGCCTTTGAAGATATTTAATTTGTAGAGGGACAGATTCAATATCCTCACTGGTCCCTGGAGATGTTCTTCTTCCAAGTAGAGATGTATACTCAACACATGTCTTGGTGGCTTTACAAGTCTTCAATTCAATTAAACTTTTTTTAAAAAAAGTTCCTACTAAGTGCAATGTGCTGTGATAAATGCTGAGGATACAAAAACAAATGAAATATTCTTGACCTTCAAAATGCATACCTTCTATTGGACTAATACAATTTCAACACAGGTGAATAAAGTATACACAATGAAATATAGTACAAAATGAAAGAGAGAAGGAGAGAGAGAGACAGAGAGAGAGAGAGAGTGAGGGCAAGAGAGAGACAGAGAGACAGAGAGAGAAGGAGAGAGGGAGAGACAGACAGAGAGGAGAGAGAGAGGGAGAGACAGAGAGAGAGAGACAGAGAAAAGGAGAGAGAGAGGGAGAAAGAGAGAGGAGTGCTAACAATTGCTCTGAAAAGATCTTGTGGTAACAGGTAGCATTTAAATTATACTTTGAAGGAATATGGGAATTTTAAGAGGTGGAGGTGAAGAAGAAATACATTCCAGATACCAGATACCACCTTGCAAAGGTAAGAAGTTGGGAAATGGAATATCACAATGTTTGGAACATTTACCACTGTTCAGTTTACCAAATGCTTTAATTCTATGAAAGGTGTGCTTGTTTTAAAAAATTGTATTGTTGCCCATTTGGAAATATATGATAAGTACTATCTTAATTAGAATAAGGAATAATGTAGCTAGTGAAAACAGTTTGTGTGATAAACCACAAGAAATCAGAGCCGTAAATACAGTGGGGCCACCAGGTCCTTGACCCAGGATGATTATGAAGTATGTGGTAGTCAAGGGGGTATATTTCCAACCTAGAAACTTCAATGGACCGCCATCCCTGGAACCAACAATTTTCATTCCTCCATCTTCCTATACCACTTATCCTGATACTGATCCTTCCCCTTGCCTGGGGCTGCCACCTCCCATGGTCCTGATATTGTGATGCCCCTCTCTTGAAACCTTCCACCTATTTCCCCACCCCTGCAATCCCCAACAGAATTGGCTGCCTCCTCTTCTGGCATGTACCTCAAATTGGATTGCCCTTTTATCTGATGATGCTTCAACTATTTTTGCCCCTGGTGAACAAATTCCTAGTTAGAACTGTTGTTGAGTAATTTCAGTTGTGTCTGACTCTTCATGACCCCATTTTGGGGTTTTCTTGGTAATGGAGTGGTTTGCCATTTCCTTTTCTAGCTCATTTTTACAGATAAGGAACTGAGGCAAATAGGGTTAAGTGACTTGCCCAGAGTCACACAGCTAGTAAGTGTCTGAGGCTAGATTTGAACATAGGAAGATAAGTCTTTCTGATTCCAAACCTGGTGCTTTATCCATTGGTGCCACCTCAATGGAAATATCTTACATTTTATGGTCTTGTCCTCTTTAGGACTAGAGTGGCTAAAGTTGACAATCTTTTTGGTGATTTATTTTATATTTCATAGTGCTCCTTTTTAGCTCTTAAAAGTTTTCCTTCTCCAGGGTCTGTATTTTAAAAATAACTGTCAGCATGATGGAAGCAAGTGCTACTCACCAAAATCATAGCACACAGAGATGAGAATATATCAGCTGCAGTGAAATGTTTAGCAGAGATCTGTGCCAGCAGGATTTCTCAAACACATCTAAAAAACAAGAGTAATTTACCCTAGACAATAAGATAAACAGAAACAAAATGGACAGAAAACTGGGGAAGACAGAAGCCTTAAAGTAATGCTGCTGTAACATTTTTTCTTTCTGTGTAATGTATGAAGGATACTGCTAAATAATTAGCATACTAATGGATTGGCAAGTTTTAAAGTGGAACTAAGTCCTTGTGTTCCATTATTGCTTCTGGACTCTTGCCGGTAACATTTCTACTGCTACTTAAGAGTTATAGCAGAAGGTGAAGAGAACTGAAAATAAGCCAGGAACATATTCCGGCTGGCCCTAGGCGATGTCATGAAAAAGCTTGTTTTTTTCCCTGACACACCCATGTTGTCAATCACATCTGTCTCTTTGTGAGGCAAATGGAGTTAAGTGACTTGCCCAGAGTCACATAGCTAATAAGTATCTGAAGGTGAATTTTAACTCAGAAAGATAGGGATTCCTGATTCCAAGCTAGTGCTCTATCCATTGTACCACCTAGCTGCCCCTCTTCTACCTGTGCACCTCCCCATTTAATTATAAGTTATTACCAGAGCAATGACTAGAATTGTTGTACCTAGGACAAGCACTACCGACCACACTTGGGAAAAGCAGCCTGAAAAACAGTCTCAGCTGGGGTGTGTGTGTGTGTGTGTGTGTGTGTGTGTGTGTGTATACCACCTTATTGAGGGATATAGAGACATTAGAATCTTATTGCTATGAATTCTGTCCAAAAAGAACTGGCCTATTTCATTGCTTTGTATTTTATTTTTGATAATGAGGTCAGTTGTTCCTTCATCATTGGCATTCCAGAAGCCTGATAACTGGGGTTTAGGGGCAGAGTGAGTATAACTGACATAGATGCTTTTGGGGAGAGGGCTGAAAGAGAATTTGAAATCAATCCCCCTCAGACCCTCCAAGTAGTATTTGAGATCTGGATCAACTGACCCAACCATTTCATTTTACAGAAGAGGAGAATGAGGCCCCAGAGAGAGAAGAGGAACCTCATTCATCTCTTGCTGAAATTTGAAATGACCTGGGGCGGAGGCAAAAGGAAACCAGACCTCATGGACGGACAGACTGTCAGATCCAGAGAGGAATTTAAAAATATCTTGTCTAATCCCCTCTCCCCATCCTATTTTATAGAAAAAGGGGGACAGGGAACCAGAGTTAGAGTAGGGGCTGTAACCCAGATCTAGCATTCTTTCAGCTGGATTGTTAGATTTTGGCCTTCCTCAGGGGCCTTGGCACACTGGCCCTTCCAAGTACTTTTAAAATTTCCTGGAGAGGCAAATTCCCTGCCCCGGTTGGGTCACCCTAGATGTGACTCTGGTTATCTCTCTGGATGTGAAGAAGGAGATTTAAAACTGCTAGGGAACATAACGATCACTGAGCCCAGACTCCTCACTTTACGGATCAAGCAGACCCAGAGAGTGTGCCTTGCTTAGGCTCACAGTTAGCAACAGGGCCAGGATTTGAAATAAAGTCATAGACAGAGTGTTGGAAAAGACCTTAGAGGCCATCTTGTCCAAACCCCTCATTTTACAGAGACAAGTGAGTCAAGGGAGGTTAAGTGGTCACACAGGGAAACCAGAGGTCACACAGATAGTAAGCATCAGAGGCAGCACTTGAACCAAGGTCTGCTAACTCTAGAGCAAATATTCATTCCAGAGCTTTATGCTACCTTAAAAAGGAATAAAAAATTAATCATGGGATTTCAAGCATGTACAGATGGGGTTTTTGCTGGGGGGATGGGAGATGGCAAATATTCCCTTCCACAACCCTGTAAATCACACTGTCTAGGTAGTAAGTCACTTTTTCTTCCTATCATATCCAGCAGACCCCAAATATCTGATTCTGGCTTCTATAGCTATGGGCAGCTAGGTGGCATAGTGGATAGAGCAAGTACCAGGTCTAGAGTCAGGAAGACTCATCTTCCTGAGTTCAAATCTAGACTCAGATACTTGCTAACTGTGTGACCTTGGGCAAGTCACTTAACCCTGTTTGCCCCAATTTTCTCATCCGTCAGATCAGCTGCAGAAGAAAATGGCAAACCATTTCAGTATCTTTGCCAAGAAAACCCCAAATGGAGTAACAAATGAACGACAGCACCAACATCCGTAGCTGTGGATTGTTGCTGTTGTCAGCGCTGTCAGTGTCTGTTAAACATTACCTATAAAAACCCAGGTCCTTATGGGGCTTGTCACATAAAGAGCACATCAACACATTAGCATGTAGCAGAGGCCGGTGGGAAGAGGAGGCCTGAGCTATTCATAGCTTTTATATCTATAAAATAATGAGGTTAGAAAGGTCTTATTTAAGCTATCTTGGGGAAAAAACCAAAAAGTTGCTGCCCCTTTTGCAGATGAAGCTGCTCTTTCCTTCCTCCCTCAAGTGAGCTGACTCTGTCTCTCTGGGTTTGCTGTTTGCTTTCCTTTTCTTCTTGCCAGTCTTTCTTTAAATGGATTTACTGTCACCCTGGATCTTTTTTTTTCTTTCTTTTTTTTCTTTTTGGAGGGCAATTGGGGTCAAGTGACTTGCCCAGGGTCACACAGCTAGTAAGTGTGTCAAGCATCTGAGGCTCGATTTGAACTCAGGTCCTCCTGACTCTAGGGCCGGTGCTCTACTCACTGCACCACCCAGCCGCCCCAGCCCTGGATCTTTATCGTTCGTTTTCTTTGTTCTTCCTCTGCTTCAACTTGTTTGTAGTATGTGTCTGTGCATGTTATTATTTTATTCATGATTTTTTTTATTATTTATAACGTTCTTTTTCCCCCTCTTTTTTTGGCCTTTGATTTTCTGCTTAGTCACTGTCATTCTCTGGCTCTTTGTTAATGTAACATGGTCCACTGTTTTGCCTTCTCTCTTAACAGTCCTTTTCCTTGTGAGAATTCTCCTTCTAATTTTTTTCTAAATATTTTGAGGATCCTGGAAAATCATTTGGTAAATTGCAAGGTCTGAGGTAGTTGTTTTCAAAAGTGTGGTCCCTGAGACTCGCTCAGGGGTCCTGGAGGTAAAAATTACTTTTATAATAATACAAACATGTTTTAATTTCTAAAATGATCAAAATCAATATATCTATAGATATCTATCTACCTAAAGATCTCACATAAACAAAAGCTCTTTGGAATCCTGAATAATTTTTAATTAAAAACATTTTTTTTTGGTCTTTTTGGAGGGGGAAAGGCAGGGCAATGGGGGTTAAGTGACTTGTTCAAGGTCACACAGTTAGTAAATGTTAAATGTCTGAGGCTGAATTTGAACACAGGTCTTCCTGACTACAGGGCCACCTTTTCACTCCTGTTCACTGAGCCACCTAGCCTCTCCCAATCCTGAATAATTTTAAGAGAGTAAAGGATTTCTAAGACTAAAAAGTGAGCAGCTTGGTGGTGCAGTGCATATAATGCCAGGTCTGAAGTCTAGAAGCCTCATCTTCATGAGTTCAAATTTGGCATCAGACACTAACTTTGTGACCCTGGGCAAGTCACTTAACCCTGTTTGCCTTAGTTCATCTGTAAAGTGGGCTAGAAAAGGAAATGTCAGACCACACCAGTATTTTTACTAAGAAAAGCCCAAATGGGGCCACCAAGAGTCAGAGACAACTGAACAACAACAACAAGACAAAAAGACAGTTGCCAGGACACCTCTCCCCTCTCCCCTTCTCTCCAGATTGGCATATTATGAATCTTTAAATTTATAATATGGAGCTTAGAATCTTTGTTGTCTCATAGGTGCTGAAAAGCTTGATGGTAAGCAGCAATCTACTTGTTTCCATTGTCTGTGAAAGCCATTAAGATCCTCTCTCTTGTCCAATGGAGAATCCGTTCAATTTATACCCAAGTTCTTGGCTTGGCATTTTGGGAAGGTAAATTATATTAGAAGAACTAGTTTCCTATTTAGTTATTATGTTTCCTTCTGTCCATGAGCTCAGCCTCTGGCCTAATTCAGGCCCTCGTCAATTCTTGCCTGGACCGCTAAATAACCTTTTAATTGATTTCCATGCTTCCAATCTTTCTTCTACAATTAATCCCCCCAAAAGTTGCCTTAAAACATAGATCTAAATATATCACCTTTCACCTCCCCTTTTTTAGAATCTTTGGTGACTTCCTATTGCTTCTAGGATAAAATACAAAATCATCACAGGACGTGATTTGCAATCTTGGCTCTGTCACTTATTACCTGTGTGACCTTGGACAGGTCATTTTATAGTTGCATTATATCACTTCAAGGTCTTCTGCCTCTAAAGTTAGTGCTCTCTCTATGATATTGTGTTGCCTTTCCTAGAAATTAATCTCCAAGTCGTGTGTATTTTCCAACTCTAGGTCAGTGTGTACACCTGAAGTAATTTTGAAAGCATTTCTTTGAGTGGTCAAAGGATATAAACAGTTTTCAAAAGAAAGATTGCAACCATATGAAAGATTAAACCAGTATTAAAAAGGCTATTGCAAATCAGAACAATTTTGAGGTTTCATGTTGTATCCAGGGAATTTGAAAATATGGCAAAAGATAGGAATCGTAAATGTTGGAGGAGTTCTGGAAAAAGACCTCTGAGTTGGTCCAGTCATTCTGGAAAGTAATATGAAATAATGCTAAAAAAGTGACTAAAGTGATTGTATCCTTTGATCTCACAGTGAGGCATGTGGCCCAAAGAGGTCAAAAGTAGAAAGTTTACATATTCACTAAAATATTTATAGCTGCACTTTTTTGTAGTAGAAAAGAATTGGAAACAGAGTAGATGATTGTTAGTACACCATAAAAATTACAGATATGAAGAACACAGAGAAGCACACATGTGAACTGATGCAAAGTCGAGAAAGCAAAACCAGGAAAACAATATATATGAAGAACTGCAACAATTTGATTGGAAAAAATAACAATGACAAAATGAAACTGAAGGTTGTATAATTATAAAAACCAACCCTAAACCTGAAAAAGAAGAGAAACTTAATTTTTCTCCCTTCTTTTCATAGGTGGAAGACCAAGTATAGAATATTGCATGTATTTGCAGACTTGGTTTTGCTGAACTGTCTCCAACACCCTTTTTTTTAATTGTAAGGGATGACTCAGGAGGTGAGAGGGACATATTTGAAAATTAAAGTGATGTAAAAACTGAAGTTATAATAAAATTTTATTTATGGAATGATAAAAAATAAAAATGAAGTAGTTCTATGATCTTAAATAAAAGTTTGTTTTGAAAATTCTTTTTTCATTCCATCACTATAGTGCTGCAGCAAGAAATAAAATATAGTGTAAGATGCATTTATATTTTTTGGGCTTGGTGTATATATGTACGAGGAATGCAATGGGCTGAACCTAGGAGATTAAAGGGAGGGGAAGAGGGGAGAAGCAGACAAAGAAATGTAGGAAGAGATCAAAGAAAAGGGGAAAGGACTTATTTGCAACAAACATATTTAGCAACTCCTTTTGTGGTGGTAAAGAATTAGAAATTGATGAAATTGGGGCCTCGGTGGTTCAGTGAGTAGAGCACTGGCCCTGGAAACAAGAGGACCTGAGTTAAAATCCGACCTCAGACACTTAGAACTTACTAGCCGTGTGAAGTCACTTAACCCCAATTGCATTGCATTCCCCCCTCCAAAAATCAAATAAAACAATACAGAAATTGAGGGAATACCCATCAACTGGGAAATGGTTGGACAAATTGTGGTATATAATTATGATGGGTTACAACTATGCCATAAGAAGTGATGAAAAGGATGGTTTCAAAAAAATCCAGGGTGACTTATATGAACTGATGCAAAGTGAAGTGAGCAGAACTAGAAGAACCCACAATAAAAGTAATATTGTAATGATGATCAACCATGAAAGACTTAGCACTCTGATCAAGACAATGATTTAAGATAATTCTAAAGCATCTATAAGGAAAAATGCTATCCACCTTCTGAGAGAAAACTAATGAACTTTGAGTGCAGAATGAAGCATAATTTTTCATTTTATTTATTTTTCTTGCTTTTGTTTTTTTGAAACATGGATAATATGGAAATGTTTTACATGACTTCAGATGTATAATTAATATCCTATTGCTTGCCTAGTGGGAGAGGGGCAGGAGGTAGGGAGAGAATTTGGAACTTAAAATCTTAACAAGTGAATGTTAAAAATAAAGAAAAATTTTAAAGGAAAAAAACATGTAGGAAATTGTGCTGTGAAATTAGTGACTTAGAGATCGATTATGGCTAGATATAGTTAAAGGAATGGACCTTTGTGAGATGTTAATGATGAAGATAAAGTGCTTAGCCATATAAACTTGTCTTTGTCCTAACTTTCCATTTATCTACATACAGCTCAACCAGAGGAGATCCAAGTGAATCAGTGCAGGCTTCTGGGTGTGTGTTGAGGTTTGGAGAGGGGGTGGTAGGAAGAGTAGAAGTGATTCTTAGTCCAACGTGGGTCTCCAAGTTAAGATTTGTCCTGGTTGGAAATCTCATCCTGTCCTTTTACATTTTACCTCCTTCATGAAACCTTCCTGTTCTACTGTTAGAGCCTACAACATAGAGTTCCACATCAAACCCTCTTTCCAAACTACTAGCTAGCACTGACTGACTAACTTGTCATTTTGCCCCTTTATGTACATCCTTGTGTGAATGATTAACTGTTTCATATGTGCTTGAGCCATCTTGTCAGACAGATGGTGAACTCCTTGGGGTGAGTGATTCTTATATTTCTGTGTTAGACACCATAATGGTGCTAAATAGAAAGTGTTTTGAACCTGGAGTCACTGGATGTCCATTTGAATCCTAGTTCTGCCACTGACTCTAGCTATATAGTCTTGGGCAAGCCTCTATAAGCCTCATTTCTTCTCTTCTGTAAAAGGAGGGGTGGACTAAATGATCCCTCAGTTTCCTTCCACCTATTATCCTTAGAATACCCCTGTTTAAGAACTATCAGTAGCTCCTCAATGCTTTCTGGACTCCTCAGTCTGGGATTTAAGCCTTTTACAATATGACTTCAACTTACTTTTCCAGACTTATTTCATGTTGCTCCCTTCTACAAACTATTTTTCAATCAAACTGAAATATGCTTGCTATCCTGTGGACTCAGTATACCATCTCCATATAAGCTATCTGGCATGCCTGGAATGGTCTTGCTCCTCATTTCCATCTTGTAGATTCCTTAGAAGATCACCCTAGGTGCCATCTCTTTTGCAAAGCTTTTCCTGATCTCTCACATTGTTGGTGTTCCCTCCCTCCTTTCCATATCTTGTATTTATTTGTTTATATTTTGTAGTAGAATATAAACTCCTTGAGGGGAGGAGCAGTTTTTTGTTATTTGTCTCTCATCTCTAGTACCTTGCCTAGTGCCTTGTACATAGTAAGCAGATGATATTTATTGCTTTGAATTTAATTTGAATATAGTACTTGTTTCATCAATACTTTGAGAAATTCAGATTCCAGACCTATAGTAAAGTTTTATGTCCAAGGTATCTCTAGTGTTCTTTGTGTTTATGTGTTCTGTGAAACTATATACTTCCCTATGCTGCTTCAGGTTTGTGTTGAGTCCCTTAGGTTCACCATACTTGGGGATCTGTGTTCCTCAGGCTACTGAAGACTAAGAGAAGAGGAACTGACAAAAACAGTAGAAGGAGAAGTATGGTTTTGTTGATTTATTTGGTTTTTTTTTAAAGCTATATCTTCTAAATTTGTCGTAGAAACCTGTCTTCAGACACTTAGAAAACAGACAACTGGTCTAAAACTAAGGAAAATTTCATGAACTATTTTTCTTTATGATTTTGAAATCTCTAATCTAGGGGGAAACTATCTCCATTTGCCTTTCAAGTAGATACTCTTTTGCAGGGGTCCATGAACTTAATCTTAAGAAAAAATTATGATAATCATATTTTACTATCCCCTTTCTTTTAACAACCCTATGTATTTTGTTTTATGCATTTAAAAACATTATTCTGGGAGAGGGTCTATAGGCTTCACCATACTCCCAAAGGGGCAAAAAAGGTTCAGAACCTCTGTAGTAGTGGAATAATAGAAACAGCAGAGACTTGAGTATATACTTTGGAGGACTGGGGAAACCATACTGATAAAAACTGATGGGTTAATTGAATTTTTAATGTGAATGATTACTTCAGAGTAGTATCCTTTTTTTCTGGATCTCTTTTAGAGGCTAAGGAATGTGTTAGGTTAATCAACACTATGAAGAACTACTTTCTTATAAGATAGGAAGTTGTATCAGCAAGCACCCTAGCATACCCAGGGTGGCTGCTAGCACAGGTTCTTAGATCTGCTTTTCTAAAGGAAAGCAACTCAAAGAGGGTTAACAGTCTTACTTTAATCAATCAAACATATAAGATTTACTCAGTTCAGGGGAAAAAGTCAGCACCCTGAACTTCAGAGAATACAAACAGAAGTTACAAGCAGACAAAGAAACAGATGAGCAGATAGGCTTCCAGCTGTCTGACCATTATATCCATACCTAGTTAGTTACCAGAGAGGTAAGCATCAACATCTGGATTTTCAAAGCTGGGGGGCTCAACAGCTTCCCAGAGTCTTGTCTGGCCGAATCACAGAACTCCTACCAAAGTGAACCCCAAAGTAAAAACTCACATCAGGGTATATATAGCCTTCTCCTGGGTCAGAGAATGTCACAAACCTCTTGACCCACTGCCCAATCACAAAATAATAAGGCATGGACATTCCTGAAAAACAAGCCTCCTGCCACAGACCCCATGTGACCACATTCAGCCTATTAGGGGGCAGAGTATATTTTCAAATCAGGGAAGGTTCTCAGAGTCATTTAAGCATATCAAAAGGCCAAAGGGCAGGGAAGATCTTCAGATTCCCATAACAGAAATCTATCTTAAATAGTCAACTGTAAGTTATTTTTGAGGGTCTATCAGAAGTCCAGGTTGAATCTCTTTGAATGCCATAGATGGGCTATAAAACCTTAGGGAATAGTGGGATCGTGGTATAAGACTACCAGTTTGGAGAGTGGGATTTTCAAATACTAAGACTTCCTGTCACTGGCAATTTCTGCCAGGGGGAAGAGAAGTTTGAGAATTTGAAAATCTATGATAACTAAAGGAAGGAAAAACTGGATCAAATTGGGGGACAAAGTTGTTGAAATCATGACCCAGGAAGGTCAAATATTGTGAGATTAAGCAATTTTTGCCTCTATATTTAGTCATGCAGTTGGTGAAATTTCCTGGAGAAGATTTTGGGATGAACTTTTATTAATGTTTAAGAGCATATTATTGTTGCTTCTTATAAAACAGTCACCTTTCTTAACATATAAATGGTTTATAAATATATAGATTTAGAGCTGAAATGGCTCCCAGAGACAAGATAGTACAAATGTTTCAGTTTAAAGATAAGAACCAAATGAGATGACATATTTAGTAAAGTGCTTTGTAAAACTTAAGGAACTATCTAAATGCTAGCTATTACTATAAGAATGAAGAGAGAACTAGACACAGAAGCAGATAGCTATAGTTCTTGCTGCTAAAAGGCTGAAATTAGCGGATTGCTAGAGTTCAGGAGTTCTGAGTAGAAGACGGGCTAAAACCAAACTGGTGCCTGCTCTAGGTCTACACCAATACAGTGAGCCCCCAGAAGGAGAGGGTCATAAGGATGACTGAGGAAGAGTGAACTGCCTTAGGTTGGAAAAACAGAACGGGTTAAAAATCTCCATGCCAATTACTATTGTGGTTGATCCCATGACTGGACTCTATATTTCCAACCTGGGTAAAATAGTAAAACATTCACACACACACACATACACACACACACACCTCAAAACAAAAAAGCTAAATAAAACAAAATAAAAATGCCAACAAATAAATAAATCCAAAGAAAGAAATGAGGCAACATTCTCAAGGCAAACCGGCATTGGATTTGGGACTTCAATCTTAATTCTCTGACTACAGATATAGTATTTTTTCCATTTCCCTACTGAAAAGAGAATATGTTCTTTCAGAGAACCTTCTATGGATAGGAATAGATCATCAAAAAACCAGACTTCTATTACATAAAGAATATGATATAAAGTAGTTAAGTTGAAATGTTTACCTACTATAGTCATACCCAGTTGTGTTGCCCCAGACCAACATTGCTTTGCAATATAATCATTAATACTTGATAAGTAAACACCTCCATAACATCCAGAATTTTCAGTGCAATGTCATTTGGCTGATTTCCTGAGATGCAAATTGAATTTTTGGCAATGCTGTGAAGAAATAATCTCCTGTATCATTATTTCACCTATTTTTTTGCACAGAAACAATGATGTTAAGTAGGAATATATGTCTGTAGTTTCAGTTTATTATTAGAATTATTTTATTTAGGTCAGTTTGCTTTTTTAAAATTCACTTGGATTTTCATGATTTGCTTGGCTGTTGTCCTTCATATTGGAATGATTTAGATAAATGGAAAATACACACACACAAATAAAAAAAAATGGAAAAAACCTGAGAGTACCAAGTTCTTACTTCTCTCTCCTGCCAGAGAGATGGGGCCACATATACTTTCGAGGGGTAAAACTATAGAATAATAGTGATTGTGCTCACTAGAAGCCTGTTTACTATGGTAATACATGAATCTACTGTGCTATGTTTTGTTGTGGGGTCATTTTTCAGTTGTGGCTTACTCTTTGTGACATCATTTGGGTTTTTGTTTTTTGCCAAGGATACTGCAGCAGTTTGCCATTTCCTTTCTCCAGTTCATTTTACAGATGAGGAAACTGAAGCCAACAGGGTTAAGTGACTTGCCTAGGGTCACACAACTAGTAAGTAGCTGAAGCCATATTTAGACTCAGTAAGATGAGTGTTGCTTCCTCCAGCCACAGGGACAGTATCTGTTGTGCCACCCAGCTTGTACACAGTGCCATATACACATATAAAACTACACTCAGAATTTATTTAGGTAAATAAACGTCTGCTGATAGATTCCCCCTTGTGTACAATGATGGGAATTATCTTAAGGTTAAATAATTAGAATTCTGTATTTATTGATACATATATTATGGCCTCTGAAATATCTACTATCTGGAACAATGCAGGACAATTAGAGCATCTTTGAATTAGTATTATGTTTCTTTTGTTTAAAGGATGTTGATTCACAATTTTGGTTAGATGTTAGGAATTGATCATTACTGGAGAGTAATGATTACTGGTTCTGGGTTTTGATTCCTGCTGTGAAATGCAAAACAATGGAATTCAGCACACTAGTGGAAATTCAAACATAGTCTACTTTACACATAAAAGTCTCCTGACTTTTCTGGAGACAGAAATTATTACTTGAAACAAACAAACAAAAAGCTTTTATGATAGAAGTGAAAATTAGTCTGCAATCAATGAATTAAATAATTGGGGTTTTTTTCCTGGTGTTGAAAGATCTTGTCACATGAACAATGTAAAAACAAAAGATAACCAGAAAATTTTGTATCCACAGAATGGTAGATTTGATAACCTCATATATACCAGAGCATTAATATTTAGTGAATTTGAAGGTTTGAGATGTGACTTCCACCAATGCAGGTTGTTACTCCCTTATGCCTTAGTAGATGGTTTTCAGGAATTTCTGTAACTGAAAATTCATAATCCCACACAAACCATTTGGTGATGAGCAACTCTGAATTTATTTAGGCTGATCCTCAGATTAGATCCATTATAAAATTCCTTCTAATTTGGTAGAATCTGATGGATTCTGTATTCCATTGGGATGACCCTTTAAGAATTCATTGTCTCTTTGGTGCTATTCTGAGACATTAAGTGAGACTTTTGTAAAGGATACGTACTTGGAAAATAATGCACTTGCCATTTAAAAATGCATATTTTGGGGCAGCTAGGTGGCACAGAGTACCGGCCCTGGAGTCAGGAGGGACATGAGTTCAAATCGAGCTTCAGACACTTAACACTAAAACTAGCCGTGTGACCTTGGGAGAGTCACTTAACTGCAATTGCCCTCCAAAAGAAGCACAAAAAATGTATATTGAATTAAAGTACATTGGGAAGGGGGGGTTATAAATAATATTTTAAAAAATTATTCTAAGCCCAAGAACTGTTGGAGAATTTGAGTTAGAAGGGAAGGTAAGAGACCATTAGTTCTATTTTCTATTTCTTCTATTTTAACTCTATTCTATTTTGGAATATTCCTCTATTCTAACACGTCTCAAAAAGTTTAGTGGCTATTTTCACCTACTTGAAAAAATCTCTTCACCAATGTTTAAGAGAGCTCTCCTTGTCAGGAAACTCTCCTTTCTATTTTTCACAAGTTTAGGCAGGGGTAACAATTCCTTTAGAAGACAGTCTACAAGTAATTGTGGGTGAATTCCATCGCACAATTAACAAGCATTCAAGATATCATGCCGGGTCTTAGGGATAAAAAGATCAACTGAAATTGTCCCGGCTCAAGTAGACTACAGTTTATAGAGTTGGGGAGGTGTTGGGGAGTGGGAAAGACAACAGTTAACATATATTTCTACTGCTCGGTCTTCATGCCATACTGCCAGAAAGGAAAACAAATCTCCACTCTCAGGACTATGGGACCTCAAGTTTCTTTTTCTTATGGGAGACAGTAGAGGTTCTGAATATCTAAGGGTTTCAGAGGATCATCTGTTGCCATGACAGGAGAGAGGGAGGGATGGAAGTGGCTTGAGTGCTGGGTGGGTCCCTATTTTTAATCTCCAAAAAAGAGGGGAATAAAGTTTAGTTTAGTAATGAGGTGCTTTTTAAAAATGCAAAATGTATTCATTTGCACAATAATAATAATTTCCTATCCAGCTAGGGCCTCAATTTCTGGTATAAAATGGCGTCAGTTAATGCTTGACTTAGTAACATTATTGTTGTTTGTCCTTGTTCTTGAAGAGGACCATGACATCAGGGTGGGGATGCAAGACATGCAAGTGAAATGGAGTTTAGAAGTGAAGAGTTTATCATGGGAGGGGAATCTTTTTCTGTGGATTTGAAACCAGGCAGGGCAGCAGATGCAAAATGCAGAGATTCCATGAAAATTAAAAGCAGGCTTAGGAAATGTCGATAAGGAAAACCTAGCTATGGAGTTTTGTGCTTTTGAATAAAAGCAGTGAATAATTTGCCCTCAGAATGTTTTCTTCCTCCAAAGAGCTCCCATTAGCCACCACTAAACCTTTTATACTTCTGGGTGGGGCTGCTTCTTTTTCTTTTCTGTATCTTTCTCTCTGGTACTCCTTAGAGAGAACATTTTGTTCTATAAACAGCTATCCTATCCTCTTTATCAATCCATTTTGTTGCACTCAGTATCATCAACATCAGTTCATGCATCTACATTGATCCAGAAAGCCATCCTATTGACCACACTGCAAACATTTTTGTGCTGATCATTATTACCCAGAAACCAGCAGTGTTTCTTGCTTATACTGCGATCAATCAATCCTTGTTTCTGCTATGATAAACAACTTTTTTTTGGGGAGGGGTAAGGAAACAGAATATGTCAATAACAATATGATCACTGAGGTCCCTGCTTCTTTCCTGGGTGGAATCTGTGGAATAGGGCACTAAATGCAATTAATGGTGTCTTTATAGAATAACCAAGTACATATTTCTCCATCTTCGACAGACCAGACAGGTATCTTCTCTACAATGATGACTCATTGTGATGCACAAAAAAGGGTGAACATCTATCTTAAGGCTCTTGCCTTTATATGTGTATTATTTATAATTTAGAGAAGTTTCCTACTTTAAATGGTAGACTATTCACTTGATCATATTCCAGTTACCAATTACTGCACTCCTATTTCTAAGTGTGTTTCCCAGTTGATGATTAGTCAAGCTTCAGAACAAATGTGAAATAAATCATTAGGGTCGGGTTTACTTATAAAGTCATCTGGGTAGTTTGATTTAAGGCTTGTCTTGTAGGCAAAAGTTCCATTGCAGATTCTTTACTTTGATTTCATCTTTCTGAAGATTCTAAGAGTTTACACTGAGATGCTAGGGCCTATCAGATCCTGCCCCTTGTCTGGAAAGGATGCTTTTAAGGCAGATTTTGAAGGAAAAGGTCAAAGAATTGGGAGGGGGAAGAGGTTTGAGGGAAGCTATGGAGAGGGGAATATGAAAGGACATAGAGGTAATATTTAACCTATGTAATGATTTTAACTTCAACTTTCTATGTAAATTAGCACCATTCTCCACTTTTCTTGCTTTGCAATTATTTAGAAGCATGGAGAGAAATGAAACTTTTCCAAAAATATTGAGGGAAATGGTGACAGAAACAAGAGGAAAATGTCTATGGTTTCTTTAGGCTGTGGTTGAACATGAATAAATGAAAGAATGAATGAAAAATAATTTATTGGATGCTTATTATGTGCCAAAAACTGTGCTCAATTCTGGGATACAAATGCAAAAACATGAAGTTCAAAAACTATGCTAATGAGTGGAACTAGGTGCTTTCTTCATTGGTATGAATGGCTTTAGAATAATTCTTTATCATTTGGTTCAGTCAGCTTACAGGTGAATTCTATTTCCTTCCACACTCATTAGTATATTTCCTCTAAAATCTATGGGCATGCCAATTTGGCTTTTATTCTGGAAAAGAGACCAAGATTATTTGACCAGTGTTCTTTAAGCCATTTTTTCCACTATTAATATTGATAATAATAATAATAGTAACTAAATTGTGTTTAGTGCTTTTAATACAAAATCTCATTTGAACTTCACAACTACCCCAAAGTCAGTGCTACAGTTACTATTATGCCCTTTTTGTAGATGAGGCTCAGAATGGCATTTTAGAGAGATTAAGAGATTTGATTATGATTGGCTTGCTATAGAGTTGGGAGAAACCATACCAAATGGGCATACAATTCAGAGGCTGAACTCAAACCCAGGTCTTCTAGTGCTGTCTTCATACCATACTGCCAGAAAGGAAGACAAATCTTCGCTCTCAGGACTATGGGACCTCAAGTTTCTTTTTCTTATGGGAGACAGTAGAGGTTCCGAATATCTAAGGGTTTCAGAGGCCTATCTGCTACCATGACAGGAGAGAGGGAGGACTGGAAGTGGCTTGAGTGTTGGGTGGGTCCCTATTTTTAATCTCCAAAGAAGAGGGGAATAAAGTTTAGTTTAGTAGGAGGTGATTTTTTAAAAATGTAAAATGTATTCATTTGCACAGTACTAACAATAATTTCCTATCGAGCTAGGGCCTCAATTTCTAATATGAAGTTGGAGTGTGATCTAGAGGGTAGCCAGTTACACAGGTTAAAAAAAAAGAGTTGGCAAACTAGATTTAATAACCATTATTCCTCCCTATCTCCCTTTGAATCTATAAATTTATTAAAGCACTTATTTTAATATGGAAGCCAACCAGTCTTGGGTGGTTTCACTTTTTTTTCTTTCCTCTATACCTGTTTTCTCCTTTTGTAATGGAAATCTGTAATGTTTAGGACTCCATCAATCATCAAGCATTTATTAAGCAGTACCAGGCTCTGTACGAGGTAATGGGCTTACAGATATAAAAGAAAAACAAAACAAAACAATACCTGCTCTCAAGAAGTTTATATTCTCTGAGGGAGACAATAACCCATACTTATGTAGTCATATATAGATAAATAAATGATAAACAGATATAAAATAGGAAAGGAGGACACTAACAAATGGGCAGATTAGGAACAGGATTTGTGTAGGAAGGAAATATGCAACAATTAAGTTTCTATTATGTGCCAAGCTCTGTGGTTCAAATAGCATCTCATCTGATCATCACAGCAATCCTGGGAGGTAGGTGGTATTATTATCTTCATTTTACAGTTGAGGAAACTGAGGTAGAAAGAGGTTAAGTGATTTGCCCTGGGTCACACAGTTGGTGTTGGAGACTAGATCTGAAATCAGGTCTTCCTAATTCTAGACCCAGCATCACCTAGTTGCTCCATTTTTTATGTCATGAGCCCCTTTGGCAATCTGGCAAAACCTATGGATCCCTTCTCAAAGTTATGTTATTGAATAATTGAAGGCAATGTTTAATTTCAGTTAGAGGTTAATGAAAACAAAGTTGTAATTTTTTTCCATCCAAATTCTTAGACCCCCTGAAATCTTTGAGGAGTCTATGGACCCCAAGTTAAGAATCCTTGGTTTAAAAGGAAGGGCAGGATTCTATTATTGTTACTGATCCTTTGTTTTTGAAGAAGACCAATGACATCATGAGATGATGTCTCAACTTGCTCTTGAACTGGATTTAAGTGAGGCAGAGTTGTGCAAATTCATCAACCCTGCTCTTCCAGAGTCCTTGAAGTCAGTGGCAAGACAAGAGTCAAGACAACAGGCGGTGCCCCAGGATGCGTTGGATGACCTTGGCCTTTCTAAATTAAGTTCATTTTCCAGGTCTCTCCCTTGCAGGGATTCTGGGAGGTAGAAATGGAAAAAAGAGTGCATTGCAGGCATAGGGACAAACAAATGCAAAAGCAGAGATACAATATGGAATGTCCTTTGTGTCAGGAGTAGGGGATGAGTGGAAGTCAAGTGGAACTCTAATTTAACATGCAGGCACGTTGTTTTCATCATGATTTTTTTTTCTTACCATATTCAGAAGTACATGTCTCAGGACTGGCAAGAGCTCAAGGAACTCTGTTTCCTTAGTTAACTATATTTGTCTGTTGTTCTTCAAGTCTGGTGTTGCTGAGCTCCAGAGGAGGCAGATGAACAGAGCTCTTCTGTATTGTTTAAAACAGCCTGTCAAGCAAATATAAAATAAAATGCCCCCATCCCCCAAAGTCTGTTTAAAAACTCTGGTCTGACTCCTGTGAAGAGCAGGATTCTTTAACAGGTTATGCAATTTGGTGATAACTTTCCTAAATTATTCACAAGACAGTGCCATCTACCCATATAACTTCTGAATTAGTCAGCCTGGGATCTGTTTAGTTTTATATTGTTCATGCACACCCTATCATTTCTGTGTAATTTAAAATATTTTAATTTAGAAATTACTCTTGTACAGACTAATTGTCATCTCTGTGCCTTTCAGGCCTGTAATACTTTGCCCCTTTATCTTCAATTCTTCAAGACTCTGCTCAGATCCCATCTTTTGCAGAAGGACTTTCCCAGGCCCTCAGTGGCTCCTCTTGAAAATTAGTTTCTTATACTCTGTATGTATCTTGTATTTACCTAGATATTTACAGGTTATCTCCCCCATTAGAATGTATGCTCTTTGAGAAGGGGACTTTCTTTCTTTCTTTTTTTTTTGGCCTTTCTTTTTATACCTAGTATCTGGTACATAATAATTGCTTAATAAATGCTTGTTGACTATTTTCTTTCCATGTTAAAAGGTGATCAATCAGCTTTTAGTTGATGAGCTTTTATTAGGCACCCAGTCTATTTCAGGTGCTATTCTAGACACTGGCAATAAAAAGACAGAAATGAAACAGCCCATACCAGAAATAGTTCCTGTTTTACTGAAGGAGACAACATATACATATATAAATATGTACAAAATAAATACAGGGCAAATTTTTTTGAGGGAAGGCACTAGCAGCTGAGGGAGAGGGAGCAGGAAAGACTTCCTGTGGTACCTATGCTGAGTTTTAATCATTCACATCTTTTCATTTTTCTTGATCTCTTGATATTTGTGATCTATTGGAATATACATATGTATATATGTGTGTATGTGTATATACATGTGTGTGTGTATCTATATATACACACACACACATATACATACGTATTTATACACATACATAGTCTTTACCTTTTCATTGTGTCTTGCTAAAAGTATTTCTTTAGTTGCCTTCTAGCTGTGGTTTCTGTCTTTACACGCCACCGCAGTCTTTGAAAATGACCAAACCATTTGTATTTTTACAGTGTTCTGAATTAGAAGCATGGTTCAATAACTGGAAATTCCCAGCACCAGCCACAGTTCCTTTCAAACAAATGTGAAATCAGATCGATCTTGTTACAGAGTTCATTCTGGTTTCTTTCAGCATGCTGTATAACTGACCGTGCAGACAATGAAACCGAATATCACTGCCAAATTTGCCCCAAGGCTGGGATAGGAATTGAGGGAGTCATTTACTGTATTTTTAGGATATGATTTAATAAAATTAGTAATAACAGTAACATGAATAAAAGTTATAAAATTGCATTTACAAAACAATGATTACAGTCATAAAAACAATAATTACATTCAAGACGAACATTTAAAATCCAGAATATTTGAAAGACAATAACAAAATTTATGGCATTCAACCAGAGTAGTTCTTAGAGGCAAATTTATGTTGTTGAGTGGCCACATAAATAAATAGGAAAAAGAAAAAATGAATTAAATGTATAAATTGAATAAATGCCTTGTCAAACTTACAGTTAAGATACTTTTATTTTCATCCTTGGAAGTATGCTATCAACATCTCTGTATTTTTATCTTGAAGGCTGTTGCGATGATTCTGCATCATGCTTGTTTCATATCATCTGTACCTTCATTTCCCCCAATAATAAAAATACCTTCATTCAAGTGGTAGTGATGAATAATTTCTAGAGCATTTTCATATATACATTCTGATCTTTGTCACTATATGCTCTCTGAGGTAGGTGGACTATTGTATACCATACCCATTTTATAGACGAGGAAACTTAGATCCGGGTTGTTTAAATGACTTGCGATTAACACAGGTCATTGAGAATGGACAGTTGATATTTAGCATTATTGTTTTGGATAGTATTATACTTGGGGTTGGGTGCTTCACTTCATTAAAAGCGATTAATCTTGAAATTACAAGACAACGTTGAAAACACAAACAATATCTCCAAAGTTGGTGATTTTTTTTTAAAAAACAGGGTTTGTTTTCAGTACTCATAATTAAGACAATATATATTTGTCCTAATAATTCAGTGTTACATGGTCTTAATAGATGTACTGAGCCAGCACTGCAGTGACAAGATAAGTTACTCTGTTTGGTTCCATATGTCTGTGTTCTAAGTATTCCATAGTTTTAATTGGTTCCCTGCAGAATAACATTTACAAGCATATGGTATGGAAAATGCTGACTGCTTTTGTTGTCAGGGGTTTCCGTACTTGTGGTGGCACTAACCAGCTTAGCCCTCGAATGCATTTATAAGCTTGTTTAATGCAGTTTATGGTACACTTTTGTGACCTACCCACCACATGTCAAACAGCACCCATAGTTTGCATACAGTGCTCATATCCCATTGAAGAAAAAGGAGATACCCACTCATGAAAGCTTTTTCCCCCCTTCTGTTATGTTTGTGCCGCAAGATGTTTTCTTGTTTTCTCATTTCTGTGAGGTTTTCAGAGGCCCTGCAGAAGCTGCTTGAAATTATGCTAGGGAGGGGGATGCACTGTTGGGAACCCAAAAAAGCCATAAGGCAAAATCTGATATCTCTGATGTCTTATTTTGGAGATTTACCAACCTCCCTGAAAAGGGAAATTAGATGTGAAATTAGAACCAGGGAGTGAAGAAAAGACCATTTTTGTTTTGGGATATTTTGATACTGTGGTGATTTCTTGGAGGAATGTGTTCCTAGTGCATAGGAGCAGATTTTCCAGTATTACAAATGTTGAAGTGTGTGTGTGTGTGTGTGTGTGTGTGTGTGTGTGTAGGGGGTGGGGGTTCAAAAGAAAGAGGTATTAAAAGGGATTTGGGGTGCATTGCCTTATGGTTAAAATGCTTTAAAATGTTATGTACTCCAGACGAGGGCTCCAGAGCCAGTGGATTGGCATATACTGGTAGATGTACAGATGGAAGCCATGTCATTCTCTCTTCTCCAACTCTAGCCAGGGACATTACCGTCAGCACCTCTTTTTGCTCTCAGGAGTTTTACCGTCAGCATCCTTCACATGTGTTCCTTACCCTCCTTTTCCCTCTCCTCTATCTCTTTTCTTTTTTTATTTATTTTATTTTATTTTTATTTTTTTTTCTCTATCTCTTTTCATACCCTATCTCTTCATACTCCCTTACTTCTTCCTATCATTGGGAAGATCTACCACTTTGGGGATCTTAAAGCTTTGGGAACATTAAAATGAACTCATCACAAAAAGGTCTATGGGCTCCTGTCTTAAAATGTTCTATTAGACAAGACTTTTCAGCTTACAAACATGTGGTATGTCTTAAAAAAAGTTACAGTGGTTACATGCTGCCCTGTCAATAAAGAGAGGTTTAGTGAGGGACAGGAATAGAGGACAGACCTCTGCCAATGTAGTCAGGAAGCAATTCCTTTTTTTTCTGTTCAGAATTGCTGAATAAGCTGAGAATTCTATCTTGTAGGGCTGGAGGAGACCTTAGAGGTCTTCTAGCCTATCTGTTCAACCTGAGCTAGGCTGGTAAATGTTTAACAAATAGTTATCCGGGGGAAAAAAAGTTAGTGAGAGACAAGTTTAATCTATATTTTAAACATTTTCTCCATCATTTTCTTAAACCTAGATAATCAGTGAAACAATCAATTGATCCTTAATTTGTAGCATTCATGGATTTTCAAATTGTAAATGCTCACAATGGGAAATGTAACATGATCATAATAATAATAGCTAAAGCCTAAATAGTGTCTACTACATTCCAGGTACTATGCTAAGTGCTTCACAATTATTGTCTCATTTAATCCCCAGAGCAATTCTGTGAGGTAGGTTCTGTTATTCTTCTCATTTTCTATATGAGAAAATTGAGGAAACCAAGTTAAGTGACTTGGCCAGGGTCACACATTTAGTAAGAATCAGAGGGT
Organism: Pseudocheirus occidentalis; assembly: GCA_028646575.1. NCBI lineage: Eukaryota > Metazoa > Chordata > Mammalia > Diprotodontia > Pseudocheiridae > Pseudocheirus > Pseudocheirus occidentalis. Next base: position 116,752,398 of record CM053599.1, on the reverse strand, counting down.
AGATTTGAACTCAGGTCTTCTTGATTCCAGACCTGATACTCTATCCACTGAACCACCTAGGTGCCCTAAGAAGATGTTCTCTTTGCTGGTTGAGGCTGGCTCCACCTCTCCCCTGCTTCTGGTTCAGGTAGATGCCCCTTCTTCATCAATCAATTCAATTTAGTGAGAAGAGCTGAAAAGTAGCTTACATTTCAATAATGTTTTGGAGTTGGCAAAGCACATTTTTTCACAAATAGCCTTCTAAGCTGAGGAGCTTCATGTAAACAGACCACCACCAGCACTTGAAAAGACAGAATAGTATTTTGAGGGAAATTTAGAGGTGCACATAAACAAATAAATTACATAATGTAGCCTTGCCACTTGCCTGAACTGAATAAAAGTAATGAGCAGAGAGACCAGAAAGAATGCCAATGTTCATACATGAGAGGTGGTATTGCATAGTGGAAAGGGCACTGACTTTGGAGTTAGAGGAATTGAATTCGTGTTCTGCAATTACCACCTATTACTTATGTATCCCTAGGCAACTCATCTAACATTTCTGGACCTTAGTTTCCTCATTTATAAAATGAGAAGGTTAAATCCCATTTGGGGTTTTCTCGGTAAAGATGGAGGAGTACCTCACCATTTCCTTCTCCAGCTCTCTTTCCAGATGAGGAAACTAAGTAAAGGGAATTAAGTGCCTTGCCCAGGGTCCCACAGCTAGCAAGTATCTGAGGTCAAATTTAAACTCAGGTCCTCATAAGCTAGTTAGTGGCCAAGTCAGAACCAGAATCATGGAATATCTGGAAGGAACTTTAGAGATCATTTAGTCTTACCTTCTTCATTTTTTAGATGTGGAAATGGAGATTCAGGGAAATTTGACAATGTCAAATCTTGTAAATGTAAATCTGGTAAACGTCAGAGGTAGGTAGACCTTGAACCTAGGCATCTTGACTTATGGTGGAGTGGTATTTCCACTATTCTTAATGACCTTCCTTATTGGAGATGGAGCTAGATGACAAGAGATTTGGGGGGATAATATATTCCCTACCCCCCTTTTAAAAAGACTCATAATACATTGACTTTTTCCCTCTTTCAGCTTTGGATATGTTCAGTAAGTAAATGGAATTTGTCCAGGGTACTGCTCTTTAGTGTTTTCAGCTGTTAATTTAATTTCATTAAGTGTTAATTCCATTTAAAAATGGAATTCCCTCCCTGCCCTTTTTGCCTTCAAGAAGCTATTGTTCTCTCTCCAGTTCAATTGCCACCTGCTACAACAAATCTTTCTTGATTCTTCTAGTTAACAGGGCTCTCCTGGCCTCCAAAATTTCTCTGTTCTTATTTTGTGATTTTTTTTATTGAATTGTTTGCGAATGTATTGTTCCTATTCAGGAAAATGTAAGCTCCTGAATAAGGACAGGGAACAATCTGTTTTTGTTTTTATCAAAACCAGTATGAAGTGTAGCGTCTGACACATAGTAAGTACTTACTAAATGTTTGTTGAATTAAACTGAAAGACATAGATACTAAACTAAACCCGACATTTTAATCCTAAAATACTAGTTGGGGCTTTTGTACTGGGTAGGCTAATCAACTTTGCTGTTTAGAAAGGAGCAAGCTGATACAGAAAAATCATCAGTTCGTTGAAAGATTATAGGATCCTATACAGATTAGTCTCTCAACAAAACAGACTCTAGTCAAAAGAAAAACTTACAGACCATTTAAAAATCAGGTTATTTAAGGCTTAAAAACCTCAACACTTTTCAATAGAACTGAGTTTTACTGTCCCCTGTATAGTGGCATCTTATTTTCCCTGAAAGCTGTTTATGAAGAAATGTAATGTTGCATTACTAAATTTCCATGAATTAAAAAAAATCTTTGTAGCAAGAAAAAATAACAATCTAGATCTGCGTCACTAGATTGAGCCTCCCCAATAGCATCTGCTATACTTAAAAAATAATTCTATATTGCAAAATATTCGTTAGGAGAAGACACACACACGCACACACACACACACACACACACACACACACACACACACACACACACACACATATATATATATATACCAGAGGTCACCTGGAAGGTGAGGACTCTCTTGTCACTGAAAAACATACAGTGTAATAAATAATGGCATCATTAAAAACTGTCATTTCTGCAAAGCACAATAATTGCTCTGCTTGTCCCTTGTACATTTCCCTGTGAACCTGCATAAATGTACCATGTTGGAAACCTACCTTCTCCTCCTGTGTGTTTGCAGCCGTTGATCTGTTCATTACTGTCATTACCGTGCACAGTTCAGACATGCCAGGTGTGTGCGTTGTCACCTGCCTGACGTCCTTTCCATGTGCAGACGTTTAAGCTCATGAGTATTAAAGCAATAGATCTTCCTTATGACAACAAAAAGCTGACGAGGATAGAAAAGAAACACTTCTGGGAAAAAGCCCGAGTGGCTTTACTAGCTGGTTTGCAGGCAGAAGGAAACTGGCTAATTAGTCCTAACACTTCCAGTCTGGGTGAGAGGGAAAGAGGGAAAAAATCTGGATCGAAGTGTACTTTGTGTGGTCTGGGTAAGCAAGAAGAGAAGAAGCGTGGAGGAAGGTTGATGTAGGCAAGTGTCAGAGAAGAGAAGCCTTTAAAATCGGGATAGATTGTGGATTGTCTCACCTTGCTCCCCAAGAGAGAGCACTCCTTCAACTCTTGTGGACAAAGAAGCATGTCGGGTGGTTTGGACTTTATAGCACTCTCATGCTCACTTGGTACATAGCTTAGTTAATGATATACAGAGTAATATCTGTCAATAAAATCATATTTGAAATAATTAGGAAAATAATTTCCATTATAGTTTCCTATGAACCGATTTTATATACCCTTGCTAACTGTGTGATCCTGGGCAATCACTTAACCTTTCTTAGCCTGAGTTTTCTTTCTTTCTTTTTTTAAATTTACTGACTTATTTATTTACTTTTAGTTTACAAGATTCAGTTACAGAATCACTTGAGTTTCAGATTTTCTTCCCTCTCTTCTCCCCTCCTCATGGTGGCGTACAATCATGTATGGGAGCCTGAGTTTTCTTATCTGTAATATGGGGACAATAATAGCACCTATCTCATAGCATTGTTGTGAAGACTGAACAAAAAAAACAACAACACGTAAAGTGTTTTGTGTGTCTTAAAGCACTACATATGTCCTGGATCCTATTTTCTATCCTGCAGTGGATGGTGAGGGATGGAGGAGATAGGAGAAAAGCCTGGGAAGTAATAATAGCTGGTGTTAATTTAAGAATTTTTTTTTTGCCTTTTATTTTTAGAGGGCAATTGGGGTTAAGTGACTTGTCCAAGGTCACATGGCTAGTTTTTGTGTTAAGTGTCTGAGGCTGGATTTGAACTCAGGTCCTCCTGACTCCAGGGCCGGTGCTCTATTCACTGCGCCACCTAGCCACCCTGCTGGTGTTAAACAGCAGTAGCCAGTATTAAATTAGCTAGCTTTATATAAAACTTTAGGGTTTACAAAACTTTATATATGTTAATTCATTTGATTCTCAGAACAATCATGTGAATTAGGTGCTATTAGTGTCACTTTATGGAAGTGGAGACAGAGACTCACAGAAGTAAGTATCTGGGTCAGGATTTGAATACAAGTTCTCCTGATAACTCTTTATCCTTCTTAAATATTAAAAGTGCCATTAACACGTGGTTAGTATTTCTCTTAGTTTTTGTAAGTTTGAAAATATAGATCATCTCACTTTTTATTTGGAAAAATTTCTAATTTTTCAGATTGTGACTCCAAGCCACATAAATAATGACCATTTGTGCATGTAAAAGCATGAGTCCAGAAACAGAAGTCCTTAAAACAATAACCATCTTTATTTATTTCTTTTGAGTAATATTCTGTTTTTTTCCAAATTACACATGAAGACCATTTTTAACATTCATTTTTAAAAATTTTGAGTTACAGATTTTCTCCCTTCCTCCATTTACCTTCATCCTCCCGAGATGGTAAGCAATTGGATATAGGTTAATTGTTTGCAATCATTCAAAACACATTTTCATGTTAGTCATATTTTAAAAGAAGTCACAGACCAAAAGAAAAAAAACACATGAAAACTTTAAGTGAAAAACAGTATGCTTCGATCTGCATTCAGGCTCCATGAGTTCTTTCTCTGGATGTGGGCAGTATTTTTATCATAAGTCCTTTGGAATTGCCTTGGATCATTGTATTGCTGAGAACAGCTAAGTCACCCACAGCTGATCATCTTACATTACTGCTTTCACTGTGTACATTGTTCTTCTGGTTTTACTCGATTTACTTTGCATGAGTTAGTCTATGTCTCTCCAGGTTTTTCTGAAATCAGCCTGCTTGTCATTTCTTGTAGCACAATAGTATTCTGTTACAATTGTTATGCCACAGCTTATTTAGCATTTTCCTGGTTGATGGGCATCTCCTCAATTTCCAATTTTTTGCTACCACAAAAAGCTGCTATAAATATTTTTGTACAAATAGGTCCTATTACTTTTTTAAAAATCTCTTTAGGATACAGACTAGTAATGGTATTGCTGGATCAAAGAGTAGGCACAGTTTTATAGCCATTTGAGTACTAAATAACCACCTTTATTTATATCTCATGCCACAGAATGGCACATTAATTGATTTCTTCTTCACACACATACAACAAAATGATTAAGATTTGAAATTTCAAGGAATCAAGTTGTACTTAAAGTGCGTTTTAGAACACTAGATTTTAGCAATACATTAAGGAATATATATTTGACGCCTAGACCTTTAATATTGTATAGTATTGACTTTCATTAGACTGTAACATATTTGGTCTTTGTCAATTTACATTTTAACATGCATTCTGTTTTTCATATCTGGTCTCAGGTGCTTATTGGTTTGTGATCCTGAGTGAGTCACTTAATCTCTGTCTTCCTCAATTTCTTTATTTGTTAAATGAAAAAAATAGTAGCACCTAACTCAAAGATTTGTTGTGAGGATGAAATAAGATAATTTATGCAAACTTTAAAGTGTTATATAAATGCTAGATATTATTATCATAATGTTATACAAATTATTCTTGGGAATTTATTTTATTTTACTGTTGGCATTGATGAGCTTGAAACAAAACAACTTGGTTCAAGGTTTGTAGCTAGATGCAATATTTAAAATTTTTCTTTACATTTGTCAAACATTTAATTTTTATCATTATTTAATAAAACCATTTAAAAGGAGATTACATGAGTTAACACTTGAATAATTTTAGGGGTTTTTTTAGTAGACTAAAAAGTCCTTTTTTTAAAAGAAGCATTCCCTTGGGGCAGCTAGATGGCACAGTGAATAGAGCACCTGCTCTGGAGTCAGGAGGACCTTAGTTCAAATCTGACCTCAGGCACTTGACACTTACTAGCTGTGTAACCTTGGGTTTCAGATAAGGGGCTATTGATGGACTATGTGTCCTGTTTTCTCAGCAACAGACTAGTTAAATTTGGGGTCGTTCATTTTCAGAAGTGCTGTGTGGAATGACTCAGAGATTGTAACAAGAAGGCATTATTGAAGGTGTGTGTTTGGAATGAGATTGGAGAATGAGAATAGTGTGCCTATGCAGGCAAACAAATGTATATTTTTTATAGAGAAGAAAGCAAAGGAATGACTGTTTTCGGGGTCATAAGTAGTAAATAGGAGTTTGCCCAAAGAACTGACCTAGAAGAAGGCTTCTTTCCAGGAGGCCACTGATGTACATTCTGCCCATAGTGATCAAATATGGAAAGGCCTTACAGTGAAAAGTATGCCCCTCCGATGCTGGTGTCCTGGAGGCAGGAAACTGGCCACCCCTGAGAATCTGTTGCCTTCTTTCCTACAGCTGTGAGACTGGCTACACAGAACTGGGGTGAATTATCTAAACCAAACCTTTCTTATGCAGAAATTTTGAGTGGTTCTGCTATCCTCTTTTAGATTGAAGCTGTAAAGAAAAATTCAAAATACTTCTCTTTTTTAAAGGGAAACTTTCTTTTGAATTAGGATAATAGTGTTCAGAAAAATATTTTTCTGCCACTTAATTTCACTATGCACACTACAGTTTGACTCTACAGTTCACTTGGTAGTGGTAGCAACTTGGCAGGTTGCAAAATTACAAAATGGAGAAACAAGCAAGTCATGCAGCAGTCAGTCAAGAACCAAGAGAGTGACGACTCTCTCCTGACAGGTACCATAGTGCAGCATTATCAGGAAGGAAGAATGGGTATACCCAGGGAAGACCTGGTACAAGGTAATACCTCTACTCTATAGCCCCTGAAATAATAATGTCATGTTAAATAATGCATGTGTGTGTCAAAATAAATTGCGCCTTTGAATAAATTGTTCTTCAGGTGCCCAGTGCCGTTAGGGAAATTACTTCTATACCCAGGCATCTGGAGTAACAAGGGTTCTTAATTTTAGGGCTAGGACATTTGAAGAGCATCTTTTAAAATCGTGTTAATTTTCCTCCTTTGCATCTAGACCTTAAGAGAATTAAAGGTCATATTTTTAAAGTTTATTGGAGCAGGAGTTACTTCATTTATGTTTAAAACTTTTAGGTTGCTTTGGGGATCTTGAACATAATCAAGTTCTGAGTAGGAGTCCTTATTGAAAAGGATAGCCTCTTTTGCATTCTCCTTTTTGTCATTTGTGACTAATTTTTTAAAAAAAATTAGTGCTTTTATGTTTGGAGTATTTCTTGCATTCTTGTCTAGCCTCAAGAAAAGTAGTCATTGCTGGAAAACAGGACAGAAAAGGCAGTTAAAATTATTAAGGAGATGGATGAGTCCCTTATTACTTCTTGCCTGGACAGTTTTAGGAGCCTCCTGATTGTTCTTCCTGCCTACTCTTTCCCTGTTCCAACTTCATTCCAATTCGATGTTTCTTCAGTATGGTTCTGATCTCGTCCATCCTCTATTCAAGAAACTCTGGTAATTCTTTCTTACCCCAGGATAAAATACAAACTCTCACCTTCTTTCATAATCTGACTCCAATGTCTCTTTCCAGACCAGTGTAGTAATTGTTCCCCTTTACACAATCTATGGGTAGCTTGGTGGTGCAGTGCATAGAGCACCAGGCCTGAAGTCAGGAAGACCTGAGTTAAAATCTGGACTCAGATACTTATTATCTGTGTGATCCTGGACAAGTCACTTAATCCTATTTTCCTCAGTTTCCCCATGGGTAAAATGAACTGGAGAAAGAAATGGCAAATCACCCTAGGATCTTTGCCATGAAAACCCCAAATGGGGTCATGGAGAGTCAGGCAGGACCAAAACAATTGAACAATAACAACACTACACACTGTGTATTCTGAGCAAGCTAGTCTGTTTGCTGTTTCCTGTACCAAGCAATTCATCTACTACCACTTTGTCTTTGTATGGCCTCTGCCTCCTACCTGCCATTTCTCCCTTCTTTCCTGCCTCTTGAAATCCCTTTCTCCCTTCAAGATACAGGACAAGGGCTCTCCCCAATGTTGGTGATCTCGCTACATATTTTTTAGTATTTCGGATTTGTTTGGCATATATTTTATCTTCACTTAGCATTTTTATGGCTTGCTCTCAGCAGAGTGTAAGTTCTTTGAGGGCAGGCAGGCCATGCTTTGCTTTTGTCTTTGTATGCTGCAGCACAGTGCCAGGCACATGTTGCTCAGCCATCGAGTCACATCAGACTCTTCGTGACTGCATTTGGGCCTTTCTTGACAAAGATACTGGGATAATTTGCCATTGCCTTCTCCAGAGAATTAAGACAAATAGAGGTAAAGTGACTTGCCCAGGGGCACAGAGCTAAGAAGCATCTGAGGCCGGATTTGAACTCAGGTCTTCCTTACTCCAGGCTCAGTGCCACTATCCACTTGCTGCCTAGCCTGGTACATAGGAGGAACTTAATAAATATTTCTTGCGGTAGAAAGTCTTCTGTATAGAATATTCTGAGAGAATATGATTGAAGTTACAGCACATGCTGGAGGATTTGACAGGAGCAAATAATCACTTGTCACTTAGAATACTAGAAAAGAGGCATGATTTGAAGCAAGGGGGACCTTCTATGAGGTAGTTAAGGGGTGCAGTGCATAGAGTCCTGGGTCTGGAGTCTGAAAGTCCTGAATTCAAATCCAGCCTCAGATACTAGCTGTGTGACCCTGAGCCAGAGTTACTTACCTTCCCTCAGTTTCTGTTTCCTCATCCATAAACTAGGTAGTAGTGATAACCCCCTGCCTCCCAGGGTTTTTATGAGGATCACATGAAATATTCGTAAAATGCTTTGCAAACCTTAAAGCGTTATATAAATGTACTAACTATTACTAAGGAACTGGGAAGGCTAATATAAGGAAGTAATATATTTAGTTGGTAGTGAACATGCAGTTCATTGCTGCAAGAGGCAGGAGGGATGGAAAAAAGCAAATGTATTCAAGAAAGACTTACATGAATTCAAGTAGGATAAGTTTGCTTTTTTTTTTTTAGCTATTAAGGAAATTTTGGTGTGTTTGAGGATGCAAATTAACCTTTGGGGGACTGATAAACTATAGACAATGATCTTACAAAAAATGAAGTCTTTGGTGTGTTGTAGTAGAAAGTTTTCTAAGTTAAGGTCCAGAAGACCAGGTTTATTATAATTTAGACTCTGTCACCAACTAGCTGTGCAACATGGACAATAATTTAGCCTCTGCAGACCTTCTGTAAAATCAGCAGAGTGGAGTAGATGACCTCTAAGGGCTTGCCACTTCTCATGTTCTTTGATTTCTTAGTGATCCTGTCACAAACAAATGTTGGGCTTGTTTTATTTTTAAAATGAGATCTATGTAAATGATTAATTCATGCTCTATTAAACTTGTAGGGGTGGAGACCTGTGGCCTTCTAGGACCTTGGGTACAGCCTTTTGACTGAGTCCAAGTTTTATCAAACAAATCCTTTTATTAAGGGGATTTGTTCTGTGAAATTTGAATTCAGTCAAAGGGCTGCACTTGAGGACCTAGAGGGCCACCTGTGGCCTCAAGGCTGCAGGTTCCCCTTTCCTATAAAGTATATTCTCCTATTATAAATGATCCTTGATATCATAAAAAGCTACTAAAAGGACCTTCAATGAGTCTTGGAGACTACAGAGGGAATTATAGAAACACATTTTGTCGTGGATGCATCTCTTAGCAAAAGCTGTTAGTCTCAGGCTGAAATATTTATATCACTGTGGATAAACTGAACTAGGTTTAGGAAAATCCTGTGTGTTCTTTTCTATAAGCAAATGCTGAAGAAAATGGTTCTTCCAGAAGAACAATATAGACAATAACTCCAACAGTAAATGAAATGATCACTAGAAGAAAGTCAGTCTCTGAGTAATAGAAAAATGACCAGCAGTTCTAGAGAATAGAATCTCAGATAGAGTTGGAAGAAATCTCAGATGCCACTTAGAACCATCCTCTCATTTACAGGTAAGAAAAGGCAAAAGTAAGATTTCAATGTTCTCTGGTTTCATCATCTCTGCTCTTTCCATCTTGCCATACTTCCTCCTTCATGGTTAATGGAATGTTCCTCCTTTCTCTTGGCAAAGAAGTGGGGGAATTCTTAGGGCAGTGTTGCAGACATCAGATGTGGTCACTATATTTGGCTGTGTTTACTTAACTGTTTTTCTTTGTTAGAAGGGAAGGTTAAGTTCTAGGAAGTAGGACAAGCAGGGGTTATTTTCTGAAATGACTCAGATATAGAAACTAAATTCATCAATAAAGCTTATTTTAAAAGGGGAAGAAAGAATGTTGTCTAGCTTGATAAAAGACAAAGCTGATTGAACTGGCTCAGGGATACTTGAGGGCTGAGTGACTTGGTCTGTGGTGTTGTGGATGCTAGGTTGGTCTTGGAATCAGGAAATCCTGGGTTGGACTTTTCCATAGCTATGTGACCCTTGACAAGTCACAATCTTTCTGGGCCTCACTTTTGGTATCTATAAAATGAAGGTTACTGAATTATCCACAAAGTCCCATCTGGACTCTATAAAAATGCTAGAACAGGAAGAGATCCTAGAGGTCATCAAATACAACACCCTTAATTTTTAAGAGAAGGAAGTCAGTCCCACAGAGTGGAATTGATTTGACCAAATTCCCTTAGCTAATGAATGGTAGAGCAGGAGTATTTGAACCCACATTGCCTGACCCCAAGACCAGTGCACTTTTTGTTACACTATCATTATCATCATCATTATTTTTTTGCATATATCACGCTGTTATCTAGCAGGGGGATGAATGAGATTATTTCTCCATTATTATTCTCTTAATTTTGATGCTATTTACTTCTACGTCTTCTTTAAATTCTCCCAGGATGTTGTATCAAAGCATGTCAGTCAGTCAATAGTACTGGTGAAACCAAATAATTTATGACAAATTGAAATACAATGTAAGAATATCATTGTCATATTAATCGATAATATTTACATATCACAGTAATATGAAATATAATAATATAAAAAGCTTACATTGTGAATGATTGTTTCTGGTAAATGCTTAATTTAACGCTTACATGGAGTTAATAAGTAGCTTGTAGAACAAAATGGTCCAGCTTCTCTTTACCACTTATTACCATTAATTAAATAAACATGATCTGGGTGAACAGGAAGCCAGATCCTCTCCTCAGAGGCAGCAACTCTCATCTCTCTCCTGGATTATATGACTTCTCACTCCTCTGGACTCCCTTTAATTTGCAACAGTCTTTCTTTGTGGATTAAAAACTTGCTCAGGGAATCAGGTAATTATGAAAGAGGTCTGAGGGTCAATGGTTGCACAATCATGATAGAAGGCACGGCTGAAATCAGTAGTCTTCAATAGATCTCATTATCTCAGAGAAAGGAATGTTATTCTCTTATTCTGCAGCTACTACCATGGCTTCTCCCTCCACTCCCCTTCTCCTACTGTGCTTTCTGCCTAACCGGAAACCACTTTAGAGTGTTTGTGTAATAGGTAGGCATATGCTGATAAGTGAATGACAATGACCATCCATTGCCTTTCCAGCTTTTCCTTCCGTTGCTTCTGCTTTCTGAATAGGATCCTTCTGAGTAGGTTTTTTTTTTCATTCATTGATCCCCAGCTTCCAGCACCAGTGCTTGGAATATAGTATGTGCTTAATAAATTATTGTTGACTGACTGATTTGCATTTACAGCAGAATCTTATACTAGGAAATTTCATTCTCTCAAAGAAGTACAGCGGTTGCATGTAGTATGTAATTTTAAAAAATTGAGAGTAGAAGGGGAAATATTCTGCATATAATAGGATTAGAGATTTAGAACTGGAAGGAGGTTTAGCCTGGTGGTGCAGCCTCCTTCAATTTATAGGTGAGGAAACTGAAACTCAGAGACAGACTTACCCAAGGTCATATGTATTGCCATTGCAAAGGCAGGGATTTGAATCCAAGTTCTTAGACTCTAAATCCATTTCTCTTGCCAGAAAGCCAAAAAAGACACTTTCTCCTTATGGTCTTCAACATACTTCCACATGAGTGTATATGGTTCAAGATTTATAAAGCTTGTTCTTTATGGGGGGTTATTCATTTCTGAAGCTTCTGTTCTCATATTGAACATAGTCTGAATTTAGGATTCCCAACTATAGCTTTTTTTGGTGGGGATTTGGACACCTCAGGGTGCTGGTCTCAATTTATGCCAGTGTAGATCACAACAGTCTCGAAGAACAATCTTTTTTAGGGCACATGATTTTATAGAAACATCTATATGCCTAATAGTTCTTTATGGAAGGCAGGTTGGGGATACATTGAGAAATTAAATAACTATATCACAGCTCTCATCGATGAGATCACTGACTTAAATACATGGCTGAGTACTTTAAATGTAGAAAAGTATTTGAGTACAGGCAAGTCCCTGTTCCTGGGAACATAGAATTATATATAATGGCTCATGGGGGTGGCAAGGAAATACTCTTTACTGATCATTATTGCTCTGTGTGTGGTATGTGCATACGTGTCCAAAATAGTCTTTTGGACTATTCACTTTAAAAATGAAAAGTTATTTGAATATTTTGGCATTATAGTGGACTTAAACAGAGATAAAAATAAACTTTGGGAAGATGTCTCATTTTAGAAGAGAGAAAATTATAGATTTTTTTAAAAAAGCATTTTTAAAAATTCCAGTGTCATATAAAGAACACCAGATTAGGAATCATAAGGCTTGGGTTTTGAATCCCAGCTATCTACTACTACTTGTGTCATTTTACCCTTCCTGGGTCTCAGTTTCCTAATCCATAAAACGAGGGGGTTGGACTCTAAATCTTACCTAATTCTGGGTTCTGTGATCTGGGTATAGGACTCTGGCATGCTTGAATCGCTTTCTTTCGGGTATTTATTCTTATTTATTCAGTTACTCATAGATCTCTTGCCTCTCATAGACCACTGCTATTAGGTTTTATACTTCAAGAGGCTGTATGGTATGGTGGAAAGTGGGTTGGACTTTTGGAGTCAAGAGACCTGGGTTTAAATCAGACCTGACAATTAGCATTTGTCTAACCACGGACAAATCACAGCTTCTCTGAGACTTGCATTTACTTATTTAGAAAATGGGTATAAAACTTGTGCATACTTCCAAGTATTGTTGTGAGACTCAAATAAGAAAATCTCTATATAAAGAGAAAAAATATCAGTGATTTATATTTTCTCTTCTTCCTCCTTCCCCTTTTCCCCAATTCCTACTTAGCATATCATGATCTGTATTAGAATCTAGACTCAATCTGCCTTTCCAGGCTAACTACATTACTCCCTTACATGTTGTCTATGGTCCAGCCAAACTGGCCTTTTTACTGTTCCTTGTCAAATCACAGTCTTACTTGTTCTGGAATGATTTATCGGTAGCATGTAATGTAATATGGATGCTGCTTAGGGAATGATCTAGGTTGGTAAATGGGATGGAAGGCAAGGTAAGTGGGATTCCAGGTTCTATGACCTTATATAGAGGTCATTTCCAACTTACAAAACAGTGACATCATTTTGGTTGGTTGGGTCACTCCAGAGTATGGGAATGCATTTACTAGTACTTTGTGATCCTAACTGAGATTTTGTTGTCTAGTGTTCCCTCCCAGCAAATATGGGGCCCTAGAGAATGACTGTGCCCTAGAAGAGTATCACCAATGTCCAATTATTCTCCCTAGAGTCTGCTGCCCATCACCTACTTATTTTAAGGATAAAAGACATGATATTTGTAAAGTATTTTGAAAATTTTATATAAATGCTAGCTATTATTATTTGCCTTTGAACTCAGATAAATGTTCAAGGATACAGACCTCTTTCTTTTGTCAAGGAGAATCTAGAGTTCTCACAGCATTTCTTAGAGACATGAAATTTCCACCATTAAAGTAACTCTTGAAATAACTTCCAGAAAGCCCTTTTAACATAAAAATATATTTCCTTCCAGAAGTAGCCCATTAAACTATTTAGCACTTGTTAACATAAGATCCTGGAATTGTGTATTCAGTTTACTGACAAAGAAGAGAGACTTGAGAATAAGACACAGGGAAAGTCAATATTAATTAAAAGAAAGCTCTAGAATGAAGTGCCCCACCTGGGAAGTCTTGACTTGGGTGGGGCAATGAAATGGAGATCTCTGATTAGACTAGGGGGAGCTTTAAGGCCTCGAAAGGAAGATGGAAATGAGAAGTGAGGTGTGCGGTGTGTCGAAGACAATGTGACTCACCTTAGGAAAGTCCCGATCTGTGGAATAAGCTACTTTTCATGCCTTTTCAGGGGCAGGTGAAAGAGTAGCAATGTCCTTTCATTCAGGGAAAACCTAATGTCCTGGAATGGGGGGAATTTGCCATTCCTGTTTTGTGTACCCAATTCTTGTCTAATTTTATTCCTTCTCTATTAAAAAAAAAGCAACCATTAAAATTTTCCCATTTTCATGTAGCGAAATACTTTAACTATTTTGGGTATGTTTGTTGGGAAAGGTTGAACATGGAGCAATGCCTAGGAATTCTTGTGTATGAGCCAGGTTTTGCATCAGCCCAGGGACATGGTACACTGAAAAGAGCATTGGCTCTGGAGTCCAAGGACCTGGGTTGACATCTTGCCTTTGGTGCTCCTTACCTGCATGACTTTGGGCAAATCATTTAAATATTTAGCGTCTCAGTTTCTTCATCTCTCATGTCCTTTCTATGTCTGTATCTTTGATCTTATAGATAAGTTAAAAACTTTCTTATGTTTTGCATGTATGTACATATGTATGTGTATATGTGTGTGTATATATGTATATATACACACACATATGTATTTTACAAACACACACACATACACACACTCACATCTCCTATCTGTCACCTCATCACCTATACCTAGCCATTTCATGGTATGCTGGAGGCAACCTTGTCTCATGCAGGAGTTAGTGTAGTGTGGAACAGTGGTTCCCAACTGTTAATAATATTGCAAGACAGTAAGATGGTCCATGAGCTGCTCCATGGACTGATGACATAGACCTCTGGGTTGCCTCAGGAAGGCAACCCTCACTGGCACTAACTGGGGCCAAGAGATGGGAAAAAAGAGTAGGATGCAAGAAAGAGAAGTCTGTTTGTAAAAGTTTATTGTGAGAAGTAAAAACATTTATAGTCAGGGAAATTTTTACCATGGGCAAGTAGTTGGTTAACACAGGTACAGGAGATTAAGCAGCCACAGTAACAACAAGTCTACAAAAAGTCCAGGATGCTGAAAATTAATCCTGTTTGTCTTACTACTTTCCATCTCATAGAGCTTTGGGAGCAGAAATGAGGTAATGTCTGTTAAGACCTTTATATTTCTTGGAAGAAAGCCATTCTTTGGTAACATGATTTCCTAATGCATTTGCTTGTGATGCAACAGAGCATAATTCCATTTACCTAAACTCCATTAGGTTCTTCCAGAACACTTGACTATGTAGTATACCTGGGAGAAGAAAACATTGAAAAAGCCTAGCCTCAAGGCCAAAGGCTACAGCCTGCTAAAGATGACTCGACCAAATGGACCGGCTATGGCAGTTTCTGGGGTTAGAGTCAAGGTTTCCAACAAGGAGAAGGTTAAAGTTACCTTTTGTAAGGAATAAAAATAGTGAGTGAGTGGGCTGGTTGTTGTGTGTGCCTCAAAGAGGGACTCTTCTCTCCACTCCCTTCTCTAAGGGAGACTTATTTCTGCCAGGAGGGGAAGCAGGAATTTGGTGCCAAAGCCATTCTGCTCTCCTCAGAGAGAGGAATACCAAGCTAGAAGTATATCATCTCTTTGTTCCCTTAAAGATTGCTATTCTAGGAGATATGATCATGTTCTAACTTTTGATGGCTTTGCCGCTTTGGGGAAAGGAGGAGCCCAAAGCTCTAAATCCAAGTCTTGACCCCTTCCCTATCTAATACAATCTCATAATGAACACACAAAGCAAATAGCAAAGAAACCCATTTATCAAAATCATAACCAAACAGAAATTAGAGACGGTATACATAGGAGAACATAGACCAGACCACACAGAGTGAAGGCACTCTCTCATGGGAAGCAAGATAACTCACCTCAATAAAGAGATGTGTTCAAGATTTCATCCAAAGGAAAACTCCCAGAAGCCTCCAGAGTAGCAAGCTGGAAATAGGGACGTGATGGAAATTGCCCACTCCTTTCGTGTTTTATCCAGTCTTTGGCTTCAGCCACATGAAGTAGGAGTGGACTTTTCCATCTTTTCTCTTGGAGTTAGAAACCAGGAGTACCCAAAGCCACTTAATTCTTGGAGAGCCAAGAACAGGACTCAAAACTTGATGAGTCTCCAAAGGGGACCCAAAGAGGATTGGTAAAACCTTGAGCTCTCTGCTTTTCACTAATGACTCCCTGTCCTTCAAGCCCTTTTAGCGTCATCATCTCCACCAAGAGGGAGAGAGTCCCATATCAATGAGTTTTGGGATAAGGTCACACTTTTTGGAGTTTCTGGCAATGGTGTGAATTGTATTCTTTTCCTACAGATCAAATACCTGCTTAATATATTAAATTTGATTGAATAACACTATAAAATCAGGTATAGACTCTGTAGCAAATGTTACTTCTATGACCTTTGCCTCTAATCTGTTGCATCAATTCATTAAGTGCCTACTGTGTGTTAGATACTGTTCTTAATAAACACTTTACAAATATTATCACATTTGGTCCTCACAAAACCCTGAGAAAAAGGTGCTTTTAATATTCCTATTTTATAATTGAAGAGGAAACCGAAGCAGAGATTAAGTGACTTTCCCAGGGTCACACAGCTACTGAGTATCTGAGAGTGGATTTGAGCTCAGATCTTCCTGACTCCAGACTCAGTGTTCTATGTACTATGGCACCACCTAGATGCCAAAGGCACCATGGCACCCTGCCCTCAAGAGCTTATCTTCTAATGGGGAAAAATAACACACAAAAGGGAACTGAAAAGGTGGGGAGGAAGGAAAGATATCTGAATCTGGACATAGTGTTAAAGTTCAGAAAGTCAGCAACAGGAATCAAGTGAGTAATGAAGTTTGGCCTGCTCAGGCCCCTCCACAAAATGGACGTCCTGAGAAGAATTCACCAATGGAAGAAGAGGACCAGCATGGCATGGAAGAGAAAGATGCTGGAGCAGATTGGATGTGCCAGGGCGAGGAGGTCCCCAGTACTAAAGGAGGTTCCAGGGAAACACTACAACTAAGGCATTGTATCCAGAAAGTCAAGAGCTGTGTAATTAATTAGAAAATGGGGAGGACAACTTGACTCCGAATTTGTGAACAATTTTACAAATAATAAACTTTGTATAAAATAAAATGGGTTGCTGGAAGCACACACTTCTGTAAAGGGACAAGGACAAGGTAGAGAATAGGTCAAGGTGGGGGCAGGATAGGAATGAGGGGCATATAATCAGTCTCTCACAATATGTCCATTGTGGAGATGTTCTGAGTAATTACACATATACAGCCTATATTGAATTGCTTCTCTGTCCAGTGGGGGTGGGTGATGAGGGAGGAAGGGAAAGAATCTAAAATTTAAAGTTCTATAATCAGATGTTAAAAATATGTATATATTATTATTATTATTATAACTACATGCAGCTGGGAATTAAGATATATAGGCACTGGGGTAGGGAGACCCATCCTGCCCTGCGGGAAAATCAGAGAGGTGATAGGGGAGGACATAG
>CM053599.1:116712462-116734791 GCA_028646575.1 Pseudocheirus occidentalis | reverse complement strand
AAAATCAGAGAGGTGATAGGGGAGGACATAGGCGAAAACAGACTGGGGGAGGGGTTATACAGTAGGATGGCTGTTTTAGGGTGGGGGGGAAAGATGGGGAGAAAATTTGTAACTCAAAATTTCATGGAAATAAATGATGTTAAAAAATAAAATGGTAAAATAATTTATAAATAATTCAAATAAACAAATGTATAAACATTTATTAAACACCTATATTTGCTGGCAGTATAGGATAAAAAGTTACTTTTTTTTACTACACTAGAGAAAAGAGGAGGATCAATGAAATCATAGAACTGCTCTCCTTGGGTAAATGAGATGACGATGCTGGAGGAAGGTGGGAAGATGAGGCTGCTCAATGTTTCTTTTGCTTTTTTTTTTCCCCTGTCAAAGAGAATAACTTTTGGACTGGAAATACAGAACAAAAATGACTACTAGGGAGTTGAAACAAAAGATAAATCAGTATGGAAGTAGGAAGAGGGAGCTTATCTGCACTAGATGAGTTCAAGTCCTCCAACTCATACATGTTGCATCCCAGGCTACTGAAAGAATTGGCAGATATGACTACTGAAACATTATCATTGGTCTTTGAAAGATCTTTAATTGAAGAAGGAGGAATGTGTGTGTGTATGCGCACACACACAGAAATTAAGTGATATAGAAAAAAAACCAATAAAGTCTTTTAAAATGTAAGATTATGAAATACGGGAAAATATGGCAGGATTAGAAAAGGACAAGCAGCCTACTTAAAACAGAAAAGAAAAGACAGTATAGCCCTATAAAGTTTAAATCAATACCCTGGCAACATTCTTGAAACTTAGTGTTAAATAAAGGGTAACAAACCTAGGAAATAATGGTCACAAATAACAAGTATGCCTTTGAACATGTCATGCAGGCCTAATCATATTTCCTTTTTTGACAAGGTTATTGGGCTAGATTAGGAGAATGCTGCAGATAAAGTTTACTTAGATTTTTAGCAAACTATTTGATAAGGTGTTATTTTACTTTTGTGGGCAAGATGAATAGATGTGACTTATAAAACAGTATTTAGGTGGTTTTGGAACTGATTAAATGACAAGACCAAAAGAATGGCCACTAATGATTCAGTATTAGCTAGGAATGAAATCTCTAATGGAATGCAACAGGAATTGGTGATTGTTCCTGTGCTGTTTAAAACATTTATTAATGACTAGATCAATGGCATAAATGAATGCAAGAAATAGCATTTTGAGGTGCTTAGTATGTGTCAAACCCTATGCTAAGCCCTAGGAATATAAACAGGAATTTGAGAAAGCCTCTGCTCCCAAGGAGCTTTTTTTCTCACTGGAAAAGAATATACATATAGGAAGTGAATGGTTCCACAGTGCAGTCACAAATAAGATGGCAGGGCTCAGGGACCTTTAGGGTGCATTGGAGAGTCAAATGGCAATGCCTGGTTCTCTAGAGGCAAAGTGACAGAGCAGATGATGAGAACCAAAGGACCAAAGGGTATAGTGACCCCACTGAGAAGATGGTATGGTCCAGTGTACCTTTTTCTTACAAGACACATTATAATCGGTAACTTTCTGCTCATGCCAATGGTGTGAGTGGCCATGTCCATTCACTGGTGAGGAAATATGATAGTGGGTTCTGGTTATAGAAAGATGGAGGAAGTAGATCAGAGGGTTGGAGTCCATAGGGAAGTAATCTGGTACAATAGAAAGTGAGCTGGGTGTTCATGGAGTCAGAGAACCTACATTTACATTGGCATTTGCTACCTATGTGACCTTGGCAAATCATCTAACTTCCATGGGCCTTCACTTCCTCATCTATAAAATAAAGAGTTGGACTAGATGCCTTTTATAGTACTTTCCAGTTTTATATCTCTCATCTTGCCCAGCTTGGTAGGACATATGAGGATCACCAGAAAAGAAGCATAACTTTGGTCAACCCAGAGTTACTGGGCACGATGCAGTATTGGAGTATACCTTGATAAGCCATAGAAAATTAATATCAAATACCAGAATCTCCTCAGTTCTCAAGGTGCAAAAATACAATATACTTTATCTAGCTATATGCATTCCCACGCACATTTGAGAAGCATCTTAATGAATAAGTGAATAAAAAACATTTATTAGGTGCCTACTATGGGCCAAACACTGTACTAAGTCCTGAGGATACCAATACAAAAGCAAAGGCAGCTTGTCAGGCAAAAGAGCTTATGTTCTAATGGGAAATTCATGTATACAGTCAGTATCAGTAGTAGTTAGAGTGGGGTGGATAGTGTGGTTTCAGGGAGAATGAGTGGAGCCATAGAGAAGAGTAAACCATCACACTTTTTCCTGGAACAATGACCAAGTTGATTTGATTATGATTCTACACCTGGAAAGGTGGTGAGAGGAGAAGGATATATGCACTGTGACACAGCAATTGCTGTGGAGATGACTGAGGAGTAAAGTGAAATGTGTCTAGTCCTAATGGGCTACCAAAGCCGCAATGAACAGGACATCAGGGACTCAGGGTAGGAGTTATGAGGATGAATGGGGTTAAGTCCTCAAGGATGGGAGTTCTGGTCCATTCATCCTGGTAGCTGGTAAGGAGATGGTTGCAAAGTCAAATGTATGCAAAATATCATTTGAATGTATTTTTAAAATAAGGAAACTCAGTTCACTAGAAGAAGTCCAATTCAGAAGTCATTTCAATGATATTTTCTAGCAAGATGGTAGTTGGGTCACATTTCATTTATTTGGCAGCAAATTGTGGTGAACGTCGCTTGAGACCTGTGGTGTTCTCATCACTTTTTAGAACTTGGAGATTGCAGTTTTCTCAACAGTATTAATATTTCATGTAGATTTGCCTTTTCATGCTTTCCGTTGTATAATCGAGGGATTAATTTGTTTCCAAAGAATTTCTGAAAGGCCTGTCAACAGAACTAGATGAAAATTTTTTTGGGAGGTAGAAATTGGGATGGGGTGGGAACTGGGGGAAAGGCTAAAATGTTTTTCTTTTATGATGGCAAATAAAAATGACTGTCTTTAATTTGGATTTGTTTCAGAATCGGAGCAAACGCTTGGAAAAAGTCCATGTGGTTATTGGACATAAGTCATGTGATCTGGATTCACTTATTTCTGCCTTCTCCTATGCTTACTTTCTAGACAAGGTAAAAAGAAAAAGGCAGGATTCCAAATGTTATCCCAAAGTCATATGTTTGCTTAGTTTATAGTCAATATGTGATGAGCATAATTTCTTCTTAGAAGAGAGCAGCCACTGATTCTACACATCCTGATTTGCTGCCCTGGGAAGCAAAGCATAAAATGTCATATAGTTTATTCAGAAATACAGGAATGTGTTGTGAGGTTGAATGCTCTCATTTTCTCACCACTCAGTCTTTAGCTTTTGAAAATTCAGTTGCTTTTTTTTCTTTTTTATAGTTTTCTATGTCTGACAATTTTTTTTTTCAAATGACAGGTCAGTCCTCCTGGTGTTCTGTGCTTGCCAGTGCTAAACATACCAAGAACAGAATTCAACTACTTCACTGAGACAAGGTTTATTTTAGAAGAACTAAATATCCCTGAATCATTTCACATCTTCCGAGATGAGATAAATCTACATCATTTAAATGAGGAAGGGAAATTGTCATTAACACTTGTTAACAACAATGTGCTGACCAGGTATGGTAGCCCTGATGAGATTACAATTTAATTAATTTTAAAATTTTCCTTAAAAGCAGCTTTTGAAACAGAATCTTTTTTGTTACTTTTATCTGTAACTAATTTAGTGAAGTAATTAAAGAGAAGTAAAACTCTGTATTATATTTTGTCTATACTCATTAAAAGCATTTAACCACTTTGTCAGTGACATGGATAAAGGCCTAAGTCAAGTCAAATGATAGCCTAGGCACCAAGCCAAGCACTTGGTATACAAAGAAAGGCCAAAAGCAACCAATCAGCTAACCAACTAACCAATTAATGACATAACCAATAAAACCAACTAGTGGCATAAATGAATGCAAGAAACAGTATTTTGAGGTGCTTAGTATGTGCCAAGCCCTGTGCTAAATCCTGGGCATACAAATAGAAAATTGGGACAGCCTCTGCTCCCAAGAAGCTTATTTTCTCATTGGGAAAGAGAATACATATAGAAATTGTGAGGTCCCAGAGTGCAGCCACAAATAAAATGGCAGGGCTCAGGGATCTTAGGGTGCATTGGCAAATGAAACGGCAATGCCTGGTTCTCTAAAGGCAAAGAAAGAAATCAGAAGCAATCCCATCTGGCTTATCTAATTTGCAAAGATTCAAAACTAGAGGTAATTTCAAGCATAAGGGATAAGCAAATCCAGAAGAAAGGAGAGCTGATAAGGTTGGAATGTTGAGGTGAATCTAATAAGATGGAATTTAGTAGAGATAAATTAAATTTTTACCTATGGATTAAAAAAAAAATCTCCCACATATAAGACATAAGGGACCTGAAAATTATATGGGGATTTTAGTGGAAGATAAGCCTACTATAAATCAGCTGTGTGGCATTCAGTTAGTAAATATTTATTAAGCATGTTTTGGTTTTTTGTTATTTAGTTTTTTTCAGTCATATCTGACTCTGTGACCCCTTTGGGGATTTTTCTTGGCAAAGATACTGGAGTGGTTTGCCATTTCCTTCTCCAGTTCATTTTACAGATGAGAAAACTGAGGCAAACAGAATTAAGTGACTTGCCCACAGTCACACAGCTAGGAAGTGTCTGAGGTTGGATTTAAACTCAGGTCTTCCTGACTCCAGACCTGGTATTTTATCCACTACACAATCTAGCTATCCCCATTAAGCACCTACTTTATACCAGATACCGTGCTAAGTTCTGGGGATACAAAGAACAGAAAAAACAGTCTCTGTTCTCAAGGAATTCAGAGACTAATGGGCAAGACAACCTGCAAACAACTATGTACAAAAAAAATCTGTATGTGGGATAAATTTGAAATAATCAACTAAAGGCAAGCACTAGATTCAGGCTTCCTGCAGAAGGTAGAATTTTAGGTGGGAATTGAAGGAAGTCAGGTCAGTTTAAAAAGCTAATGTAATCTTAGGCTGCATTAAGGAGAGACATAAAGACTAGGGCTTAGGAAGTGATTGTCTTCTGTGCTTTGCCCTGTTTAGACCACATCTGCAGCAGCCTATTTAGTTCTGGGTGCCATGTTTTTAGGCAGGATGAACTTTGAGAATATTCAGAGGAAGAGTATCAGGATGGCGAAGGGACTTGTGGTTAGGTCATATAATGACCAGCTGAAGAACTTGGGGATGTTTAGCCTGGAAATGACTTGGGGATGGGAGTAGGGAGAGAAAGATCATCTTCAAGTATGGGATGTGGGATTGGACTTGTCCAGGTGATCAAACCTGGAGCAACCAGGTGGCAACTGGCGAGGCAGGTTTAGGCTTGATGTGAAGAAAAATGGATAAAATTAGGTCTAACACAAAGTGAGATGATTTATCTCAGGAAAACTCCCCCTCACTGGAAGTGTTTAAGTAAAGGTTGGATGACAGTGTATTGGTGCTCCTAGAGAGAAGATTCTTGCTCAGGAATGCATTGGACCAGGTGCCTTCCGAAGTTCTTCTGGGCTCAGAGATTCAGTGGTTCTGCCAGATAGTGGTAAAGGTATACAGTGATCATATGGGAAGGTGAATGTATTTTCTTCTTTTGTGGCCAAATGTTAAGACATGTTGAACCTAAATTATTCTTCTTTTACAGAAATGACATTTTTTAGTAGGGTGTTCTTAGATTGGTCTAAAATTAAAAAACAACAACAGCAAAAGAAGACAAATGAATAGTACTCTTGTGTAGTACATTCACATTGGCCTAGGAATTGAACTTTGTGACCTTCCTGATCTGACCTTCCCTCCCCCCACCCCCACCCCCCAACAGCTGGTGCTTTTCCTCCCTAACTACCTTTTATTTATTTTGTATTTATTCTATACATGTTTAATTTAAAAATATATTTCTATATGAACACTTTGTCTTCTTTGATAGAATGTAAGTTCCTTGCGAGTAGGGCTTTTCTTCTTCGTATGTGTGTCTCCAGTGCCTGGCCCATTACAGGTGCTTAATAAATGCTTTTTGATCGATTTTATCTCTTTGGATTTCTTTTCAAACACCTCCAAAATGGTGTATGTGTTATACTATACATGAGGGTTTTTTTCAATCTCTAAAATTGTACTATTATATTACTTCTTAAAAGGAGCCAATAAGCTACTAAAATCTTTCTAATACTGAGGTCTTTATCAGGAAATGGAAAGTAATCATTGAAATGACACCTAAAAGTCATAGAATGTTCATTCTGGAAGAACCCTGGAGGCCAGCTTTTCTGACCCAATCATCGTCTTTTAACCAACACGTATTTAATGTCTATATAGTTTGTTGTTAGATACTATGGGATATAGAAAAGTGAAGAAAACAGTTTCTGCCTCTAAGGGCTTTACAATTAAGAAGGAGAGATAAGGTATATGCTCAAATAGATAGAGCTACAAAGTTGTTGAAGAGTGTCCTATGATTCTACAATATGTTTTATCCAAAGAGTATTCTTTAAAAGAGCTCTGTAAACCTAAATCATACAACGAATGCATGCCTTTCTCATCTCCTATTGGAATCTCTAGCTTCATTTAAAATATAGCTCAAAGACCATCACCTACCTAAGGCCTTTTCTGATTCACCAGATGCTAGAACCTCCTCTAAAAATTACTTTGCATTTGTTTTGCATATATTTTGTATGTAATTATTTATATGTATATGTGTTGCTTTCTCCAATGCAATGGTTAAGATTAGGGGCAATTTCATTTCTGTCTTTGTGCTTTCAGCACTAAGTAGAGTGCCTAGCTGTCAGTCGGCACTTAATAAATGCTTGTTGATTACTTCATTTTATATGCCAGGCTACTAGCTATCTGTATCAGACAATTGACATACTAAGCCTCTGTCACAGTTCTGGCCCTCAACCTTGTAGTTGGTTTATTTAATGACCCTCGTTAGAGGCTATTAGCATATTAAGAGGAGATTGAAAAAATTTCAGTTAACTATAGGGGTATAAGAGAAAACAAGCACTTTATTAGCTCACTAAGCACTGTTTTGATGTGCTAACGGGCTGTAGTGAAGATAGCTGCTATAAATTAAATAAATTGTTTGTGTCTATGGCAAATTTTATTGATTATTGGTGAATATTAATGCCAGAGTAGATAAAATAAAAGTGAATTCAAGCAACTGATTTTTCATTAGCCAATTCTTTGCATATTGTGTATGAAAACACAAATAGCCCAATTAATTGTTGAAAAGTGCCCACATTTAAGGTAAAAATTTGCAATTAGATAGCCATGTAAGTCAAGCAGCATCATATAGTGAAAAGAGAACCAGACTTGGAGCCAGAGGACATGGGTATAAAATTTGACTTATGTCACCTTGGATAAGTCACTTAAATTTTTTGGCCTCTGTTTCATCATCTATATAATTGAGATTAGACTAGAATAGCCTCTAAGATCTCTTCCAATTCAAACTCTATCATGAACAAAGAAATTTTAGAGTAGTGAAGAATGTCACCAAATTGAGGCAGCGAGGTGGTGCAGTGCATGGAACGTAGGAGTTGAAATTGGAATGATTTGTATTCAGATCCTGCCTCAGACACTTCCTATGCATGTGACTTTGGTCAAGTCACTAAGTTCTCTCAGCCTCAGCTTCCTCATCTGTAAAGTTGGGATAATAATAGTACCTCCCCCATAAGACTGTTACACACAAAGTGCTTTGTGAGCTTTCAAGAGCTGTATACATGGCAGCTACCATTATTGTTACTAATTACATTTGAAATAGATTTTAGGAGAACACCATCTTTCAGTGTACTCATGATCTTATGTAAAATATGGTGAGATTTTTACCCAGATTCTCTGGTAGCGTATTTTCTGGATCAAAAACATCTCTTCTAAAATCATAGATATTATTGAACTGGAAGGAATATAGTGGCAGAGCTAGGATGCAGTTCTCATTATTCCTAGTCTAGAACTCTTGCCTACATGAGAAAAAACCCCAAAACAAACCCTATTGATTAGTTGAAGCCACTTCTTTAAATTTGATTGTTTTTTTTTTTGAGAGAAATTCTGTGTCAAATTGTGTATCTTCACACAAAAGCTTTTTGAAAAACACTTTAAAAAAAAGCTGTCAGTAATTGGTTGTGGGAATCAGTCAGCAGGCATTTACTGAGCACTGTACTATGTGCTAGGCACTATTCCCTGCCCCTCCCCCCCAAAAAAAAGCAAAAGCAACGTCTGCCCTATAGGAACTCTACCTTGTTGTTAGTACTAACTGCTTGTCTGAATCAAAGTAATTCTTCATATAAGAAACAAAAGAAAGAAGTTCTGAAACACAAAAATCAATTAAAGTCTTGGACATCACATTTTAATTGAGAGTATATTGAGAATTTTGCTAACTTCTGTGACCTTGGGCAAGTCATGTAATCTTTCCCAATCTCAGTTTCTTCTGTGAAATGAATGGATTAGACCAGCTGACCTGTGAAGTGCATTCTGGCTCTCCCATCTATGATTCTATGACCTTATGTTTGCATATGATTATAAGATATGACTATTTAAGTCCTATTTAAAGGCATTAACATAAAAGGCAAATTCCTTAAT
Organism: Pseudocheirus occidentalis; assembly: GCA_028646575.1. Lineage (NCBI taxonomy): Eukaryota > Metazoa > Chordata > Mammalia > Diprotodontia > Pseudocheiridae > Pseudocheirus > Pseudocheirus occidentalis. Next base: position 116,726,166 of record CM053599.1, on the reverse strand, counting down.
TTCTTTCATGGTCTCTTTCAGGGGTTGTGTTAATTTTCTGTTCCTTTAAAAAAAAGTCTTTTTAAAAAGACCTCTTTTCCTTGAGTCAACTCAAACTCAGTTATAAAGAACAATGGGGAAAGCAAACAAATTCTGGTTTTTTTTTCTAATTCCACTTCTGTTAAATATTTTAATGACAACAATTTGGACAAGCCAGAGCATTTTGTATCTATGAGTCAGTCACTTACAGAAAATGAGCTCATAGTGAGAGACTCAGAGGTGACTACTTGCACAGCTGATTATTTTGCATTTAGAGGTCAGACTGCTAAGATGAACGTCCTCTGTAAACTTCTGAGAAAGATTTTGAAGTTTTAATGAAACAAGAGATGTGAGTGAAATGTAACCTCCTCCTTTATGGTGTCAGTAGGTACATATTTTTCTCTGAATAATGATAGAAAATTGATTTGTAGGTGACTGCTTATACATGATCAAGATATATTAAATGTAAAAAAAGAAAAGCAAATATCTGTATTCAGCTCTCCTTTTCTTCTTTTTTCATTTGTGTTGTAGTGAGGATAAAACTTTAGAATCTGCTGTTGTCAAAGTCATTAATCCAGCTGAACAATGTGATACCAGCTTTGAGTTCCAGGAGCCTTCTTCCTCCCTTGTGGCAAAAGAGATTCTTCGGGAGGCCCCTGAGTTAGTCACTGAACAATTGGCTCATCTCCTCAGAGGTGAGAGATTACACTTTCTATTAAATACTGAAAGGCTTAATGGAGTGTTTCTCAATCTGCTCATGCAGAAAGAGTGCGATCCATTCTTTGGTTAACAATCCCTTTAAAGACCACGGGAAGCTTCATAAAAGAAGCAGGGAGTAAAGAGTTTGTTAAAGAGTAACATTATATTGAATATTAAAAATGTGCATTTAAAAATAGGCACGAGGGGTCTTTGCTGTTTTGCTAAGCAAGAATATTAAAGGGAGCTCTTACACAACAGTTGGGGAGCTGGGATAACTCTTCTGGTTGCTTTCATTCCATCCAGGACATTTTTGATACTGATATGAGAACACTCATGCTCTGCGGTGGAAAAATAGTTGTGGGTGTCCATGTTCGTATGTTTAAATGGTTTTTGACTGAATATGTGCTTCTATGATGCTACTCTGATAATTAAATGTGTAATTTTTCTTGTCCTTTCATTGTGAACTAATGAATGAAAAATAATTTATTAAGCATAGGTTATGGGTCAGGTACTGTGAGAAGAGTTAGGTACAGGAATATGAGCAAATTAGACAGCCCTTGCCCTCAAGGAGCTTATTATATTCTATTAAATGAAATCAATGCAGCTGTCTTGTATCATACTTTTGGCAACCTGGTGAAGTCTATGGGTCTCTTCTCAGAATGAGGATTTTAAATGAATAAAATAAAATGTGCAGGTTGACAGAGGAAACCAATTATATTAAATATAGATGTCAAATTTATTTATTTGCTTTTAGTTTACAGCATTCAGTTCCACAAGTTTTCGAGTTCCAAATTTTCTCCTCCCTTTTCCCCCCACCCCATAGCAGCATGCAGTCTGATATAGGTTCTACATAAGGTATCAAATTAAAAAAAAAACAACAACTGCAGACCCTATTCAGACTCCCTTGATGCATAGGGTGCTATTTTGTTTTGACTTACCCAGGGTCACACAACTGGTAAGTTGTTTGAGGTCAGATTTGAACTCACAGAGTCAGATGCGACTGAAAAACAACTGAACAACAAAACAGCCAGTATCAAGAATGTGCTTTTTTAATTACTGAAACTTAAGTACACAATAAGAAAATGAAAAGAAAAATTATAAACTTAAATCTTGAAATTTAAGGGATGGCTAGATGGCACAATGCATAAAGCACTGGCCCTGGAGTCAGGAGGACTGAGTTCAAATCTGGCCTCAGACACTTAACACTTACTAGCCATGTGACCTTGGGCAAGTCACTTAACTTCAAAGCTTTGCCCCTTCCAAAAAAAAAATAAGCAAAAAAAGGTTGAAATTTAAATACCTAATAAGAAAGAAAAAAAGCATGTCATGCACAATACAATGTAAGAAAGGATTCAAAATATATAGCAATAAATTTCCATTTCGTGAAAGCCTATATAATAAGTACCATGAGTTGTGTTGACAGCTGTCCATCTTGTCTTTGTTCTCTTGCTAGTTTTCTTTTGCTCTCTGTTGTGCACTTTTTACTTTGTTCTTTTCCCCCTTCCTCCACCCCTTCCCCGGAAGGCTGCAATTAGGCTAAGATATATTTAGCTATAGATATAGATGGGTAGATATACATATACTTACATACACACACACACACACACACACACACACATACTTTTCCTAAAGGAATGTGCTTTTTGCAGTCTGTAAAGTGCCATATAAACATGAGGCATTAACTTCATGGCTATCATCTACCTATGATGCCTTCAAGCAGCAGGGACATCAACCTAGTACCATAAACATTCTACTTTCTAGCGCTTTCCACATAGCTCGCTACTTCATCATAAGGGTGCACAAATCGCAATTGAAATTGCCAGTCCCTCTTTGACTTTCTTGCAGGATATAAAAAGAAGACATTTCTGCTTAGCTTATTTCTCACCTTGTAATGCGTCTTGAAAATTGTACAGCTTGGAATTGTATGTGTTGCATTTTTTTAGAAGTAATTAATAGAGGCAAATGAAATTGCCACAGAATAACACCAAGGAAGACATAAGAAAGGATGGACTTTTACATTTACATTTAGTAAATTGTCGCATAAATCCCCTCCTCTTCCCTCTCCCACCTCTTCTGCTATGCTTGTAGCAGCAAAAGGTGGCTAACTGTGTAGTGCCCCTTTAAATGTTTTAGAACTAATGGCCCCAGTAAACCTACTATTAAATATTTTGCTGGTTGTGAATCTCTGTAGAAGTACTGGATGGGAAGACTGTGCCCTTAACTAAGCCAAGGAGGGATAATCATTAATCTTTGTGACAGAAACACGGAAGAAGGCATTTCAGGGTTTCAGGCAAAGGGGTAATAGTTTGATGAAACAAAAAATCTGGTACAAGGAAAATGCTGTAAATAATTTTATATAATAAGAGCTACCACTTATATGTGTCTTTAAGGTTTGCAAACTGCTTAATATGTATTATCTCATTCTGTCCTTACAACAACCCTGGGAGATAGGTGCTGTTATTGTTCTTGTTTAAGAGATGGGGGAACTGAGGCAGGTGGAGGACCAGGGACTTGCCAGGGCCACTCAGCTTGTTTGTTTCTGAGGCTGGATTTTTAAAATTCGTGTTTTCCTGACTCTAGGCCTGGTGCTCTATCTACTGATACCACCTAGCTACTCCGTGTACTTTACTAGTCAAAATTTAGTTTGTTTTGTAAAAAACACACACGCTATTTAGTGGGAGGGAAATTGAGTCTAATTTCTTGTTATTAAGTTATAGAAAATAGCTGATCACTTATCAGTGATATTTTAGAGGGAATTTCTACTTGGGACTGACCTAAGCCTCTGAAATTCTAACTCTAGAATGTGATAGATGCTTCCAGGGATTCCAAAGATGAATAAGGCGTGGTTCTAAATGGTACCAGATGACTCACAGAAAAGGGTTTTTGTTATTATTGTTGTTGTCGTTTTGTATGTGAGAGTAACATATTTTCAAACTGAAATATATTGATAAACCAAGAGAAAGCAGAGCTTTCTCTTCATTTTCAGGGATGCCAAAAGTGCCATGGGTCACCATAGCTAGGCAGGGCCTTGGACAGCAACCTGTCACTGTGCCCCTAATCACAGTCTTTCCAGATTGGTATCACCTGCTAGAAATTGTGTTCTCCTGGTGAAGCCTTTGTGAACTCAGGGTCACTCAAAGCCATGTAATGATTAGGACAAGAGTTACAGTTCAGAAATTGGACTCTGTTGACCCCAAGGCTATGTAGCCTAGAAGTTAGCTAGCTAGCCATGGACCCAGAGAAATGTGGGTCCAACTCTTCTCTCTGCTATATGCTAGGCGACTTTGAACCTCTTTGTTTAACAGTACTCGAGGCAACTCTAAACCAGAAGGTGAAGAACTGAATTGGTAGAGAAAGTAACTCCTTGGTATCTTTCGATGACTAAAATTTATTCCAATTCCTAGTAAATCCTAGGTCTAGCATCCATTCCAACTCCTTTCACAAGGTATATGCTTGGAAACTGACTTTCCATAACTCTGCAGGGAGAATGAAGGACCAAGAACATAAAATGCAGAAATAATAATTAATGGCTCACATTTTTGGGGTGCTTTAAGGTGGGCAAAATGCTTTTCTCATTGTAGTCCTAGCAGGTAGGAAGTACAAATGTTATTACTCACATGTTAGACATGAAGGATCTGAGACGTCAGGGTCAGGTGATTTGGTTAGAGTCATACAGTGAGTAACTGTCAAGTCCTGCATTCAAACCCTGGTGTTCTGACTCTTAGCCACTGCTTTTTTGACTCCACCAAAAAATGTGAATGGTTTGGTTTGGGTTTTTTTTTTCAGAAATACAGATGTGTTATTTGCCAACAAAAGGTTTCAACTCTAAATTAATTCCTTAATAGTTTTCACAGAAATAATGATAATAATAGTGGCTAACATCCACATAGTTCTTACTATGCGTTAGGTTGATGCAAAGGCCTTTACAAATAGTTTATCATTTCACCCTCACAACAACAGTGAGAAGTAGGTACTCTTATGATCTCCTTTTTTCACATGAGGAAACTGAGGCAAACTGGGACTAAGTGACTTGCCCAAGGTCACACAGCTAGCAAATATCTGTGGCTATATTTGCTCTTAGGTCTTCCTAACTCCAGGTCAGGCACTCTATCCGCTGTGTCATGTAGAAATCAATGAATGGCTTCTGTGTCTATATTGAGCTATTTCATAAAAACAAATGACTGTTAAAATTGCTATGCGTCTGTCATCATAATCTGTATGAATAAAACTAAGTTGAATTTTCCTATATGTAAAATTCTCATTGATTTTTAAAAATTGCTCTATGTTGAATAATAACTGGCAGTTGTATAGCATTTTATAGTTTTAAAAATACTTTAATATGTATTATCACATTTCATCACAACCCTGCAGGTAGGTAAAATAGGGATTATTTTTCACATTTAAACAAAGGATAAATTGAGGCTTAGAGAAAGTATTTGACTCTTGCTTCAATTAAATTGAAGTGACATTTAAGTGCTGATTATGTGTATTATGTGATACAAAGATAAAAGTGCCCCTGACCTCAAGAAACTTACATTCTACTGGGGGTGCAGGGATGGGGGGAGTGCAGGTGGGTGGGAGGATGTAAACAGGTAAGGGAACAGGTAAACAGAAATTTCTAGAAAGAAAGATTATTAACAACTTGATGGAATCAGGAGAGGCTCCAGTGAGGAAGTTGAGGATTCTAGGAGATTGAGGTAAGAAGGAAGAGCCATTCCAAGGACCATAGAGGCTGGAGAGAGAATCTTGTGTACAGGAACAGATAGCAGGCTGTTTTGCCTTGGACAGAGAATGCGTGAAGAGCAACAACATGGAATGTCTTGACTTATACAAGTGTTTAACACAGGCTTACTGAATTCATCCTCTTGCACAAAATCATACTGGTCATCAGTGGTCTAGAACAAGGTGTTTCCCCAGTCCCCCTCCCCTTCCTACTTTCCTACTCTTTCCATTATAGTAGCCTTACTGCTTAATTGCTTTCAACTGTAGATATTTTTTTGTGGCAGGGCTAGCTGTAGATATGATTGTAGTATAACTTTTAAAAAAAGCAACCCTCAAACTTTGGTTGTTCACCACTGTTTTAGAAGGAGGAAGGAAACAAACATTTATATTAAGCACCTACTATGTGTTACAAATACTTACAAATATTATTGATCCTCACGACAACCCTAGGAGGTAGATGCTATTATTAGCCCCATTTTATAGTTGAGGAAACCAAGGCAGAGAGCAGTGAAGTAACTTGCCCAGATCACATAGCTAGTAAGGGTCCAGGGTAGGATTTGAATCCTGACTGCCAGGCTCAGCACTATCCACTGCATTGCAAAACTGACATACTCATTCAAAAATTTTTATGTTGACAGAGGTCAGCATTGCATATAGAAGGTATTTATTAAATGTTTGTGAGATTGAACTGAATCAAGTTTGACTAAACCAATAGATGTTTGACAAAGGTGTTTGCCTTAATCTCAAGCTCAGTTTCCCCATCTGTAAGGTGTGGATCATAATTTTACCTATCTCATAGAATTGTGAGGATGAAAGCTTGAAAACCTTATAACTCTATATAAACATTAGTTATTATTGTTAACTATTACCATAGCATATGGACTGAAAGTGCAAATTAGTTTAGTCTGGACACTAATGGCCTTTTATGTCAGTTATTTTCAATTAATTTTTTTTTTCTTTCAAAACATTTCCTTTATGACATTTTTTATCCTGTTCAAGCAAGTGGCAACATAAACCTACACTATGATTTTTCAGTACAACCTGCTCTGAAAAACTGCACTTTTATTAGAAGAAGAAAAAGAAGGAGGATGGAGAGACAGGAAGGAAAGACAGGAATGAAAGGAAGGAAGGAAGGAAGAAAAAAGGAAGAAAGAAAAAAAGAAAGAAGGAAAGAAAGAAAGGAAGAAAGGAAGAAAGAGAAAGGAAGGAAGGAAGGAAGGAAGAGAAAGAAAGGGAGGAAGGAAAAGAAAGAAAGGGAAGAAGGAAAAGAAAGAAATGGAAGGAAGAAAAAAGGAAAAAAGAAAGAAAGGAGAAAAGAAAGGAAGAAAGAAAGAGAGAACAAGATAAGACATAACAGTTTCATTGTCCTAAAGCTGATGCCTGGTTTTGTCCTGGGTTTGTGCCAAAAGCAAACAATTAGAAAACCTGCCAGAGTCCTGGGCCTGTATTATTTAATTTCCCATAAGATATTCACAGAAGGGTTGTTGCAGAATGTTCGATCTTTTAAATTGCTGAATCATTCCAAATGTCTTTTCAAATTTTTTTTTGGTAGGAACCAATTGACAGTGGTGAGGTTCAGTCCACTGATTGTGAAGTACCTTGGGTCAAGACATTCCCATAAACTGCCCCTCACATGGATTTGTGTAAAGCCTTAGAGGATACCAGAAGGGCATATGACAGCACATGACAGTATTCTGTAGAGGAGGATAGGACAGTGACAATATCTGACATTTACATTATTGTTATTTTTTAAAAAACTTAGACCTTCTGGTATAGGTCTAGTTCCTTCTTCTGTTAGTGTGATGACGCATTTAATAAAGAGAAGTGATTTTATTGTTTTGGTAGCTTGAATTAGCAACATTAAAAGCATCCTTTTAAGGAGGTCGGCTCAGCTAGGAGCAGTGCCAGCTTTTTTCATCTCTCTCTTGCCAGCAGAGTGAATCACTGATTCCAAAATGATCACAAAGTTCAAATGAATTGTGTTTTCAGTTGTTGGTTTTCTGTGGGGGGGGTTTAGGTGTGAGGGGTAGGGATCATTTTCTGTGCTCATAAAACTAAACAGCTTTGTCAGCTTTAGAGGAATTAGATTTGTTTGCTTGTTTGTTTTGCTAAATTAGAGTTGAAGCTTTACTAAAAGCTATATATTCCAGCTTTTTGAGAATGTTAAGGCTTTGAGCAAGGGGTTCATTTTGTTGTTGTTTTGTTCTGGAAACCTGAAGTGATATAAATTTTCATTCTCTTTCTATCTTCCCTTTTTTCTATCCCACTTTTCCCTTTTCTTTCTCTCTCCTTTCTTCTCCTTCCCTTTCTTCTGATATTTTCTAAGAGTTGGGTATTTTAGTTTTTCAAGCTTGTTAAGGCCTTGGAAGACTGAACCCTAACTCTCTCTCTCTCTCTCTCTCTCTCTCTCTCTCTCTCTCTCTCTCTCTCTCTCTCTCTCTGTCTCTCTCTCTGTCTGTCTCTCTCCATGCCCTCTTTGATTAAAATGAGATATTTTAGCTTTTCAAGATTGTTAAGGCTTTGAATAAGGATCTCCTTTTATGTTCTGAAAGAAAGAACTGAGTTAAATTTGTATTCTTTCTCCCTATGCCCTCTTTTAAAAAAGTTAGATATTTTAACTTTCTATGATTAAGTACTTGGGGAAAAAGAGAATACCTCTGTTTGTTTCCTAGAAGCCTGAATTGAGCTAAATTTTTCTTTCTTGGAATCTCTCTTTCCCCCTTCTTCCATCCCTCTTTCCATTTTTTCATTCTTTCCTCTCCACCTCTCTTTTCCATGTTTACCCCCCCCACTCAAGTATGAAAACCCAATCCCAGATGTCTGAATGCTTCTCTCATTGCCTCCCTCCCAGTTTTTATCATGCAGATGTCTTCGCTTGATATTTTCCCCAAACAGTTTCTGCCTTCATTAGATCATGTTTAATATTAATGTACTGCTTTTGGCAAAAGTGGCATTTCACTTCTCCATTCTTTTAAACAAGAAATGGAAGGGATGATTTGGAAAACATGGTATGATGGGTGTTACTCATGCTATTAAAATCTCTATTACTAGCATTAGTATCTACAACCTACAAATCACAAGTGGAAGGTGAACAGTTATGGCACATTTTGAGGGTACATCTGTGTAGACATAAGCATCTTCAGATCCCCTGGGAGTGGAGCCTGCTTGCTGTCCAAAACCAGATTGTTAATGGTAAGAGGTATCTTTGATAGATTTCCTAATTTTGTGGCTTAACTAAGTCTATTGTTAAGTGGGCTCTTGGCAAACATTGAAAAAAGTGGTATGTTTATACTACTTATTATTATATAATGCTGGACAAATGTGGTGGAGATGTTTTGAACCATAATCATGAGAACTCATATCTAATACCTGGAAACGAGAGATTCTTATGGCTATAGATCCTGGGAAACTGAACTCTAAGAAATAGTAGCAAAAATCTACTTCATACATGCTAAAAGCTACCTTACTTACAGTCTGGAAACACATAACAGTGTTTATCTGTCAAGCATTTATTAAATATAATATGCAAAGAACTTTTGCTTGTGTTGTTGTTGTTGAGTTGTTTTTAGTTTAGTACAACCTCTTCATGACCCTATTTTTGGATTTTCTTGGCAAAAATACTATCATGGTTTGCCATTTCCTTCACTAGCTCATTTTATACATGAGGAACCTGAGGCAAACAGGATTAATTGACTTGGCTAGGATTACACAACTGGTGTCTGAGACCAGATTTGAACTCAGGAAGATGAGCTCTATCCATTGTGCCACATAGCTGTCCACTCTTCTTGGTGCTGAGACAAAAAATAGGATAATTTCTCTGCACATGAGGAGCTTAAAATCTGTGTTTTTGGCTTTAGGTTCATTATACCATGAGGTTTTAAGTATTTGACTTAATAAAGATTAAGTTTTTTTCTTAGTTTTACTATTAGTGAAAAGGTAAAATGGATATAATTTTTCCAAAGACTTCTTTATTATAATAATCAACAATATACAAATGAAACATACAACCTCTGTGGATTGTAGATGTTTTCTTTTAGCCATTGACAGCTGGTAACAACAACCAACATCTGGTAACATTGTCAGCTGTCTGTGTCACTCACTGAGAAGATTCTGGCAATGAATGTAGGCAGTTCTCAACTTAACAGGTTCTTGGCTATGTTACCCTGGGCAATTCACTCAACTCCTCAGTGCTCTGGGCAACTCTCTTAGACTGTAAGTTGCAGAGAACTCAATCATCTGCATTGATAGAGTTTCCTCACCTGGGAGTTCCTTATATTGGTGAAATCACAGATCCCATCCCTATCCTTTTCCCTTTTGTTAATAATATCATAGAAATTCAGATTTGTAATGGACTTTGTTGGTCAACTAGTCCAAATATAAAATGATAGTTCTATTTCATACAGTGATGTTAAGGTCCAAATAGGTTGTCACTTGCCCAAGCTCACATAGGTATAAGTACAGAGCTGGATTTGAGCTAAAACCCTTTAATTCTCCATTACCCTATTATACCGTGATCTCTCAGTTCAGAACAGTGGTAATAAAGATCTCTTTTCTGGTGCTAGTAGAGGGATTAGACAGGAAAAGGTGGAGATGAGACATGCTGGAGATGTAGAATGAATAGACCTGTTAACTGACTGTATATTAGTGGTGAGAATTTTGTTTGAGAAAGAGACAAGTCAAAACAACATCATGGCTTTGACCATGAAAGAAGTGATGAATGGCAACGCCACTGACAGAATTGGGGAAGTTCAAATGAGGAACATGTTTTGGACATTTTGAATTTGTGGTAGTGAGGGGACATACAAGTTGAGTAGTCTGATAGACAATTGGAGATCTATGTTTGGAATCCTAAGGATAGGTCAGAGCTGGAAATGATTTGAAAGTCCCATAGAGGAGATAGTTAAAGTTATGGGAATGATTTATTGCACAGGGAAATGATAGAGAGAAAAAGGAGAATAAAGCTCCAGAGGAATATTTTATGGGTGGATTAGTGTCTATATCACTCTGCTGCCCAATTAAGGTAATTTCTCATTCCAGATAAGGGCTTTCTTCTTTTTCTTTCTTTTTCTTTTTTTAATTTAATATTTTATTTTTCCCAATTACATGTAAAACCAACTTTAACATTCTTTCCCCCTACCAAATTTTGAGTTCTAAAGATTCTCCCTCCCTCTCCTCCCTCTCCTATTGAGAAAGCAAGCAATTTGACATAGGTTACACATATGTAGTCATGCAAAACACATTTCCATGTATGTAATTCTGTGGAAAAATACAGACAAAAAACACAAGAAAAATAAAGAAAGTAAAGAAAAAGTTTTTTTGATCTGCATTCAGATTCTACCAGTTCTTTCTCTGGAGATGGATTGCAGCTTTCACTGTAAGTCCTACAGAATTGTCTCAGATGATTTTATTGCTGAGAATAGCTAAGTTATTCATAGCAGATCATCATAGAATATTGCTGTTACTGTGTACAATTTTCTACTGGTTCTGCTCATTTCACTTTGCATTAGTTCACTTAAGTCTTTCCATGTTTTGCTGAGAGCATCCTGCTCATCAATTCTTTTTTTAAAAATTAATTAATTTTTAGTTTGCAACATTCAGTTCCACAAGCTTTTGAGTTTTAAATTTTCTCCCCCTCCTTCCTTGCCCTTGTCCCCATGACGGCATGCAGTCTGATAGAGGCTCTACACATATATTCATATTGAACATATTTTCACATTAGTCATATTATAAAGAAGAATTATAACCCAAAGGATGAACCATGAGAAAGAAGAAACAAAACAAAAAAGAGAGAGCAAATAGTATGTTTTGATCTGTATTCAGACTGTAATTCTTTCTGGGGATGTGGATAGCATTTTCCATCATGTCTGCTCATTTCTTAAAGCACAATAGTATTCTATCACAATCACATACAACAACTTGTTCAGCCATTCTCCAACTGATAGTCATTCCCTCAATTTTCCTTTGTGTTTTTTATCTCTTTAGGTAGCAAACCAACACCCAGTAGTGGTATTGCTTAGTCAAAGGGTATGCATGGTTTTATAGTCCTTTGACATAGTTCCAAATTGCTCTATTGAGTGGTTGAATCAGAATGCAACTACGTCAATAGTAAATTAGTGTTTTAATTTTCTCACATCCCGTCCAATATTTGTCATTTTCCTTTTCTGTCTTATAAGCCAATTTGACAGGTATGAGGTAGTAGTTCAAAGTTGTTTCAATTTGCATTTCTCTCATAGATACTGATTTAGAGCATTTTTATATGACTATAGATAGCTTTGATTACTTCCTCTAAAAACTGCCTATTCATATCCTTTGACCATTTATTAATTGAAGAATGGCTCTTATTTCTATGAACTTGACTCAGTTTCCTGTATATGTTTGAAAAATGCAGTCTTTATCAAAGAAACTCACTGTACATTTTTTTACACAGTAATGATTACCAACTATGTATTCCTCTCCAACATATTTTCCCCCCGTTTATCCTACTTTCTCTTTTCTTTACTCTATCAATTCTCAAAAGTGTTTCACTTCTGACTTTTACCTCCCCCCACTGCCCTCCTTCTATCAGCTCCCTCCCCTTTCTTTTTCCTCCTTCCCTTCCTACTTTCTGGTATGGTGAGATAGATTTCTACATCCAACCAGGTGTGTACATTATTCTCTCTGAGTCAATTCTGATGAAAGTCGGGTTCATGTGCTCCCTTCCTCGCTTCCCCAATTTCCCCTCCACTGTAAAATCTCTTTCAGGCCTCTTTTATGTCAGATAATTTATCCCATTCTATCTCTCTCTTTCCCCTTTTCCCAGTGCATTCTTCTTTGTCATCCCTTAATTTTATTATTTTAGATAATCATACCATCACATTCAACTCACACCTCTGCTTTCTTTCTATGTATACTCCTTCTAACTGCCCTAATAATGAGAAAGTTTTTAGAAAGTATAAATATCATTTTCCCATGTAGGAATATAGACAGTTTAACCTTAGTGAATCCCTTTTGATTTCTCTTTCCTCTCCCTTTTTTATGCTTCTTGTGTATATGGTATTTGAAAGTAATTTTTTCTACTTAGCTGTGTTTTTTTCTTTGAAAGTACTCTATTTCATTAAATATACACTTTCCTCTCTGAAATATTATACTCAGTTTTGCTGGGTAGGTAATTCTTGGTTGCAATCCTGGATCTTTTGCTCTCCAGAATATCATATTCAAAGTCCTCTGATCCTTTATTGCAGAAGTTGCAAAATCTTGTATCTTCCTGTCTGTAACTCCATGACATTTGAATTGTTTCTTTTTGACTGCTTGAAGTCTTTTTTCTTTAATCTTAGAGGTCTGGAATTTGGCTATAATATTCCTGGGAGTTTTCATTTTGGAATCTCTTTTAGGAGGTGATTGGTGAGTTCTTTCAATTTCCATTTTGCCCTCTGGTTCTAGAATATCAGTGCAGTTTTCCTTGATAATTTCTTGAAAGATGATATGTAGACTTTTTTTTATCATGAATTTCAGGTAGCCCAATAATTCTTTTTTTTTTTTTGCATTTTGGAGGGCAGTTGGGATTAAGTGACTTGCCCAAGGCCACATGGCTAGTTTGTGTGTGTGTGTGTGTGTGTGTGTGTGTGAAGTGTCTGAGGCCGGATTTGAACTCAGGTACTCCTGACTCCAGGGCTGGTGCTCTATTCACTGCGCCACCTAGCCACCCCAAGCCCAATAATTCTTAAGTTATCTCTCCTGTATATATTTTCCAGGTCAATTATTTTTCCAATGAGATACTTCACATTTTTCTTCTATTTTTCCATTCTTTCAATTTTTATTGTTTCTTGATGTCTCATAAAGTTATTAACTTTCACTTGCCCAATTCTAACTTTTAAGGAATTATTTTCTCCAGTGAACTTTTGTGCCTCCTTTTGCATTTGACCATTTCTCTCTCTCTCTCTCTCTCTTTTTTTTTTTTGGACTTTTTAAGACATTCTTCTCACTGGCTTTCTGGGCCTCTTTGGCCATTTGAGTTAATCTGTTCTTTAAAGTGTTGTTTTCTTCAGTCAGGTTGTTGACTCTCTTTTCATGATTTTCTCGAATCATTCTCATTTCTCTTCCCAATTTTTCCTCCACTTCTCTTATTTGGTTTTCAAAGTCCTTTTTCAGTTGATGTATAGCTTCTAGGCATTCTTCAATTGTCTTGGAAGCATTTGATGTGGGAGTTCTGAGTTCTGGGCTCTCTTCCTCCCTTTCCATGCTTTGCCCCTTTTTATCCATAAAAAAATGATTCTAGAGTTTTATGGG
>CM053599.1:116664195-116711962 GCA_028646575.1 Pseudocheirus occidentalis | reverse complement strand
CCACAACATTCCCTTAAAAGGCACAGCTAAACTTAGCGAGACGCCCCTCCCCCGCCCCTTCTAACCCAATCATCTTTTATTATACATAATATTTCCTTATAAGGTATACTTGCAATTTCACTAACATCTTGCGTCAATTAAGTGAGCATAGCCCCTAGTCCCTCCTCCCCCAACACTTTATCACTGATTTTTTTAAACTCCTAAGTTGTTTGCTGCAAATACTTATTTGTGGCATTATTTATATAGCAATGCGGGTTAACATGCTCTGATATTCTAATGATCTATGATCCCATTAATATGGGTATCCCGATATTGTGGGCAGTTAGGTGGTAAAGTGGATAGAATGCTAAACTTGGAGTCAGGAAGACTCAATTTCAAATCCTCCCTCAGAGACTAGTTAGCTTTGTGACAAGGGAGCAAGTCTTCTACCCCCCTTCAGCTGTAGTTCCCTCAGGTATAAAATGGGGATCATAATAGCATCTCCTTCCAAGGGTTGTTGTAGGGATCAAAAGAGATAACACATGAAAGCACTTTTTGAACCAAATGCTATCTACTACTACCACCCCCTACTACTGCCACTACTACTACTACTACTACCACTACTATTTCTACTACTACTACTACTACTACTACTACTACTACTACTTCTACTACTACTACTGCTGCTACTACTACAACTACTACTATTCCCTCCAATGACAATGTTTCCAATCCATTCATACCTGCCTATCCCGTATGACTTTTGTCTTCCTATAAATCTACCACAATAGTTACACTCAACATTCTGGGGCCTTCCTTACTTTCTCTGTTGTGAATACCCGTGGAGTACCCGTTGTTATGATATTTTTAAATATAAACAATGAAAATAACCCATTTCGGTTCCTGGTTCCTGGGGGTATGAGTTACCCTATCATATCTCAACAGAAAGTCAACCAAAAAACAAAAAAAAGTCTGCTTCTGTCCTACATATTATATGTGCTACTTGACTCTGTGTACTGGAATAGCGTGTCATTTCTTTAAAAAAAAATAATCTCTATACTGGCTTTTGTAAGCTCCAGAGCCTGAGAAAACCTGTCATTTTGGTAATAAATCATGAAGGCTCTAGCACTAATAATAAGTAAATCTTTCCATTTTTATTACAGAGTTGACTCATGCTTATATGTCATTCTTGTCTTTGTATGGTTCTTTAGTAAATTATCTTTTTATCTACTTTGGGAGTTTTCAGCAACTTGCATGTTAATCTTAATTAATTTTTCCTAATTAGAACTATATTTTATATAAGTACATTTGGAGCTGTCGGAAATTCTGCGTATTTTTTTACAGCTCTCTGGCTTTGTTTGGGCCTGTGTTCCTTGGTAGTTGTTTTCTGCTCTTTTGTTGGCATTATTCATATTCAACAAACATTTCTAAGTACCTCAGATGAAAGACAATAAGCTAGATGCTGGGTCATCAGGGTGATGAGCACCTGTGCATTTATCTCTTGGGTTTTTAGAGCTGTATATTCCTGTTATGATCTCTGCTTGAGTATCTCACATCTATACCTGGATGCATGTAAATTGTTATGCTCGTACATGGCAGTTTTAAGGCAAGATAAATGGATTTAGTCAGATGACTTGAGTTCACAGCCCTGGCCCTGTTGTTCATCACTTGTGGCAGCTCACTTAGTTTCTTTGTGCATAAAATAAAGAAGTTGGATTAATTGACAGTAAACACCTGATACCAGAGATAACATATTATATTTAAAATATATTCTCTTAACTTTTTTGCTTGATTTGGTGAAACCTGTGGACCGTATCTTTGAATAAATAATATTTTTAAATGCATAGAATAAAATACATAAGATTACAAAGAGAACCAATTGTATTGAAATCCATATCAAAATATTCCAAATTCTAATCTGTAATTTAGTGAGTATACGGATATTCAACCTCGTTCCACCCCGGGTTTCCTAGAGTTTCCTTGAATCAAGTGAGAATATTGTTAAATCACCATTGTGAACATTTCCACCTTGTTTTTGGGGTTTTGTTTGTTTGTTCAGTTGTTTTCAATCATGTTTGACCCTTTATAACCCCACTTGGGGTTTTCTTGATACGGGAGTGGTTTGCTATTGTCATTTTTTAGCTCATTTTATAGATGAAGAAACTGAGACAAACAGGGGTAAGTGACTTGCCCAGGATCATACGGCTAGTAAGATGAGTCTCCCTGACTCCAGGTCTGGTACTCTCTCAATTTGGCCATCTACCTGTCCTGTTTATATATTTGCTGTTGGGTTGTTTTAGCTGTATCCATTGCCTCTGACTCTCCATGAACCCATTTCAGGTTTTCTTGGAAAAGATACCAGAATGGTTTGCCATTTCCTTCTCCAGCTCATTTTACACATGAGGAAACTGAGGAAAACACATTAAGTGACTTTGCCCAGGGTCATACAGCTAGCAAGTGTGTGTCTGAGGCAGGATTGATTGATTCTACTACTACTACTACTACTACTACTACTACTACTACTACTGCTACTGCTGCTGCTACTACTACTACTACTACTACTACTACTACTACTACTACTACTACTACTACTACTACATTCCAATCTTTCCTTTTGTCTCTTCCTCTATGACCCTACTCTTGTTGGTTTTGTTTTAGGCCTTGGGCCTCCTGCATATAATCTATGATGTCCAAGATGATTCTTTGGGCTCTCTATCCACTGTGCTACCTAGTTGCTCCATATTGATATTATTGATAATATAAGCGATTAAAGTTTAAAACTGCATTAGGACTTTTGGCACATCTAGCATATATCTACACATCAATAAACCATATGTTGTTCTATGCCCTTTGTAAAACTTGCTTCCCATTTCACAGATGATTCACCCTACATGGGTGTTTCCCCCAGGGCCTGGCATAGTACTTTGCACATAAATAGTGCTTAATAAGTGCTTATGGATTTGAACTGGAGATGCTAGGTTGGTAGTAGTAGAAAGACACTGACTTTTAATGCTAACCGTGTTAGCAGAGTGACTTTACTATCTCTGGAGAGTTGAGGTCTGATAATTACTCCAGCTGAACTTCAAAGTGGGTAGTGACAGCAAATATGCCCTAAACATTTTGTGGGGTGTGGTAGAAAGAAAAAATTGTGACATTCACCTCTAGGGCTCAGAGATACAGACATGGGTCAGCAGGAACAGGGTTTGTCCAGTGTGCCTTAGGGATCCCTAGCCTTTGTGCTTTCTCAATATCACACCAGTTAATGGCATCTTACTAAGTTTTAAGTGCCTTTTTTGAAACTCATTTCAAAATTCATACAGAACAGCTTAGGGAACTGTCATTTGTAGCAAATTTTTTTTGTCTTTATTTAAAGACTCAATATCATTGAATTACTCTAGCTACAGTGTACCTCCATTTATATTATGCAGCATATATCAGTGGTGCTGTATCAAGGTATGCTCAATTGTAAATGGTTAGCATCCTGAACAAGTGATACGATGATAATAACGCTAGCATGACAATAATTTACATTTTGGTCTGCCTCTGTCTATTAATCAGTTGGCTAACTACATGTCTGGCAATGCAATGTGATTTCTGGAAAGTGGAGGACCAATGGATAAATCAAATATTCATGTCATTTTAAGCTATTGCCAGCTGTGTGGAAGATATTCACTTCCTCCTAGTACAGATGTTTAAGGGGGAAATGACTAGATCTGGAGATCTGGTTTTATCTCTAGGCAATATAGTAATTGAGCAGGGGGAGGGGAAGAGGAGAGGTTCCTGATGATTTCTTTCAAAACTCCTTTTGATATCTGTTTCAGGATTTCCTTTTTTGTTTCTGTTTTCAAATTTCCTTTCTCTACACTTCTTGAGACCAGGGATTGTTTCATTCTTCATATTCTAATCCTAGCATCCCGTACAGTGTTCTTCCTGCACATTTGATTGACAAAATGCTGAATCTTTTGGGGGTCCATATGGATATTATGATTAATTCTTTGGTACAATACATAGTAAGTGTTTTAAAAGGCTTGTTGATTGATTTCATTAGCATCATTTCTTAACTCTCTGGAGATATCATGATCTCTCTATTCCCTTTAAATCATGACCAACCTTGCTTTTTTCTGTTGAATTTCTACCTTGTGGGCAGATTCCACTGCTACGTTTCTTTCCTCTCCACTCCCCACCCCAATCCCAGTTCCCTCTCTTATTTTGAAGAAGGGCCCAAAGGATACATATTTCATTCTTTGTATTTTGCCACCATGCCCCTCATTCCTGAGGGTGAGTATCTCTTCCTCCCACCCCCTTTTAGCTCCCTTTTTTGTGTTGTCTACCTCCAGTAGAAGGTAAGTTCTTTGAGGTCAGAGCCTTTATTTTTTACTTATATTTGGATCACTGACTCTTAGCACAATGCCTGGCATTTAGTAAGCACTTAACAAAAGTTTGTTGACTTGACTTGATTTTTGACAAGCTTGCTGAGTTATTACACACTATTCATTTCCAAAGGATAAGCATAAAAGAGAAAGGACATAAAACTTAAGTCAACTGTATCATAGAACCATAACTGGAAAGAACCCTAGAGATCTTTTCATTGAATCTTACTTTATAGATAAGAAATTTAAGACTCAGAGTGATCAAATGAATTGCTCAAGGTTACATAGCTTGCAAGTGGCAAAATCTTCTATCTTAGCCATTTACTACCTTTAGAGGGGTGGGTAGGTGGCACAGTGAATAGAGCACTGGCTCTGAGTTCAAATCCAGCCTTAGACACTTAACACAAAACTAGCCTTGTGACCTTGGGCAAGTCACTTACCCCCAATTGCCCTATCTTCCCCCCTCCAAAATGCAAAAAACAAAACAAAACAAAAAAAGGTTTAGGGAGGAGGTTGAAAGTATTGAGAAAAATAGTCATTTCCAAATTTTCCATTAATTTCCTTTTTCTTGATTTTTTTGATATTCATTTTTAACCTAAATAGGGTATAATGGTAAAGGATCATCCCTTCCAGAATTTGTCCCCTAAGGCACGACCCTGAGTCTGGAATACTTCTATCAGTAGTGCTATACTAGAGGGATAGGATCCAATTGTTTGGAGGACAAAGCTGTAGAACAGATATAAATGAAAAGTATGTTAGGCTAATTTAAAAAAAGGTATCTCATTCAATCTAGAAATATGAAGACTGAGGAGAAAATCTGATGCAAGCCTATACAATCATGGAAGACTATGATGAGAAGAAACATTTTTTTTTCCCATCAAATTATGAACCGTTAGACCTGGGAAGTACCCCTTGAAGTTTAAAACAATTAATTTTTGTAGAGGAAATAATGGGATCTTCTCAGCTGCCTTTGGTTTTTGCACCAGCCTTTTCTGGTAATCCCTTTTCACCTTTTCCCCCATCCACAGTGAGCCTTTAGTATGACAGGGAAAAGTTAGACAAAACTAATCAATGCACTGAGTGTTTCTCAACAGTTTATGCAACATTCTATAGACATAATTCCCTTCCCTCTGTAACTAAAGACCTCCTTATATTATTTCCACTAATGGATCTTCCTTTTAAAAACTACTGCCTCTCAACATTGCTAAACATAGTTTTAATACAGTGGAAGGCGATTTGGGTTAATTATCGGGGTTACCTTCTGTGCAATAACCATTTTCCCTCTAAATGAGTAGAGGTTGAACTTTTGTTGACTACTATTACCAAACTTTGTTGTCCTATTAATATCGCATCAAACCTTTCCCCCTCACCACTGACCTGTGTTCTGATCAAGGAGGGTATTACAGTGAATCTATTTGGAGACTTTTGTGTAGTGAATGAGTCACCAAATGGGATCAAGAGAGATGGATTGTCCTGTGGCAGAGCTCAGAAGGACAAACGTAATGAAGATTAAGTTGATTTGTCCTTATTATTATGGTCCTTGAAAGGCAGATACCAATATTCCTATAGGAAGCACATGTCCTCACTTCCCGTTCCACAAGAATGACAACACCAAGATGTGAACTGGTTCTGAATGCACAAGTTTTGCTCTCTCAAGAGTCTTCTTATCAGAAACACTTGTTTAGAGTGCTAATGATGTCTTTTTGCTAAGCTTGGGTCTAGCCATTCTGAAAGCATTATTTTTTCTGTTAATAATATGCTTATGGCAAGGGGTTTACCAGACATGAGCCAGCTAGAGCTTTGTTCTTCCTTAATGTTTTCTCACTGGTGCAACTGCTCTTTACCATGAGGGATGTAAATGCTTTCTCTGAAAGATAAAGTTCATGGTGAGATTAACAGAACTTTTAACAGTAGAACTTGTAATAAATTAGCATCAACCATTATTTCTGTTCTTACTAAGAGTTATGAACCTTACATGGAGAGTTCACAGAAAGTCAGTAATTACAAAAAAAGTAATGAGTATTATTATGGTGTATTTTAATTTATATGCAGGAGGCCCAGGGCCTAAAAGAAAACAAACAGGAGTAGGGACATAGAGGAAGATACAAAAGGAAAGAGTGGGGGAAGGAAGGTAGGGTACAGAACAAAGGGAATAACTCAGTCTCAGTCACTGGAAGGGTTGATTGCTAGACTATTGGGCAGGATGGTCAACAGGAAGAATAAGTACATCAGTAGAGGTCCTTTGAAGAGTCTATCCTTAGACCAGGTCCTTGCAGCATTTCCAAATTCTTCATCACTTCTCTTACTCAGTGCCTGGCATATACAGTTTTTATACTAGGATGCAGTTGAAGGTCATAGATTTTATATGGAGGGGGTGGGGTCTCGCTCAGGTGAATCTAGTTGCTGTCCCATCTCCAATGTCATACCCATGGGATTCAGGGTGTTAGGCAATTCCTTTATCCTTCCCATTACTCCCTAGACCCAAAATCCCTTTCTTGTCTATGATTCCCCTGTATGTTCTGTTGCTTCCATTAGAATGCAAGCCTCTTGAGGCCAAGGGCTATCTCACTTTTGTATTTACGTTCTCAGCACATAGCATAGAGCCCGGCATATAATAGGACCTTAATAAATAATTTTTCACTCATTCATTCAATTAAATAGGGAGTGCATCCATAGTGGGCGTTGGGAGTGGGGTCATAAGTTTCCTGAAAATGGCAGAGCACAGATGTTAAGAAAAAGGCCATACTTAATGTCCAGAGCAGAGAGACTTCCTCAAAAGGGCATTATAGGTCTCAGAGAAGCCTATAAATTCAAGGTTTCTTAAACTATCACAGCTGTTTATGGTCACAAGCTTATTTCTTATTTGACTGTTGTCATCATAATACATTTTTGATTCTCTTTTCCTCACCATTCATTTCATTCCCTTCCCCACTTACCTCTTTACCTTTTGTCCTTAGTCACACAACATTCCTCACTGTCCTTCATGCCCTATGAACACATACTACACAAAATATACTGCATGATTTTCTAGCTCTCAAAACTTACCTCCGAAGTATGTTTTTATTCAGTTCTTGATACTGCTTTTCAGTTTGGGCCCAGCTAAGGTCACATCCCAGCCTCAGGTTTCCCCATTAACAAGTGGCCCAGGTTTCAAGAGCAGATAAAGAATTATGTCCACATATTGAGAGTGGATAATAGTATTTAGCTGTTTCTATGGTGGCAGAGTAGGAAAACTGGCCAGTACAGAGATGAGGTCCCAGCTGAAGTCTCAGGCCTAGCTTTGGACATGAAAATCTTAAAGTTGGTAGCATGGAGCCCTATGTGTAGAGTCCAGCTAGATGATGACTTCTTACTGATGGTACAATCCTGTTTGGTATAAATCTAGAGTTGGTTGTAGTCTACATCTAATGATGGCAGAGTAGTTTCTATTGTAGACCGTGCTCTAAGAGATGAAATCTTGGACTCCTTGCCTCATATATTACTGACAGTTGTATTCTATGAGATTAAATGCCATGCAGTTTAGGATAATCTACAATTTAGGGATTGTCTTGTCTTTCATTAAGGCAGTGGTTGTGTGTGGCTGAAACCTCAAATCTATGGTTTTTAGCATCGGGAAGAATGCATTTTTTGGATGCAAACACATCCATAAAATATAATAGATGTGCAGATGCCACCATAATTGTGTTACTTTTCTAAGTACTATGGTCTGCTGGGCCCCTGTAGACATGGCAGTCAGCGCTTTAATGGAAATAAATGATCTTTGGAAGTTCTCAATCCCTAATCTAGATTTTTCACTTAAAATGATCTTCCATGTGTCTTGTCAGAGCAGTGATTCATTCAGGGCCCTTGTGGACAGCAGATGTTCTTAAGTTACCTTCTAAAATGGAGAGGGTAGTTATTATTTAACATGATGGTAAAAGTTCCAAAATTCAATAGTAGCAAAAGGGGTTTTCAATCTCTGGAATATTCCCTTCTTGTCAGAGAGAACCTTTCTGTTTCTTCTGAAGAGAGTTGTTCGGTGCTGCATCTGAACAGCAATTAATATTCAGAAGAAATCTGAAAAAAAAAACAGCGATTGAGAAATATTTTGCCCACTTGATTCCTTGCCTTTAAAAAACAAATTCAGATATTGACTTCCCCAAACTATTTAAATCCTATCCATCATTCAAAGCCAAGTACAGGACTTACCTTCACCAGGAAGCCTCCTCTACTACTCAAATTCTCATTTATTTCCCTTTCCTTTGAATTCCCATAGTAATTATAGCTTGAATTATTCAAATTAAGGCCTAATTATATATTGGTATGTATTTTTCCAGTTGTTTCATGTATGTTAAACTTATCTCCTCAACCAGATTGTAAGTTCCTTGAGGGCATGAATTTAGCAATATATACTCCTTCAGAGCTGAAAGCACATAGCAGGGACTCAGCAAATACTTGCTGATTGATAGATGATACTGTATGAGCAGAGTCTGCGTCAGACTAGTTTATAATTTTTCCCTTTTAACTCTGATTTGTATTTTATTTTCCCTCTATTCATTCCTCTCTCTCCTTTCTTTTCCTTCCTTCCTTCCTTTCTTCTTCTTTCCTACCTTCCTTCCTTCCTTTTTCATTCCCTCCCTTCCTCCTTCCTTGTTAATAAATTAGAAAGAAAAACTAACTTATCAGGTGACATTTGAACAAAGTGTTAAGTAAATGCCACATTCGTGGTCATTAGTATATTTTAGTCACTTTCTCCCTGGAGGACTATTTCTGCCTGAAAAGTGAGATTAGGTAGATAAGTAATAGTATACCTATTTATGGATGCACAAGATGCTCATCAGGCTGGTAGAACAAAGACAACAATTTCACAGGATGAGAAGGCATTGATGGAGCTGCTGTCTGCACCAGCGATGAAGTGCCCACATAAATGAGGTCATAGATCTTCTGAATCATTGACGTATGGTTACTGATGTTTTTGTTTGGCTTTGACTGGGCCCATGATTTCATCAGTGTAGGAGAACTTTGGGTGAAAAGACATTTCTAACAATGCTGATCTGCACCTGCTCTCCAATTTATAATCTTAGAAATTTGCTTGTAGTATGAAGAAGTTAAGTGACTTTGCTAGGGTTACACAGCCAGTATGTGTTAGAGGTAAGACTTGAACCCAGATCTTCTTGGTTCCTGACTCTGAAACTGTCTGCCTATTTTGCTATGGTGCTTTTGATTGCAGTTATTGATATTAATTAATAATCTTTTAGTACATTACTGCCAATGACAATGTGTTCAAATAAAGAAGTGATGACCATGTGTTAGGGATGTTGTAGAAGAGATTCCAGCTCTGGAAGGGAGGTTGACCCTCTAAAATTCAGCATGGTCAAGGACCTGAGGTCAGGCCAGATGAGTATGAGTTGACTTTTTAACTCGAGAAAGAGAAGATTTTGGGGGATGGGAAAATATTGTCTTAAAAAGCATTTTAAAGGGCCCTCATGTGAAAGACAACTAGATTTATTCTTCATGGATATGAATGGGTAGAAATGGCAGAGGCAAATTCTGACTTGATGTAAGAAAAATAGGTTCTGATGATCAGAGCTACTCAGGAGTGGACTGGGCTGCTTAGTGGGTTCCCCTTCACTACAGGTCTACATATGAGACATGGATGGCCATGTGGTAGAGAATATTGTAGAGGGGCTTCCTAATTGGATGTGTGTTGGTTTTTGAGAGCCTTTATAATTCTGAGGTTCTATCTTTTCTGGGTGCTATTTTTTGTGGCTTCATTTGCCTAAAATTTTCACCATTTCTCTTTAGTGACAGAAATTCTCAGAACTAGGAAGTTTGGGTTTCATAATTTCAGTGACCACGTGGTCTTTCTAGGAAGTTTTGAATTGGTAGACGAAAGCTGTGCATTCTGCAGTTTCATTTCCCTGGGGTTGATTCTCTGGGGATTAAGCAGGAATTCATTCGAGTTTTTTCCCCATGCCTTGTTATGTGTTATATTAGCAGATGCTTCAAGTAATACGAATAGGAAATTAAGAAGGAAGAATATAGGATTTCCTAACAGATTAGCAAGTGATGACTTTAAATAACAATAATGAGTCAAAGACACAAGACCTGATAATGACATATGGACTCAGACTGAGATTTAGGGAGGAAAGAAAATGGAGCAGACAAGTCCTCAGAAGAAACCTAGCCAGACAGAGACAGAATCTCTTGTCAAAAGTTCCCATGAAACTTAGGTTGGACAGGGCCATTGCTATATGTTCTGTAGGCATTATGCTCTGTGCCATTCTCACTCTCATCTTACCTACTGAGTAGAATAGAATAGAGATCTATGACAAATTGAGTCTATTGCTGGCTGTTGGAGTCTGTTGACTCCCTAGACTCTTCCTTTTCTTGCTGTATTTTTTTAAACCAGACTTGTGATTCTATTAGCATGGGGAGCTCCTGATGATGAAACGCCCTCTGCTGGCACAGATCTGTAACTGTTCTACAACTTGGAGTCTTAAAAGATTTCCCTGGGGGGTGGGGGTTAAACGAGTTGACCAGGAATGCTCAGTCAGAATGTGTCAGAAACTATCCTTGAACACATTTTTTTCTGGTGCTAGGTCTATGGTTCTTTCTATTATAATAGAGGTTGCTCTAAATATTCTACTTCCATGAATTCCCTCTTAACCATATTTAAGCTTTTGTTTAGAATTTTTGTGTGTTACAAAAGGTCCAATCTTGAGCTGAGAAATGCCTGGGATTTCCTTCTCTTGAAATACTGTCTTTTTCATTTAGAACTTGAGTCAGAGGCAAATGGTCAAAAATCATGACTGTTTTAGGCTTCTGTCATGCACTCAACCTAGGCTGTACTCATGACTACCACTGTTTGGTAGTTTAGACATGGATTCAAGACATGTTTGATATAATCACCAGCACTGCTGATCTGTTACTGTA
The DNA here is from genome assembly GCA_028646575.1 of Pseudocheirus occidentalis. Taxonomy (NCBI): domain Eukaryota; kingdom Metazoa; phylum Chordata; class Mammalia; order Diprotodontia; family Pseudocheiridae; genus Pseudocheirus; species Pseudocheirus occidentalis. The sequence continues at coordinate 116,700,698 of CM053599.1, read as the reverse complement.
TATTGCGTATGGTATTACCAAGGGGGGAGTTTTATTGTCAAAAATGTTTTATTCTCGTCTATGAGGAGTCATAATAAAATGAATTTAGCCCCAAGCTTGTTGGTTCAAAACCTCAGAGAAGCCAAAAACAAAAATTACTCCGGCCTCACTGAGTGGTAACTGAACCTCTTGTAGCCAGTATATAATACCAGGAAAAGAGAGTACCCATTTTGGTTCCAAGCAAATTTTAATTACTTTGACTAGAAGGTTTCTCTAAGTCAGGACTCAAGTAATTTCTTAAGTTTAGAGCATGCCAGAATGTGTTGTGATATCCCAAGGAAGCATATTTTTTTTGTTTGTTTTTAACTAGACTATCTGAAAATTCCAAAGGATCTCACTGAGATACTTTTAAATGACATTTATGGCCCTTTGATTGGAGACAGAGAACAAAAAAAAGTGAACTAGAGATCAGAAGAAGCAGAGTGATATAGTAGAGAGAGCATCAGACTCAAGTCAGGAAAACATGGGTTCAAATTTTCCCTCAGCTACTTACTGACAATGACCCAGTCCAAAGCACATTTAACTCCATTGAGCATCAGTTTCCTCATCGGTTGAATGAGGATAATAACTATACCTATTTCCCTAGGTTGTTGTAAAGGCTCAAATAAATTAATATATGTAAAGTACTTTGCAAACCTTGAGGCACCATATTTAAAGTACAAATAATATATGTATTGGGCTTTTTATGGACAATTGATTGGGCAAGGGGACATAAAGGACAGTGATCCACAGATTTTAGGAGTCAAAAGTGGTGTAATGGATAGAGTGCTGGCTTTGGAATCAGGAAAACCTGGTTTCAAGTTCTGAATTTGACAAATGTTGGCTATGTGACTCTGGACAAGTCATTTAATCTGCCCATGTACTCCAGTCTACTCTCAAAGACTATAATTTGCAACCCATCTGAATGGGTAGAAGTTTCATCATATGAGAGCTCCCTTTGTGAAAATACAGGTCTGGACTTAAACAAAAAGTTATCCACTTGGTATAGGCAGATTCTGTGGAGAAATATTTATCTCTCCTTTTATGTTGAGTGTATGGAGCAGACAGGAGAGCGGACAGCACATAAAACATGGTGCCTGCCCCAGGCACCGTCTGACTTTAGAAGAGTTTGATTCCAAAACTCAGATATTCCCACTTGCTACCATATGCAAATAACACCAAGTGGGAATGAAAGAAAACCCAGAGGCAAGCTTCTCAAGGAACTGAGGATAGTTCAGTTAGGTCCTAACTGTTAGGATAAAAACAGCAATGGTGATTTGGCTTGCTGCGGAGAAGAAAATCCTGGGAAGGGAATTATGCTTTTTGTAGGAGTCCCATGTGTCTCAGACATGCAAGTTAGACACCAAGAGACGCGTGTTGCTTTATAATATTCTAATTTATCCATTATGGTGGGTTTTGTTTTGCAAGACTTAAGAGTACACACAGATATCTTAAATATATACTCACATATCCCTTTTTTCTGTCCCTTTGCTAGTCTGCCATCAATATACTTTTTTTCCCAAAGGTACGAGTGACATGAATATAACTACAACATGTGTAGCCCAGGAATACTCTGTCTTCTTATAGGGATAAAAATTGGGAAGAAATTTTTCCTATCCAAAGCTGTACCACTGAGAACTGGGTATATTATATAAGCTTGCTGCTCCTGATGAGAGAGAACCAAGTCACAAGGCTCCATCCACCCTTGTGAGAGGTAATGACTTGGACTCCCCTGCTTAAATCCAGCACCTAGGTCCTCTCTGCCCTCCCGCAAATGTTGGCTATTGGAAGGCTAAGAGCTAGATTTCCATTCTCTCCTTTCAATCGTTCCACGGGATTAGGTGGAAGGGGAAGCTAGCTTATTATGGTAATTCACTCTCAAGTTCGGCACTGGCAAGGGAACTCAGCGCAAGGCTCTTCCCCGAGTACAGCGGTGACAATTTGAACTTTCTTTCTAACAGGCTCTCATTCTGTTCCACATCCCTCCTGTCTGTGAAGGGAAGCCCTCGGGCCAGAATCGCCTGCTAGCGTGACTGCTCTAAGCACTCTGTAAAGAATTTTTACAAAGCGTAATGTAATGTCATGTTGACGGTTTAATTTCTGGAAGGACTGGGCTAATTACTTTTTCAGGAATGTGCGCAGACCCGTTCTCCGCTGCCTGGCGTTACTTTTAATAGCAGCTGTCACTTACCTTCGCTCTCCTTTGTTTTTCTTTCTGTCCCTATCCTGCTGATTTGGGGACCTGACCTTGGTTTAATTTAGTTTGTCTGCAGCATTCCTGTGAGTCATGTGCAATATTTTAATGGTTAATTACTACATTGTAACAACTTGTCAGAGAGCCCAAGCTGCGAAATAGTGGGGAGAACTGGTCTCCTTTCTTTGTGACAAAAAAGCCCTCTCTGTGAAAGAAGGACTGGATGAGAAGCTGCCGTTTCATCGAGCACAGAAGAGTGCTCGCTCACTCAGTAGCTACACCTGCCATGGGGGAGGGCATTATGAAGCACCAGTGAGTGGTTTTCCCGGTCAAATAGATGAACTAATATTTTTGAGGCCAATAGCTGGGGTCAATTTAGGGGAAAAAAATTAAAGAAGGGAATCCGGGTGATTAAAATTTACAGATTAGACTTTATTCTTTTGGGCTAAAAAGCAACCATGTTTGGAAGAAACGACATTACTGGCTCTTTGAGAGAGATTGAGAGATATGTCAGTGGTGCAGACTAGTGGTGGAAAGATTTGAACAAAGAATTGGACATTCAATTGAGACTATTTGGCTAACTAAGATTGCTTCAGTATACTCACTTGAGTCCAAATTCGTTATATCCATTCAATTCAGTAAACTTTTATTAAATGCCTGTTGTATGCAGAACTTTATGAGGGGTTAAGTATACAGAGGTTTTAAAAAAAATGAGACTACCTCAAGAAGTTTACACTCTGATAGAGAGTATGCAGGAATGAACAGAAATAAACATAATATATAACATAAAGTGTGGGGGCAGAGGTGAGATACAGATAAAGTAGTCTAGGGATATTTAAGTAGAGAGAATTCTTTCCACTGGGAAATTGATGAAACTGGATTTGGTATAATGTTTTCATTCATTTGTAAGTATTGATTGAGTGTTTATTAGGTGTATAATATTTTTGTTAGACCTTGTCTTGTAGATGTTTGTGTTAAGAGGGGAAACTTTTTGATTCTTGAAAAAAAACAGAACTAATTTCATAGTATAGGGAGTTCACAATCTTTCCTCATGTGGACATTTTTCCTTTATATCATAATAATAACTTTTGTTTCTATAGTTCCTTACAAATATTACCCCATTTTTTCCTCCCAACAACCTTGGGAAGTAGGTACTTTTATTATCCCATTTTGTAGATAAGGAGACTGAGGCAGATTTGCCCAGGGACTGGATTTGAACTCAGGCCAATGTGACTGCAAATCTCAAACTCTATTCACTGTGCCACGTAATGGTGATCATAGATTTACATCCTGAAGTGACCTTACAGGAGAGACCTGATCCAACCTCTTTATTTTGTAGGTGATGAAATGGAGTGACTTCCTTATGATCACAGATAGTACCAGGATTCAAACACAGGTCCTTTGACTCCAAATCCAGTGTATCTTTGCCAATACATCTTAAATCTTAAAATACTACTCTTCTTGGAGCAGTTAGCTACAAGTACACATGAAATCTAAAGCCACACCTCCCTCATGTCTTCAACATGAGAGGCTATTATAGCTTTCTCAGTTGGCCACATGTTTAAGCTAGGTTCCTTTGTGCCCTTAAACCAGAGGGATTAAAAGCAGATGCTCCACTTGTAGCCAAATAACTGTTAGATAGTGAGGGCTCCAGGTCATTGCAGTATTTATTACCATGATGTTTACCAAGTAAGAGCAGGCTCTTGCAATGCAGCCTCCAGGGAAGGGATGAGCCCAGGACTTCAGAAACAGAGGAAATGGGAAAAGTGAGGAGGACCTAAATGTGGAGAAGCAAACATTCACCTGACATGTTTGTATTTGATTCAACTACCTTCAAATACGGTGGTTTAGGGATTAGAAAGGTCAACCTGAGGTGTAGAACTGGAAACAGGGTTTTTATTTTATGCTAGAGGCCAAGAGGAAACTCTGGATGTTGTCAGATGGATCAAGGAAAAATACTTTGGTGATTGTATAGAGGATGAATTGAACTGGAGAAATATTTGAGGAAGAAAACCAGTTAGGAAACCATTGCAATTGGTTAGGCAAGAGGTGATGAAGGATTGAACTAAGTTGGTGGCTGCATTAGTGGAGAGGAATGGATGATAGCGTTAGATGGTGTGAAGGCAGAAATAGCAAGACTGGGCAACTGACTGAGCGTCTTAGGGAAGGTTGGGGTAGAGGGATGGAGAATAAAGGAGAGAAGGAAGGTAATGAATTTAGTTTTTGACATATTAAGCTTGCAATGTCTCTAGGATATCCTGTTTGAAATGTCCATTAGGTATTTGGTGATATAGGACTGAATTTCAGGGGAGGCATCATGACTATAGAACCATGAATCATATGAGTAGATATGATAAACCCATGGGACCTGACAAGATAATTGACAAACAAGAGAGGATTTGTCAGTTATTTCTATATGGGTTCCATATGTTGTTTCTCTATATGGATTCCATATAAAGAAAAGTTTTCCTAGTAACTAGTGCTGTCAAAAAGCAGCATAGCCTGACTCAGAAGTTAGCGGGATTTCTTATATTTGAAGATTTTCAAGCCAAGTCCGTATGACCACCTGTTGTTGTGGGTGCACCAGCAATTCTTGGTTAAGGTATTAGGTGAACTCAGTGGCTGTGAGGCCCCTTCCAACTCTAAGATTCTGACTGGATTTCATTGAAGAGTGCTGGTATTAGTGTGGAGTTGATGCAGTCATAATCATATCAATTAATAGGAACATTTGAAATGTCTCATGTGCTTTTCTTTGAACTCTGTACAGGGATCCTCAGTGACACTGGAGAACAGCTTGGGTGAACACCCTTCCCTGTCGTGTACTTCATTTGCCTCTGTAGATACTGAAAATTCTGTCATTTGGCCTGAGTCCTCTTCACTTCTCCCTCTACACTTTTCCTGGATGACCTCATCAGCTCCAATGGGTTTTATTATCATTTCTGTGAGGATAACTCACAAATCTGATCCCCAAGTATCTTTAAACCTGGGTTACTACAAGTAGCAGTAAACACCCTAGCATACCCAGGATGGCTGCTAGCACAGGTTCTTAAATCTGCTTTTCTAAAGGAAAGCAACTCAAAATGGATTAACAATCTTACTTTAATCAATCAAACATATATCATTTACCTAGTTTTGGGGAAAAAGTCAGCACCCTGAACTTCAGAGAATACAAACAGAAGTTACAACAGAAAATAACACAATTCAGCAGACAGAGCTTCCAGCTTCCATTACATTCCATACCTAGTGAGTTACCAGAGAAGGAAGCACCAACATCTGGGTTTTCAAAGCCAGGGGGAGGGGCGGCCCTCAATAGCTCATCAGAGTCTCATCTGGTCAAATTACACAACTCTTCACAAAGTGAGCCCCAAAGCAAAACCTCATATCAGGGTATATATAGCCTTCTCCTGGGTCAGAGAATGTCACAACCCTCTTGACCCACTGCCCAATCACAAAGTAACAAGGTGTGGCTGCTCCTGAAAAACAGGCCTCCCTGACACAGGCTCCATGTAACCACATTCAGCCTATTGGGGGCAAAGTATATTTTCAAATCAGGAAAGGTTATCAGATTTGCTTAAGCCTATCAAGGGGCTGAAGGGCAGGGAAGATCTTCAGATTTCCATTACCATTATACCACAACATTTTTTTTCCCCTACATGTATTTGTTTAAATCTGACCTCCCTTCTTAAATTCAGCTTTTCAAATTACATTACATACACGTCACTGTAGAAATGCTCCCTCACCTATTTCATTCATATCTACTTTTTCCTCCTTCCAGATCCATTTACAAATTTATCTTGTGGTGATCTGACTTAGCTGTATCTCATTATAAACACCCTCAAATTAATTTTTCTCTTCAACTGCTTTTTCCTGTTAAATGAGGTAGTATTATTCCTAATTTTGCCCCATGTTGTTCTATATTGTTTTTTATGCTGTTACTCTGTTGTTGATCCATTGTCTCTGAACTTGGTAAGAACATACATATTTTTTTTCCTCTTGAAGCTGTTTCTGGGGTTTCTTTACTTCTTTGTTGTGATTATTGCTTTACATTGTTTAGATTCCTCTAAGAAAAAGTACTATAGACACAGTATTTTATCTGATATTTATTATTCACTGATGGTAATTTTTCTTAAGTACATTGGGTTAGAACAGGTGATGACATTTTCTCATCTTAATCCTTTATTCTAATTTGATACTGATTTTGGCTTTGTTCAATAACCAGTTGATGGTCTGACTACCTCTAAACAGTTGATTTTGAATTGATTTCCACAGTGGTAAGCAGATGTTTCCTTTCTGGTAATAGTTAAGTTCACATTTTTTTTTCCTTGCAGAAAAAGAGATTTTCTTTATTTTTACAGTATTTTATTCCCCCCCTTACATGTAAAGACAATTTTAAACATTGATTCAAATTTTTTTGAGTTTCAAATTTTCTCCCTTCCTCCCACATCTAACCCCTCCCTAAGACCTTAAGCAATTTGATATGGGTTATATATGTGCAATTATGGTCATGTTGTGGAAGGAGAAATGGACCAAAAGGAAAAAAAACAGGAAAAATGTAAAGAAAGTGGAAAATATTATGATTAGATCTGCATCCAGACTCCATCGTTTTTTCTGTGGAGCCAGATAGCATTTTTCATCATGTGTCCCTTGGGATTGTCTTAGATCATTTTATTGCTGAGAACAGCTAAGTCATTCGTAGTTGATTGTTGTAAAATATTTGTAACTACCATGTTAAATCTAATATCCACTTGAAAATGTACCTGATAAGAGAATATGGTTTCATGCGGAATCTATTTTTCTGTTCTTTATATATATAAATGTTCATGTTTCTCAATAAGTTCATAGAAGTTATAAAAAGAAAGCTAATAGAGGAGATGGCAATATGACTTACAGACATTGTTTATAATTTGTTTACAGACATAAAATTTACGGTTATTGAGGTCATCTGGGAAAAGTTGCCTAATAATAAATTATTAAAATAACAGGTACAGAATCACATCAGAAATCTTGATTTAAAAAGCAGCTGAGTGGTAGGACAGAGGAAATTCTTATAAATTCAGATTGAAATTATTTATCTGGAAAATGAAGACTTTTTAATTTCGCAAGTTCCTATGTTTAGAGAAATTGGAGCATTCTCCCTCATCGCTTCCTGATTTTAGCTTCTCTTAAAGAACAAAAAGGGTAATCACTTGATTAAATACTGACTCCCTGGTAAGTGTCTTTTAAGAAACATTAATTTGCAAACTGTGCATACCCTTTCATCCAGCAATATGACTGCTAGGACTGTATTCCAAAGAGATCATGAAAAAAGAAAAATGACCTACATGTACAAAAGTGTTTATTAACAGCTCTTTTTGTAGTGACAAAGAATTGGAAATTGAGAGAATGCCCATCAATTGAGGGATGACTAAACAAGTTGTGGTTTATGAATGTAATTGAATACTCTTCCTCTATAAGAAATGATGGGCAGATGGATTTCAGAAAAATCTGCAAGGACTTACATGAACTGATACTGAGTGAAGTGAGTAGAACCAGAACATTGTATACAGTAATAGCAACACTGTATGATAATCAACTATGATTGACTTACTTCTTTTCAGCAATTCAGTGATCTAAGACAATTCCAAGACTATAGATGCATAATGCTATCCACATTCAGAGAAAGAACTATGGAGTCTGAATGCAGATCAAAGTATACTATTTTCTCTCTTTTGTTTGTTTGTTTTGTTCTTTCTTGTGATTTTCCCCTTTGGTTCTGATTCTTCTTTTACAACACAACTAATGTGCAATTATGTTTACATGATTGCACATGTATAACTGATATCAGATTGTTTGCTGCCTTGAGGAATGGTGATATAAAGGAAGGAGGGAGAAAAAATTTGGAATTCAAAATCTTACAAAAATGAATGTTGAAAACTATTTTTACATGTAATTTGATAAAAAAACTACCAAAAAAAACCGAAGAAGCATTAATTTTGTTCCTGAAAATCTATTAAGCCCCGCTTTCTCATTTGACAGATAAAGAAACTGGGACTCAGAGAAATGAAATAGCTTCTCAAATGAAATAACTTCTCAAAGATTCCATGGCCAGTCACTAACAAAGGAGGGTCTAGGGTCAAGGTATCTGGTGCTATGTAATAAACTATTAAATCACTATTAAAATAATATTGCATTTACTCTTATTCATCTTTTTATTTTTTAATTTTTTAAAGAATAAGTAAGTGCCTGTTATGTGCATAGCATTGCTCTAAGTGCCTTATGGTAACAGCAAAATCCAAGCCCTTGCCTTTGGAGATCTTTTTGTTTTAAATGAACTGCTGGGACAGTAGGTTGTGCTGACACTGTAAAATTCAGATTCCTTTAAAACAATATGACTTATGTGCAGGGTTTCCCCATGTTGGACTCTAATTTAGGGAGATAGCTGGTGGGAGAGAAGGCTGTGGTCTCAAGAAAAAAAATTTTTTTATTAAACTTATAATTTCACTGGTGTAGGTAAACTCCTTACAAAGAAACACCCACTCATCTATCTAGAAAGGCAACTATTCTACAATTTATAGCTCATTTGCCTGAAACATTAAGATTAAGTGATTTTCTTGGTGTCATACAAGATGTTATGTGCCAGAGGTAAAATTTGAGTCCACATTTTCCTAACTCCAAGGCTAGTTTTTCATCCATACATCTCACTGGGATTTGACAAGAGACAAGAGGCTTGAATACATAGGATTAGCCTGCAAACTTGCTACCATCACTAAGGCAAGGTATATGAGAACATCCATTACCTCCTCCACACTGCTCCTCTCCTCCTCCACGGCTGTTTTTTTTAACTTTGTTTTCCCTTTCTAACCTCGATCATCATTTTTATCCCATCTCACTTCAGTAAAAATGCCCTCTGAGGGAAGAGGATGAGGGAAGAATCACTTACTGTTAATTACCAGGGGTTCTGACACCCTCTTCTCCCATGAGGGCTCTGGCCCCTGTATCCCACAAGGATAACCCTGGTTATGTGAACTTGAAATTAAGTGAGGTTAAACTATCATACAAATTTACTAAGAATGTGTGTAGATATCATCATGAATATTAAAATATCAATCAATATAAGTGGCACATATTATCTCTAATTTCGACGCTTTTGTATAGACTTAGGTTGAAGAATTGGTAATTGGCTTTTTATTTTCAAAAGGTTCAAGAACATACTCTGTCTAATTTCCAGCCATACGCACATATTTTTCAAAGGCATTTAGAATTCACCAAATTTCCATTTTGTTATTTAATTAAGGTTCAGTGTGTCTGATTTAAAAGGCTGAACAAACTTTTTCACCTGTTTTTTTTTTATTTTTAAGTATTACTCTTGATCCTAGCAAACTTCCCTCTTTTATAGAAATATTTTGAAACGAACCAAGTTAGTCCATGGATTTGTTTTTGTTGCAAAAGAATCAAGCAAACATGTTAACATTTGATTTTCTAGCACCGGAATCGGAAACAAAATTCTCAGCAACTTCCAGCGCTGTTGAGAGATATTTTTCTGATGCCTGTTGTGAGAAGTTAGGGTATGTAAAATAAATGATGTATGGAGCTGTAGGAATGCGACTTTTTCCAGACTACCTTATGTCTAAGGAACATTAAACATAGGGTTCTCGTTTAGCAAATAAATAACCATTCATTTCAATGGCTGCATAGTCTGGACTTTTGTGCATATTTTTGCAAAGATAAGGAGAGGCCATTAGGGATTTAATATAAAATAAATCGCCAAGGGGTCTTCTTGTAGTCCTAGTCTTTCTGCCACATGGTGTGTTACTAATGTGCATAAATGGGCTTAAATGAATTTGTTATCTGTATTACATTTGCAGTATGTATATATTTATATATTATTTTTTAATTGTGTTTAAAAATAAAGCATTAAATACATCATTTTGGTGTGTTGAAAACGTACAGTACGTAAATCAATCAGCTTCAATTAAGTATCCAAAATGGCAATGTATGCAATTTGCCTGTGGGTGAATTTACCCCACGGAGTTTAATATATTAATACTTTAGCTTTCAGAACTCAGAGGTATCCTTATGGTTAATTTGTTACCTTATAAGAATGGGATATTGCGATCCAAGATAAAGCAATGAAAGGAAGGGGGGGGGGGAGGAAGCATTGATGAGCCACAGAAAGAATCTACTGTTTGGCTTTTTTATTGAGGCCCTAGGTTAGATTTTGAATGTTGTTATAAATAGTGATGGCCCTAGACCAGCTAAATAAGTCTCTCTGCTTTCTTGTGGCAGTCCTTCCATTTTTATAGATACAGAAAGAACCCTGGTAGGAATTTGAATGAGTTATTCATTTAAAATTGCTTCATAATCACCTTTTTCTTTGGATTAATTTGATAGTGGTTACTGGGTGGTGGGGTCTGTGTTCACCTTTGTGACTTTTGTCCGGCTCAATGGCATTTTGGTCAAAGTTTATTAATTATCCAGTGGTCCTTTTGCTGAGCATTTATTAAGGATGTGAGGTGAGCAAAGCATTATGTTAGACACTGGGGAGACTATAAAACTATTTACAAATGTGGCCAGTTATTTAATATCTAGCTCAGTCCTGATCTGTGACCCTTGGTACTATATGTCTTCATCTTACTCCTCCTTGGGTTCCACCTCTTCCACCTCTCCTCACTTTGTCCCTTTGGTTCTAAGTACCATCAAGACAGAAATGTCTCTACTGTTCCACTTACATTAGCTTCTTCTCTAGTTAACCAACCTATATGTGTATTGTCTCCTCCGTTATAAACTCAACTCCTTGAGGGGACACACAGTCTGCTTTTGATGTTTGCATCCATATTGCTTGTTGTTGTTGAATCCTTTTTCAGTTGTGTTTGACTCTTCATGACCCCATTTGGGATTTTCTTGGCAGAGATAATGAAATGGTTTACCATTTTCTTCACCATCTCATTTTACAGATGAAGAAATTGAGGCAAATGGGGTAAAGTGACTTGCCCAGGATCACACTACTAGTAAGTGTCTGAGGCCAGATTTGAATTTAGGAAGATGATTCAAAGGAAGATGAGTCTTCATGATTGTACTCTATCCCCTGCACCATTTAGCTGTCCATCCCTTGTACTTAGTACATATTAAAATTTTAATGAATGTTTTCATTGGTTCAATCAATCATAGGATTACAAGGTTATACATTTAGAATTAGAAAGAACCCTGCAAGCCTTCTATCCAATACCCCTATTTTACAGATAAAGAAACTGAGTTCCATAGTTAAGTGACTTGCTGAAGGTGACACCAGTAATATGTCAGATGTAGCTTCTCCAACTTTGAAACAGTTCCCATTTTACAGTACCACATATTTATTAAGTGCCCACTGTTTGCAAGGTACTGTTTTAGGTTCTGAGGATATGAGAACAGGATTACAAAAAGATCCTGCTATCAACAAGGGTATATATCCTATTGGGGTGATACAATAAGTACCCAGGTACAAGATTATAAATTTCAATACAAGATTTTGTCCATGGATTGAGGAAACTTATTGCTCTTTAGGGGGATAATACGTGCATACAAATATGATCAATCATTTCTCGAGGAATCCTTATCCTTCCAAGTGAGCTCTTGGTGATCATTTTTATCTGATTTTACTGAGATGCAGATGTTCTCTTCTTTGGTAAAATAGAACATAAAAAAAGGGCCTGGGACTGATGAATTGATGAAACACGTGTTAGGCACTGTGAGAGTTCAGAGAGGGAGAGAGAATTTCTCATGGGAAGATGGAGGTGATACTTGAACAGGGTTTGATGTACTCTTTCAGAAGGTAGGAATGAGAATGGGAAGGACACTCAAGAACATTTTAAGCAGATGCTGGAAGGTAAGTAAATGCAGGCTATACTTTGGGAACAGTTTGCCTCAAAAAAGTCATCATGTGACATAAATCTTAGAAGACGGGAGTCCAATTAGGAAGAAGTAGGTATTTGAAATATTATTTGATAGGCCATGGGGAAACAATTTAAACTTTTTAAGCTTAAGATAGTATATAGGATACGTAATATAGGATGTCCATATAGGATGGGTTGGAAAGAACCCAAAGATAGGGAGATTAATTAGGATGCTATTGCAATAGTCCAGATGATAGCCAGTAAGAAGTGGGCAATGGAAATGTGAGGGAGAAGGGAAATAGAAGAGACATATCATGAGAATACAATCAATGTAATTAAATTTTTATTTTATTGTTTGAATTCAAACACATTCGTTACCTGAATGACCCTGAGACAATCACTTAACCTCTGTCTGCCTCAATTTCTTTACCTATAAAATGAAGATAATGAAAGTACCCACCTCTTAGAGTTGTTGTGGGGAGCAAATGAGATCATATTTGTAAAGTGCTTAGCATGGGACCCAGCACATAGTAGGGTTTTAATAAGCACCTTCTTCTTCATAGAATTTAAAGAGATTATATGCATACACATATTATTCATTAAGCAAAACTGGATCTCAAATGATCAGAAAGTGGTTTTGATGCCATGTGTTTTAAAAATATAATTACTCATATTATGAGACTTGTCTGTACAATTTTAAATGTTCAAATTGTAGAAAGCTCATTCTTAAGACATGTAACCATGAGATGTCTCTGTGTGTTTTTGTATTCCTTTTAATTGTCTCCTTAATGAAATTATATTGTTTTTGCATCTGTGCTACATTTTTCTGCTTTGAAATCTGTTTTAAATATAACAGGATATTGTTGAAATCCTTATTTCTCCTAATAAGTTCTCATTACCAGTAAAGTCTAAGAAAGGCAAAAGAAATTCTTATCTATATTGTGGGCAGGAACAAGGATTTGAGAAGGAGCAAAATTTTAAGTGGCAGGTATGCAATATCTTTATGTCTATGAGTATTTTTTGGTTAAAAAAAGTAAAAGAGACACAAAATTATAGAATTTTTGAGTTAGAAGGACCTTCAAGATGATCAAGTGTCAACATGATACAGGAGAATTATCACTACACCTGAATTCTGAAGGTTTGATTTTGAGTTCCAACTTTGCTTGGCTCTATGACCTTGGGCAAATCACTTTAACCCTCTGCAATTCATTTTCCTCTTTTCTAAAATGGGGAGAATAATACTTGAACTATCTATCTTACAAGGTTAAGAGTGAAGGGGCGGCTAGGTGGTGCAGTGAATAGAGGACTGGCCCTGGAGTCAGGGGGACCTGAGTTCAAATCTGGCCTCAGACATTTAACAAGTACTAGCCATGTGACCTTGGGCAAGTCACTTAACCCCAATTGCCCTCCAAAAAGCAAAAAAAAAAAAAGAGTATTAAGTGAAGTAATTGATGTAAAGGACATGTAAATTCTAAATCATGATATAAATATAAGCCAATAATAAAACAATAGTTTTCATTCATCTCCATTTTCAGATGAGGAAACCAAGGTCCCCATAAGAGAGAGGAAGTTCAAGGTCACACCACTAATAAGAAATTGATCTGGGATTAAAAGACTCAAGTCTCTGGCTTCTTAGAAATCTTTCCCATCAGATCACACAGGCTCTCTTGGCTAATAGCTTTCAAGGGTTGTTGTTTTTTTCCTGAGCACAAAATCATTGTCATAACCATCTCATACAAGTGTAAAATGTGGTAAGCGCGCATGTGTGTCTAATACTTAAATCTGAGTGGTACAGAAACGGCTCCTCTAAATTTGACTAATTTATCATTCGTGCTTCCTCTCCTGATGTTATCGCAGCTTCAGCTCAGCTATTCATGGGGCACAGGCACCGACAGCAGGAGGTATTATTTTGAAAAATGTTCCGCATAAAAATATATCTTGCAATTTGTCCACACATTGTAGTGTGTTTGTTTCCAAAGCTAGTTGAGTCTCTGTACACAGTCATGTAGCACACATGAGTAATCTTCAATACAGGAAGATGGGTTGATTCCTGAATGATCGGTTTAGTCCTATAGTAATTCAGGTGGGCAAACAATTCCCTGTTCGTTCCAGGGCTGCTCGCGTGAGGGAAATTATACATTTCCTGAGCCCAGGATACCTGGCATTTGGGGTGGAGTAGAAAAAAAATTATTAAGTTCCTTATTATGTGACAGGTACCATGCTAAGCATGCTATAAATAATTATGCCATTTGATTCTTATAACAGTTCTGGGAGGTAGGTGCTATTATGACTCCATTTTTTAGTTGAGGAAATTGGCACAAGTAGAAGTTGGATTTGAACTCAGATCTTCCTCACTCTAGGCCCAGTGTTCTACTATGCCACATAGCTGTTTCATATGACACCTTTCCACTGGACTAACCCATGAAAGCATTACTTAACTTCACTTAGGTCAATGGGTTGTTTCTAGACAGAATTGCTCAGTTGGGAATTAGCCCTTTTGAATGCCTATCAGAACAAAAGGAGGATTTTGAAATACTGCCTTGTGTGGTTTAATGTTATTTATTTTGAAAATGTTTTCTAATTTGTTTTACATGATTGCACGTATATAACCATATTAAATTGCTTACAGTCTTATGAAAGGAAATGGGGAGGGTGGAAGGGAGAAAATTAGGAACTCAGATTTTATGTTAAAAAAGAATTTTGAAAATTGTCTTTGCATGTAAAAAACAAAAACAAAAAAGGAAAATGTACTAAAAGAGAATATGTAGGGGGCAGCTAGGTGGCTCAGTGAATAGAGCATGGACCCTGGAGTCAGGAGGATCTGAATTCAAATCTGGCCTCAGACACTTAACACAAAAAACTAGCCATGTGACCTTGGGCAAGTCACTTAACTCCAATTGCCCTACCTTCCCCCCTCTAAAAAAAGCAAAAAAAAAAATGTATACAGTGATAGACTGAATCTTAGACCTTGAAAAAAGTAAGTTGTTTTTTTTTAGCTGCATGATCTTTGACTTTTTCCTGCAAAAGTTCTTGAGTCAGGCCTTTGTTCAAATCCTGCATTGGATACTTACTACATTTTTACCATGGGAAAATCACTTAATCACTCTGAACCTCAGTATCCTCATCTGAAAAATGATGAACCTAGCCTAAAGTCCCTTCTTTCTCTGCATCTATGATTCTATGAACTCTTTCCTGCTATAGTCCTACTTTAAAGGTTATATGAATTCAGTTTTGTGAGATTTCAAGAAACAGGTATTGTCAGGGGTTTTCCCAGGAGTCAATGGGGCAAATTATATCATGTGCTACCCTTCCTTGCATCCCCTGCCCCACCACCAATTTTTGTTTTAAAATACAAGTTTGGTATTCTTTAAGTAAATCAAATACCTCCCCTCATTTAGAGAAAGTATCAGTCAGTTAATAAACGTTATATACCCAATATATTCTAGGCATTATGCTAATTACCCATGGTACAAAGAAAGGGAAAAGACAAATGCTACTCTCAAGGACTTCAGTCTAATGTGGGGAACAGCATGCAAGCATCTACGTGCGAAAATGAAATATGCAGGATAAATTGGAAACGATCAACAAAGGAAAGGCTTCCTGTAGAACTGGGATTCGAGCTGGGGCTTGAAGGAAAACCAGGGAAGCCAGGAGGCAAAGATGCTGTATCTTGACACATTTGTTGGGTGAGAATTATCATTTTAGTCATGGCCCCATTTGGGGTTTCCTTGACTGAGATACTAGAGTAGTTTGTCTTTTACTTCTCTTGTTCATTTTACAGATGAGGAAACTGAGGCAAACAGGGTTAAATGAATTGCTCAGGGTCACACAACTAGTAAGTATCAGAAGCCTGATTTGAAGTAAAAAATATGAGTCTTCCAGACTTCAGGCCCAACACTCTACTGTGGCACCTAGCCGCCCTTGGGGGGAGGGGGGTAGAACATCTTCAATTATTTACCTTGTGGGAATAAAAGGCTTGAACCTCTACTTGAATCAATTAAGACATTTCCCTTAGATGAAACAAGAAGTCTCTTCTTATTAAATGAGGGATCTGGTTGCCTCTCCCCCCCCCTCAAACATGCCTCAGTTTGTATAAAAGGAGAATTGTCAAGTCTGGCATAGACTGAATAGCAAACTGAATAGCACTAAGATGTGGTAGAGAAAGGGGAAAGAATGAGGACCATTAGTTCTATAGGCATCCTTGAGCAGAAGATTTGGACTGATACTACCAGTTGTTTCTTTCCCAAACTTCTCTGCCCATTCCTGTCTCTTAGCAGACACTGTAATATCCTTTTCTGCTTCTTTACCCAGATATTTTCAGTGTTCTCAATTTTGCCTCAACTGCAAAAGGCACCAGGGCAAGAAATAAATGGAATTTTCCTAAATGGTGGCTTAGAGTGATTGTTAGGGTATTCCTGACACTTCATTTAATATAAATTTCCTAAAACACCAGAGAATGGTACTACACACACCTGGGGGACCATTATATTATCCCAGGTTTAAAAGGAATTAATGATTATACTTATACATGTGAAATCTGGTTAAAATACATTTAAGATAATTGTAACCTGTGTGCAAGAGAATAGTCTTAAAAGGGGAAGGGAAGATATAAAATAATTTTTAAAATTATTACATGTTTATTTAGGCTTTAGTCTCTCTCCTAGGTACTAGAGATACAAAATCCAAAAGGAATCAGTCCCTGCCCTCAAGGAACTTAAAGGATAGTGGGGAAACCCTGTACATATTTAACTTAGTGCAAAATATATACAAATTAATATCAAAGAAAAACATTGCAATCTGAAAGGTATTTGTAGATGGAGAAAGGATAGGTGTTATCAGGAAACTGATCTCAGGCTTTACAACCTTTACTGTATTATGTATATACAATATACATACTATATACATTATGTATATACAATATAATACAACCTTGTATTATGTATATGCATCCCTAGAATGGGGTTTAGGGGTTTCTGCCTTTCCCTCTCCTCTATCTACTTCTCAGCAGTTTGGGGTGTTACCACCTTTTATGCCCACTACTTCCCTGTAAACCCTTTGCTTCCCAAAGTTGGAATCTCCCAGTCATGGAGCTCTGGACAATCATCCCTTAGGGCACAGCTTTGAATGTTAAAGACAAACTACTACTTCTAGTTGACTGTAGGCTGGCTCCTCACAATATGATTTATAGTCTTAAAAATAAGGGAGTATTGAGATCTTAGAGGCCATTGAAGTGTAGCATAGGTGACCTCTATGTACAAAATTATATCCGTCATGCACCATCATAGATTGTAGTAAAATTCTAGTTTTTAAAAGAAGGGAATTCAGTTTTGAGAACAAAAGTACTAATTTGCATTTTTCCAGACACTAAAAACCTTTGGAAATCTTTGGAAATGTGCATAAGCTATAATGTCAGTGAACTGCTATTTCCTGAGTTCTAAATAAAGGGAGTGTGGGCACTGGACAAAGTGAAACAGATACTTTTATTATAGCTTACGACACAACTGGTAGACTTGCAGAATGAGAATACAGTTCATTTAAGCTATAGCAACATGGCACTATAATCATTGGTTGAAAAATGAAATATGCTGCCAAACAGTAGTCTGGGTAATGTTATATTTATTATATTATATTGAAAATTGTATGTGTTAATATTTTGTTAATGTAACACATGGCAGACTTTTTGATTGTTTAACTGAACTGACTGATTCCTGATTTATTCCCGACCCCCAAACCACTACTCCTTGCCAAACTGAAAGGATTTGTCTTTGCACCATGTAAGTCCTGACTTCTATTTGCTCTCTGTGGTGCAGTGGAAAATGTACTTAGTTTAAAGTTACTGGACTTGGATTTGAGTTCCTGCTGTCTTCTTAGTTGTAGGACCAGGAGCAATAGTGTCTCTTTTCAGAGCTTCAGATTTCTTGTAAGTAAATTGAAGTGTACAATCATTACACTTCCTTTTTTGAACAATCATTATGATGATGCTCTTTGTAAACCTTAAAAACTGTTACCTGCTAGTTATTCTTCAGGGAAGACTTCATTAAGATGTTGGCATTTGAGCTGAGCATTGAAAAGTGGTTAGGAAATATAATTGGGAAATATTTAACAAACTAAAAAAATTGATATATTCCTGCCATCTTGAGGTATGAGGGAAAGAGGGGCAGGAGAGAAAGAATTTGGAACTCAAAATTTAAAAAAAAATGAATTCTGAAAAAGCTTAAAATGTAATTGGGAAATGTTTAATAATATAAAATGGAAGAAAATAAAGAAAAATTGTTAAGATGCTGATGCAGGTAGCAGAAACAGTGTGAGTAAAGGCCTGGAGATCAGGAGGTGCAGGGCATGTCTGAGGAGTCCAGCTTGTGGAAATATAGAGGATGCATATGGGAGAAGTAGGAGATGAAACTGGACAGGTAGGTTGGGATTGGAGTCTAGGAGTTCTTGAATTTTAGGCTAAGTTATTTGGACCTAATTTGGTAGAAAAGAAGTCAATAAATATTTTTGAGAAAGGGAGTGACATATAAACATAAGACCTGTAATTTTAAAAATATGAATCTGACAACTGGGTAGCAAGTGAATTGGAGGGGGCCATGCAGATATTGTAGGTAGGGAGACTAGTTAGGTGCAAGTATATTTCAATGGTCCAGGAAGTAGGTGAGGAAGGTCTAAGTAAAAGCAGAGTAAATTGAAAGGAGAGGATATATTCAAGAATCATTTTCAGATATAGAACCAATAGGACTTGGAAACTTCTTCCCCTCTCTTCCTTGTCTGGGGTCATAGAAGAAAAAACAATGCATCCTGTACCTTTGTCCTTCCTGTGATCTCTTAAGTAATTTCTCATGCATGTATCTATTCTCATGCATTTTCAGTCGCTCGTTCTGATGGGCCTATAACCATCTCCAATCTCAAAAAAAAAGAGAAAGAACCCTCTATCCTATCCAATCATATGTCAGCTCTGCCTCCTGCTTTTACTGCTAAACTCCTTTAAAAAGTGCCCTACACCAGATGCCTCTCCTTCCTTCCTGTTTCTATTCAGTTGTTTCAGTCATGTCCTACTCTTTGTGACTCCATTTTTGGGGTCAAAGGTACTGGAGTGGTTTGCCATTTTCTTTTCCACCTCTTGAATTTTGTCCCTGTCACTCTATTGAAATTGGTCTCTTAAGGTTCACTGTGGTGGCAGCGGTATCCTAAGGCCCTGTCCCATGGAGGTTAAGATACTGTTTCCTTGAAATTATCCTTGAATATTAATTTACTTAGTGGACTAAAGAGAGGCATTTGATGTCACTTTCTGGTTAATGAAATACAAATACATGAAATATAACACATGTAGCTCCAGCTCTTCCCTCAAGCTTCAGACCAGCAGACCAATATGAGTAACATGAAGGCAGCTAAACCACAGTCAACTGAATCATGGCTTTATCTCACCAAATACTCTTTCCCTGCTCAGATTTTCCTTCCCTAGCTATGCCTAAGTAAGTCTCCTTTTCTGCTAAATACTCCATGAGTGTCTCATATTATTCCAGAACTGAGCCCAAGGTATGTGACTAACTTATTTTTGTTTAGTCATGTACAACTCTTTGTGACCCAGTTTGGGGTTTTCTTCGCAAAGATCCTGGAGTTATTTGCCATTTTTCCCCCTCCAGCTCATTTTACAGATGAGGAACTGAGGCAAACAGGGTTAAGTGCCTTATCCAGGGTCTCACAGCTACAAAGTACCTGAGGCTGGATTTGAACTCAGGTCTTCCTGACTCCAAGCCCAGTGCTCTATCCATGATTCCACCTAGCTGATCTAACTCATTTATTACATTCACCACTGCCATCCCTTTCACCAAATACAATGGTTTATTTCTTTCTTTTAGTCCTCATTTTCATCTCCAAAGATTTTGTATTGTTGAGTGCCTATTCTCCCCTTTTTTTAGAGACAGAATACTCACTTCCTTTTTATTTTTTTCTTCTAAATTCCCCTTAACTCTCTACTTGGTCTACTTTTCATCTTTTTCCTGGAAATTAAATGTGGGTGTTCCCCAAGAGTCTCCTTGACTCTTTCCTCCCTCTCTCCCTTTTCTCCTTCCTTCTTTCTCTCTTCTCCTTCACCTTTCTTTCTTTCTTTCTTTCTTTCTTTCTTTCTTTCTTTCTTTCTTTCTTTCTTTCTTTCTTTCTTTCTTTCTTTCTTTCTTTCTTTCTTTCTTTCTTTCTTTCTTTCTTTCTTTCTTTCTTTCCTCCCTTGCCTCTTTCTTGCGCTTCCTTTCTTTTCTCCTCTCCCTCCTTTTTTCCTTGTGTTAGACAGAAACAGTGTAACACATGCTTAGAAAACTGTTACATGATTTTATGGAGTGGACATCTGTCATGAGAAGGCTGCCACAGAGGTTACTGAGAGCTCCTATGCAGGTTGTGTTGCAGGCTAAACAGGTTGAGTGATTGCCTCACTCTGGAGACAGGCATGCCTTTCTAGCCCCTCTGAGGCCTTTTAATGCCAAGTAAGTAGTTTATTAAATGTCACTGGTATGGCCAGAAAAAAAAATGCACGCACTCCTCTTAATGAGTAGGTTTCTAACTCCCAGGGCTGTATTATTTCCTGCTATTTCCCCAAACTTCTCATTGTGGTTAGTAGTGAAGGTTTGAAGTCCTTTTTGGGTGGGATTAGCAGGCTGCAGGAAATGTTCAAGGGACAGTGCTGTAAGGCATAGCATTACCTAGACCTGGGATTCTTTGTCTTTTTGTGTGTCTTGGATTGTTTGGACAGTCTGCTCACGCTTATAGAGACCTCTTCTCAGAATAACATTTCTAAATGTGTTAAACAAAATACTTTAGATTAGAAAGGAAGCCAATTGTATTGAAATCAAGCTATAATTTTTTCAGACCCCATGAAATCCTTCCATAGATCCCTTGGAGATTTGTGGACCCCAGATTAAGAACCTCTGATCTAGGATAGTGATCACCCTTATCTAATAACACCTGTGCGGCTGGACTCATCACTGCCCTTATTCTCATCAGATGCTATTTTATGCAAATTCAGGTAGCTCTGGCTGCTCTTCTGTGTCAGATAGCTGGAACTGAGCCACCTGAGCCAGTGCTGTTCAGTTAAACTCTGAGTCTCAGGTAAGTCTTATCAATTGATTGAGCACTGACCATATGTTAGAACAGTAGAAGTCTATGATCCTCTCATGCCTTTAATAGACAGGCAGAAGAGCATCAGGATGGTGTGTTGATTCCATCTATTATGCTCAAAACTAGATACTCAGGAGATCTATGAGGGCTCTAGGCTCTCCCTTCTAAGCAGAATGCCACCTACCATATTCTTTGACAATGGCCCTACTTTCTGGTTTGATGTACCTTGAAATTGCCCAAAGTAATTTATTATTGAGAAACTGAAAAGATCTTTTTTGTGATTAAACTCTTAGGAAGTGGGTCAGTAAACCAAAAATGATTTATTAAGGACTTAAGTAGGTGGAGGTAGGTGGTTCAATGGATAGAGCACTGGAACTGCATTGAAGAATACCAGAGTTCAAATCCAGCCTCAAAAACTTAATAGCTGTGTGATCCTGGCCAAGTCACTTAACTCTGTTTCTTTGTCTGTAAAATGAGCCAGAGAAGGAAATGGTAAACTACTCCAGTATCTTTGCCAAGAAAACTTGAAATGAGGTCATGATGAATTGGATTTGACTGAAATGACTAAACAGCAGCAACAGTAGCCGCAGATCGATATTATTAATTACAGAACCACGGAGAACAGGACTTAAGATGGAAAAGGTGTATGGGATGGGGAGACAAGATCCAAGAAAAATAATTAATTTAATTAGATCTAGCACACATGTAAGTACCCACCATGTTCAAGGCACAGTAAACAATAAAGAGAAAAAACAAGAGGTAGCTAGAGGTAC
The DNA here is from genome assembly GCA_028646575.1 of Pseudocheirus occidentalis. Lineage (NCBI taxonomy): Eukaryota > Metazoa > Chordata > Mammalia > Diprotodontia > Pseudocheiridae > Pseudocheirus > Pseudocheirus occidentalis. The sequence goes on along the minus strand of CM053599.1, from coordinate 116,678,760 downwards.
AGGGGAGGTCAGGAAGACCTCTGTTCAAATCCAGCCTCAGACGCTCACTAGCAATGTGACCCTAGGCAAGTCACTTTCTCTCTGTTTGCCTCAGTTTGGGACATTCTAATGGAATAAATAACACCTACCTCACAGGCTTGCTGGGAAGATTAAATTCTATGATATCCATAAAATACTTTGCAAATCTACATAAATATTAGCATAGTACAAATGCTGGCTTTTAAGAAGAGATTAAAAAAAAAAGAAATGAGCCTTGAGTAGTAGAAGGCATATGCAGAAAACTGATCCTGGAAGAAAATGCCAAGTGCTCTAATTCCTGCCTCTGGGGTAGAATGCCCTTGGGATGGCTTGTTCCAGCATCTGAGTTATTCATATATAATAATAATTGACAATGATATAGCATGTTAAGTCTTACAAAATGGGTCTCCTCTTTGAGCCTTGTACAACAACCATGTGAGGTCAGTACTTTCATTATTCCCATTTTAGAAATGATGATACTGAGAATGAGATGATTGGAGAGCCTTGGCCAGTATTACCCAGCTAGGAAGAGGCAGAGGTTAGTACATCTGGGAGCTGACGCCAAGCCCTGACTTTCCTGACTCCATGTATACACTTGACTCATAACACCATTTTAGTGGCAGTGATCAGACTCTACCTGAGTGTAGAAGAGGACTCTATCTGAGAAGTGCCCAGTCTTTAACTAATATGTTTCTTCTAGACCAAGGTTTCCTGGAGAGGTGATTGTTAAATTTTCAGCGTGAGCATTTATAACTCAAAAATCTACAAATCAAGGATTCATTTATTGTTTTGTTGTCTAGACTTAAAAAATGATAGAGAAAATGTTAATAATACAGATTCAACCTAAAAGTATGTTCTGGAAGCAGCTAGGTAACACTGTGCATAGAACACTAGCCTTGGAGTCAGAAAGATATGATTTCAAATTCATCCTCAGACACTTATCTTGACCTGTGAACTTTGACAAGTCACTTAAGCTTAATTGCCCTAAAAACAACAACAACAACAAAAAACAAACAAAAAAGTATATTCTGTAGATGTTACCCTCCCTGTCCCAGTCAGTGATTAAACATTCACCAAAGGTTCTTAACCTTTGCTGTGTGTTGGACTCCTTGAGAAGTCTGATAGAGCCTGTGTGTCCCTTCTCACGACAATGCTTTTAAATGCATAAAATAAAATCCGCAGGTTTACGAAGGAAACAATTATTTTGAAATTGTTACTATAATCTTTTTTTAAAGTTCATGTATTCCATCCAGGTCAAGAACCCTCACTCTCGGTAATGATCTAATAACAGGAGAATTTAATTATACCTTTCTCTATACAAATGCATTATATAAAATGAGTCAAAGGTAAAAATCCTGAGGTTCTTAGCAAAAATACAAATAGTATCTACAAACATTTGGGGCAATGGATTTTAGTAGTTTCCTTTACATATTTATAAGGCATCAATCAATCACTCTTTAAAGTTCCGAAGACTAATAATAATAGTAATAATAATACCAGAATGTACTTCTTTTCGTCTTTGGAAAGTCTGCTCATTAGCTTGCCTCCTTTGTATTTAGAAGCATCATTGAATTTCTAACAGTGTTGTTTCTGTATGCTTGCTGGATAAGATGACATTCCAAATAAACTGAACAGAATTAATTCAAGAATAAAAAAGTCATTTCTCTTTCAGTGTGTCTCAATCTGATATTTGCCATATGGAAGGCTCAGCATTACTCTCTCAGCAGGCCTAATTTATGGCAAACACACATCCAGTGGATATGCAAAAAACATGGCCTTCCTCCCTGTGCCTCCCCCAATTCCTTGACTTTATAAAACCCAGCACTTATCTATCCATATATCTATTTCTCTATCCATCTCTCTATCCCTCTCTCTCTCCATCTGTGTTATCTATCTATCTATCTATCTATCTATCTATCTATCTATCTATCTATCTATCTATCTATTTATCTATCTGTCATCTATCTATCTATCTAGGCTTTAACTATACTGATACCTTTCTGATTTCACCCATGGTGCCTGGTTGGGTTTTTTTGGGGGGGGAGGCGTGGTTTGGCGGGTGTAGAATGGTTGGGACAAAGCAGAATATGAACTTTGTAAGGATTTCAAAAAGAGAAGATCTTGACATCTTTCAGAAATTTCATCTTTACCTTGGGGCACAGAGGAATCAGAGGTGATTGTTTCAATGGTTTAGCCTTTTGGGAAAGGTGTGCTGTCCCTTTAGCACCAGCCTACTGAGTATTACTGTAGTAACAACAGATAGCAGGAGCTGTAGTATTGCTGTGGGATATTTTACCTTTCTTCTACTTCTCAGGTCCTGTCCATATTTTCAAGGACACCTCCTTCCCTAGTTTGTTTTTCTAATATTTGAGAAGTTTCTAAAACCTGTTTCACCCCCTTGTTTGCAAATTTCTTTATTATAGCCACATTTTTCTTTTTGAATAATGGATTAAATTTGTTTATTTTATATGAATGTTTTACAGATTTTGAAAATTAACTTACACTAATGGAAATTTTCTATATTAATAACATGATTAAGAAAGAAATCTCCCTGAATCAGTCTGCCAATGAGATAATCTGCTTCTACTTTTATGGTATTTTTATTGTAATAAATATAAATTCAAATTAAATATTTTAAAATTTTTAATTGCTTATTTTAAAGGCCAATAGGTGGTATAATGGATAGAGTACTGGACTTGTGATCAGGAAGACAAAAATTCAAATCCTACCGTTGACATTTCCTAGCTATATGTGTCCCTGGGCTAGTCATTTATCAACCTCAAATCCCTCATCTCTAAAATTGGGATAATAATAATGTCTACCTTACAGGCGCTAATGAGACAACATATATAAGATGATCTGTAAACCTGAAAACGCTGTAAAATGATAGGTATTTCTTATTATTGCGTTATTATTATTATTATTATTATTACTATTATTTTGCTCATCAACTAATTCAATTGTGAATTCCTCAAGAACAGACACCATACCCAGGACTCTGATTAATATTTGGCATATGCCTAGAGGTAAATCTCATCTTATTGTGTTTGGTAGATGTGGTTTTGTTTTACAAATTGAAAGTTTATGGTAACCCTGAATCAAGCAAGTCTATCAACATCATTTTTCCAACAGCATGGGTTCATATCATGTCTCTGTGTCACATTTTGGTAATTCTTGCAATATTTTAAACTTTTTCCATTATTATTATACGTTATGGTGATCTCTGGTCAATTATTTTTGATGTTATTATTGTAATTATTTGGGAGCGCCATGAGCTACACCCATATAGGACAACAAACTTGTTTAATAAATGTGTGTGTTTTGATTGCTCCACCAATTGGCTAGTCCTCCTCTCTCCTTCTCCTCAGGCTTCACTGTTTTCTGAGATATAACAATATTGAAATTAGACCAATTATTAACTCTACAATGGCCTCTAAGTGTTCAAGTAAAAAGAAGAGTTAATTGATGTGGTAAAAATAATTGTTGTCTTATTTTAAGAAATTGACATGGACTCCCCAACCTTTATCAGCCACCACCCCAATTAGTCAGCAGCCATCATCATAAAGGAAAGACCCTCCATCAGCAAAAATGTTAAGACTTACTGAAGGCTCAGATGATGGTTAACATTTTTTAGCAATAAAGTATTTTGGGCTGAAAATAATTTCTTTTTTTAGACATAGTACTATTGCTTAATAGCAATACTAGTACTAATACCAATACTTAATAGACTATAGTAATGTCAATATAACCTTTATATGCACTGGGAAATAAAAAAAAATTCATGTGACTCACTTTATTGCAATATTCGCTTTATTATAGTGGTCTGGAACTGAACCTGCAATATCTCTAAGGCAGACCTGCACAACATACAGCCTGAGGGCTACCAGTGGCCTGCCAAAGGATTTTGGGCAGCACATAAAAAATGTAGACAATGTAAAAGAAAGTAAAGATGCAATGAGTGCTTTGTCCATACCCTGCTTAGCTCACCTTCCACTAGTCACTATTGTACCTGCCATGTTACTTGGTGGGTGAGTTGCCACTGCACAGTATCTCCTGTGTGTCGCATGAGCTGTGGTGACCAACTATCATCAGTCCATCTCTACTTTGAGAGGAGCAAGAGCTGTATTTTTGTTGTTGTTGCTATTTTCAGTGCATACTGGTGTTGAGCAGGCACAAAGTGAGTGTGGCCATATGCCCAAGCTGCTGATGCCTACTATGTGATGAGTGGCAGCAATATGAAGACTTCTTCCCCTCTCTCCTTGCACGGCTCTCCTCCAAGTTACCTGATTGTCCGGTGCTCTCAACGTCAGATACTCAGCTCAGTATTTCTTTGTATGGGAGCAATTGCTGTGGTTTTCACATTACAATTTGGGGGGGTGACTTTGTAAAACGAGTGATCAAAAGAAACAGAAGATCAGATCAAATCATAGAGTGTTTAATCCAGAGCAGACAATAGATACTTGTCTACTTACATGAAAGATGAAATATTGTGCCTTGTGAAGGAATACAATCTTTGTTGCCATTTCTAATCAAAAGATTCCGACTTAAACAAATTGGACACCAATTAAAAATAATTAAAGCATCCAAATTGCTGAAAAATCTCGGTGGGTAACAATGGTAGGAAGTAAACTCAGAAAATGAGATGGCTGCGAAGGCTAGTTTTCAGATTTCTGAAGAAATCTATTTCTAACATGATTCTGAAGTGCGATAAACTGATGCTGACAAGAAGTGTAATGCATCCCATTAACTAAATATAAACAATAAGAAAACCTGAAAAAATGGATAAAAACTCATACTGCTTAGCAAAGTAATTTTAACACTAATGTTTAACACTGATGGGATTTCATAATTAATCAAAGTTTAAGTAATAAATGTAATTAATTGATATTAATTGAAATTTCCCTTTTTGCAAAATACTTTAATCATTCTTTATTTGGAAAGTGAGCTGTTAAAAGCCTGTCTGTGGCCTGTAGAAATTTAGCTTATTTCATTTTGGCCCCTCCCCAATGCCAAATTGTGTAGGTCTGTTTTAAGGTGTACCTGTATTGGGTAGGCATGTGTGTATGTCCGTGGTGTTGTTTGGTGTGTGTTCTCTGTGTTTTTTTTAACTCTTGTTAAGGTGCTAGACAGGAAAGGAAAATGAAGTTGTATGTGTGTCATTGCTGTGGCAATTGTGGCAGGGAGTGGATCTCCGAGCTATATGGGGAAGGGCAGAGGAGGTTGGGGGACTCTTTAGTGGCTAACTAGATTATTAGTTTAATTATTAGTCAGAAAGCTTTTGGATTTCTGCAGTCTTCTGACTGCATCCTTGGACAAGTCCCTCATCTGATAAATGTGAGGGCTAGACTAAATAATCTCTATGGTATCTTCCAGATCTGTTCCTCTGTATTCTTACTTCAGAGTAGTGAGAATGAATAAAAAGCATTTATTAAGTCCTTACAATATGCAGTAGCCTTTGAGAATTTGGAAATTGGGCCTGAGGCTACTGATAAATTTGGATTAATAAATCATTAATTAATCATTAATAAATCAACAAGCATTTAATAAGTGCCTACTATGTTTCAGACACTATGCTTCATACTGAGCACACAAAGACAAAAAAAAGAAACATTGCCTGCTATTTTTTAAAAATAATACTTTATTTCCCTCATTACACATAAAAACAATTTTTACAATTCTTTTTAAAAAAAATTTTGAGTTCCAAATTCTATTCTTCCTTCCCTCCCTTTCTCCCTCCCTGAGACAGAACCAATCTGATATGTTATATACAAGTAATTGTGTCAAACATTTCTATATTAGTCATTTTGTGCAAGAAGACTCAAATGAAAAGGAAAGAGAAAACTAGTGTGCTTCAGTCTGTATTCAGACATCAGTTCTTTCTCTGGAGGCAGATAAGCATCTTTAATCATGAGTCCTTTGGAATTGTTTTTGATCATGGTATTGGTGATCATAGCTAAGTCTTTCACAATTCTTCACTGTATAATGTTGCTGTTACTGTCTACATTGTTCTCCTGGTTCTGCCCAAATTTTTTGTGTCAGTTCATTTAAGTCTTTTCAGGTTTTTCTGAAATATCCTGCTTGTCATTTCTTGTAGCACAATAGTATTGAACATTTATCATTCTCAAGGAGCTTATATTCCATCCTATAAGGCCCAGTTCAAGCTACCTTTTCAGTGAATCCATCTCCTGGGTTCAAATCCTATATCTGAAACTTATTAGTTGTGTGACTCTAGGCTGTTCTCTTTATTATCTCTCCCAGACTAATTTTCATCATCTGTAAAATGGGTTTCATACTTGTGTTTTCTAACTCACAGGGCTGTTGTGAAGATCAAATGAAGTATATATCAAGGAATTTGCAAATCTTAAAAGTACAACACAAGTGCTATTTGTTATTTATTTGTATCTGTATTTCTTTAAAGAAACTCAGGATGATTTGAGGATGTATTCACAACCATTTTATTACATGCTACTGCTAATATGTAACAATGAAGAACAGGTATTATATAGCAGATTTGCAAATTTGCAATTTTCCTATTGCAAATTTCCTAATGTATCACAGATTATTGTCTTTTTTTCATGGCATGAAATAGATTTAGGGGTCCAATTTACTCTTCCGCTAAGACTTCTGAATCTGGAAGATCTCTTGTGACATTTCTACTCTCCTAGATCTGCTGAGAGAATTTTGTCTTATTTTCTTTTGCTTTCCTCTAAAAAGTAGGGCCATGGCATAGCAGATAGAGAGCTGGTTTTGAAGCCAGGTTTAAATCTGACCTTTAGCACACACTGCCTGTGTAACCTGACCAGGTGACAGACTCTCACTGCTCTAGGCAACTCTTTGAGACAACTCTGCTCACCTACCTTGGTAGAAGATGCCTCCTTGATTGGGAATTTTTTTAAGGGTCTAGAGCAGAATTTATTGTGCTTCAGCTGAAATAAAAAAGGCAGGGACAACAATCATGATCTCAGACAAAGCAAAATAAAAAAATAAACCCAATCAAAAGAGGTAAGCATAGAAACCACATCCTGCCAAAAGGCAACATAGACAATGAAGCAACATCAGCATTAAACATCCATCCATCAAACCTTGCCTGGGAATTTGATATAACAATGAAATCACAGGTCTAGTCCCTGTTCTGTCTTTCTGAAGTGGAAGGTTTTGCTGATGTGAGAAGGAGCCATTAGAACTTTGAAATGTTACAAGAGTGCACTCCATAGAGAATACTGGGATTTAAATAGGAAGCACCTACTTTGGGGGTGGGGAGTTCTAGGATATGAAAAAGGGGATTCTGGAAAAGTTGAAATGTGAAGGTGAAATATTTGGGAGCTCCCTTCTCGATTTTGATTAAAACAACATTTTGAATATACCATAAGAAATAGATTTGTGAAAGAAGTCATCATGGTAGGGGGCATTTCTTCTTCAGTTTCCTCTGTCAGAATCCTTAATACTCAGCCCTGGTGCCACCTCCTACAAGAAGCCTTGCCCAATCCCCAGTCTCCATTTCTCCAAATTGTCATACCTTAAATTATCTATTTACATGTTCTATCTGCCAGCAGAATGTAAACTCCTTGAGGGCAGGTACTGTTTTGGGGTTTTGTCTTTGTATTCCTTGTGCCTAACACAATGCCTTGCACATAGTAGGTGCATAATAAATGCTCATTGAATTCAAGATCATGATTCTTGATAGCCACTTTTTTAACTAGTTGAAGAACTTGTAAACCAAAAGGAGCTGGATGTTGCTACTTTTTTTTTCATCAGTGAGTTTCCTAGAAGAAAAAAAACAAAATTTTGAATGAAAGTGTTGGTTGACTTAAGGGCTCATGCCCTTAAGAGTTTCCCATTCCTAATTAAAGAATTTCACAACCAGGACTAGGCAGAGGCAGTTGCTTAGGGTGCCTAGGGAGCTATCAGAGGTTATATGTGAACATGTTTTCTCTAAAGTGCTTTCATAGATGGAGTAAGAGAAAGGAAACTCCATGGCATCTTAATCAAGTCAGTGTTGTTTCAAAGAACTGGTTTTAAGGAGGGACGTGGCTAAGGTTCTACTCTCTGTCTCTGTCTGTCTATCTTTCTGTGTGTTTCTGTTTCTCTGTTTTTGCCTCTCCCTCTCTCTTCAATGTGCTGTGCTCCCATATGGGCAACATTGTTGTTATTGGTCTGCCAGAAATCTAGAAGAGAACAATAGACCAAAGTGGCAATGTACTGAAACATCACTGCATCACTGTTCTCAGGGTCTACAGCTATAGAGTTACCATAACTATAATTACTATATTATTAGTTACTCTGGTAAGTAATCCTCTGCCATGCTACGCATACACACACACACACACACACACCTTGCTGAGGTAAAAAATGAACCCACCCAATACCAAATTCCTTGCCATAACAAATTGTGAGATAGTGAAGTTCCAGTATTGTAGGAAGGGAAAGGGAAGTTGTAAATATTAGATTTCTCTTTAATGGAAGCTCTTCAAAAAGAAGCTGGATGACCACTTGTTAGATATGCTATAGAGGGCATTCTTTTTCGATCTGGGTTGGACCAGATGGCTACTGAGAGTCCTTTTAGTTCTGAGATTCTGTGATCTTGGAAGATGGAAAGAAGCAATCGACAAATTTGGAAATTAAATTTTTTGAGAAATAGTAGCAGATGTTCAAAAACCATGGAAGAGGAGTAGGAGTAGAAACTTACACATGTGGTTGACTCATTTCAGTAGCTGTGTATCTAGATCTTTTTTCCTAATAGGGACAAATTTATGTCAGACCACCTACACTCTAGTGACTGGTTCACCTTATGATGAATGAATGACTTGTGTTTATGAGAAATTTATAATAACTGTCTGGTGCCATGAAATAGAATTTTTCTCTGTAGAACTTACTGGCTTATATAAGACTTTTCCTTTAAAGTACAATGGAAAGAGAAAAAGAAATGGCTTTGCAATCAGAGGTCCCCAGTTTATATACTGGCTCTTCCATTTACTTTGTATGACTTTGGCCAAATCACTTAATTTATTTTGGGCCTCAGTTCTTTACCTGTGAAATAATGAGGTTGAACTCTGAAATCTATGATCTTAAGTGAAATAAGTAACTCCAACTATGATTTTGGTTATAAGAGCATGGATGCAGCCAATCATTTGGGGACTTGTATTGATGAGGGACAGAAGGAGAATTTGTAGATTTGGCCAGATCAGTCTACTTGCTCTTTATCATACACAGTGTTCCATTGTCTGTCTCCATGGCTTTGCACTGGTTGTCCTCCAGATATGAAATGCATTCCTTTTTCATCTCTGCTTAGAGAATACCTAGTATCTTTCAAAGCTCAGCCCACATGCCACTTCCTACATGAGACTTCTCTGGATTCCTTCTGCTGTTAATTCCATCACACCCAAATGCTTCCTTCCTCCCTTCCTCCCTCCCTCCCTTCCTTCCTTCCTTCTTTCCTTCCTTCCATCTTTCCTTCCTTCCTTCCTTTTTTCCTTCCTTCCTTCCTTCCTTCCTTCCTTCCTTCCTTCCTTCCTTCCTTCCTTCCTTCCTTTCATTCTTCTTTCTTTCTATTATCTATCTATTCTTCTAGAAAGAATTTTTTATTAATATATGATTTTTCTACTCATTTTTATGCTTAGGAAGAGAAATGACCAAATCGAAAGAGTTCACCCGTGCTCTCAGACTTTTCTGTAACGTAAATAATTTTGAAATCACAATTTATAGAGTTCTTGAATAAAGAATATTTCTCAGCAAAGATTGAGCAAGTGTCCAAAGTTTAAATAACATGTCAGTCAGCAGCTTGCTTCATCATATAGAACAACAGTCAGAACTTTCCACACACCCTTAAGAAATTACTTTCCTATGCCCTGTATTTATTTTGAATTTACTTATATATGTTTATGTTGTTCTCCCCCTCCCCCAATATAATATAAACTCTTTTTGGGAGGAGATCTGATACCGTTTCATTGTTGTCTGTCTATCCCCAGCCTCTAACATAGAACCTGCTACCCTTCTAGCTCTAAATCTGTGGTCCTATGGTTAATTGCTTGCTTCCTGAATTTTCTACACTCATGTGCACATTGAATATCTAGCTCTCTTTCTGACTAGAATTTTTTGTTTTCTCCTGAGTTCAAGCTTTGAGACAAGATTCCTATTTTGTTTCTGTGCTTTTGTTCCCTCTTCCCAAAAGCATCTACTCAAAACTGAGAGATTTCCTGTCTCCATATCATCAATAAAGGATGAGAATCTGAACACTATGTAGAAGACCAGAGACTTGCTGGAGCACCTGAAATGACTTTTTTTTTCTCACCTACTGCCTATATTTTCTCAGGACCTGGCAAATGTTTCCTAAGAGATGAGAGCATATAAATTCTGGCTTCCACTGAGAATTGAATATTCCCCAAACTGCCTGATGTACAGCCCCAGCTGAGTCCTAATGCAAGTATTTTGCTTAAGAGAACTCGTCAATGCGAGGTGCTTCTAACAATATGTGTCAAGCAGTGTGTAGCTGATGGTAGGAGTTAGATTTATGCATATTGTGGTTGTCCATTTCCAGCTGCTTTTGTGGAGCCAAACTTTTTTTATGTTAACAGATCACATTATTATCGCATTTAGAGAAGAATAATGAGATCTGGCAGTGATACATCATTGGCAGCTCATAGTGCCATTTGAAAACATGCTTGTTTTTAAGTCTGTAACAATGGGTCAAAGAAAAAGAGAGAGAAAGGCATAAAAGAAATGTGCTGCTCTTAGCACCTGCTCCTTGCTTGCTGGGTTGAAATGCATTATTGCAGGGGGTGAGACTCTGCAGTGGGCCATGGGGTCTTCATTTCCCAAGACAACCAAAATAGAGAAGTAGACTTCGGGAAGTTGAACCAATGGACTGTGGGGGATTCACCAAAGTTCTGAGGAGCATTATGGGATGCTTGCAAGTGGTGTGTCAGGGAAAGAGTGACTTTATTTTTATCATTATTATTATTATTATTATTATTATTATTATTTTGGGTTTTCCAATTGAGTTGCATTCTAGGGAAATGTCTGAAGTTGTGAAAATAAATGTTCAGTTTTCTAGTTATTTGTGTTCCTTGTTAATAGTCTAGAGCAGAGATTCTTAAACTGAGTTCTATGGTTCACAGGCCTTACAGCAGTGGTTCTCAACCTTCCTAATGCCACAATCCTTTAATACTTGTATATGGGTGAATCTGCATGTGGGCGGACGCACCTGGAGACAGATAGAGGAGCCGTGTCTTGGTACCTAAGACCATGGGAAATATGTGTTTTCCCATGGTCTTAGGCGACCCCGTGATCCCTGTGAAAGGGTCATTTGACCCCCAAAGGGGTTGCAACCCACAGGTTGAGAACTGCTGCCTTAGAGGATCTAGGAACTTGAATGGGAAAATTTTACTTCTTTATATTTATTAAGCTCTAATTGAAATTTAGCACTTTTATTTTTTTTAAAGTTATTCCAAGAAGGGGTTTACAGAGTTCATGAGACTACTAAAGGAGTTCGTGACCCCCCAAAAAGTTGAAGAACTCATGGAAGCAACACAGTGGATTACAAGCCAGTCTTGGAGTCAAGATAATCTATATTCCAATTTCAGAAGAGTGATGGGTAGGTGAAGGAGGCAGGAGAAGGAGCTGGGCTTGGGGTCAGGAAGACCTAGGTTCTAGTATGGCTTCAGACATGCTGGTTGTGTAACCCTGGGCAAATTATTTAACCTCAAAATGCTCTAGACAATGTTCTAGGACAATAAGTTTCAAAGAAGGTGCCAGTTTACCTTAGATAAACACAGTCTCTTCACTTACGAATTCCATACACAGCTGAACTTCAAGGTCTACTAATCTCTCTCTTTCATCCCCAAGTAAAGTGTATGGATGTGGGCAGGGAGGTGTCAGTCTAGAGAATCCTTGGTCAATTAGGTACTTTCTTTGTCAGCCAATTGCCTTGAAGTTCTGTTTATTCTATGATTAGGGCAGCAGTGGGCATTCCCACCTTTCACTGGGAGATGCCTCTCAAGTACCTCTGAACTAGTAGTCTCTAAAGTGAGAGCCAGAGCTCTGTGGGGAGGTTTGGAGGGGGGGAGTTTGGGGGAGGGTAGGAGATAGCCTAAGCTTGAAAGGATGCTATTCCTGAATCAAGGGATGTGTGATCCACTAATCAGAAGGTGGGAAGCTGGAAGGGATCATATATTACTGACTTAGTGATAGCTAGTACTTAGCACTCTTCAACTATAACTCTTCCCTTCAGTGTGCAAATTTCCAGTCTGCCCCCTTCTGCTTCAGTGGTTGGTCCCTCAAGGCAGTTACCTAGGTTATAACCTAAGTCCTACACTGGTCATCCATAGCACTGACTGAGTAGGTACCATTGGGACAATTTTCAAACCCCTCCCTTCAATCTCCCAGCATACAACCGCCCAGCCTCTAGATCACTTTGTACCTTCAGTCCACTGCACCCTCCCAAACTCCCGCCCCAATCCATCTCCTCTTGTGGCTACAGCACTGGGGGGCAGGGTAGGCTCTGACTTCAAGTCAGTCAGCTGTGAGGAAGAGACTGGCCTTTACCTCCACCCAACCCCTCCACTTTATTTGGGCGAGAGAAGGTGAGTTGCATAGTTTGAGCAGGTATGCATGAGCTGCAATCTGCATTGCAGATCTTATTACATTATCTTCCATGCAACCTTCAAACCAGCCCCTCTTCTGAATGTCCTTCCAGCCATCCAGAAAGCAATTGTGGTTGTCAACTTCAACTCTTCATTCTTTTACCTTATATAATTAAGCAGTTGCCAAATACTGTCATTTTAACCTTCATCACATCTCTCTTGTATCTGTCCAATTCTCTCTACATAAACAGCCACCTCCATAGTTCAGATTCTTGTCACATCTTTGTGTGAGTTGCATAATATGCATAAGTATATGTGTATATAATTTATGAACAAAAAGTACGCAACTTCGGGGAGGTACCCTCAGATGTTTTACTAATGGTGTGTCTGATCACAAGAAGTTTGAAAACCATTGCTCAAATCTCATATGTTAAAATCTCATCAAGTTTACTAGAGACCTCATCAAATAGGGATTTCCTTGATCCATACCCCATCCTTAACAAGGGTATATAAATATTAAAATATTTCATATACATGTCAGATATTAATGTAACTATTGATGTTGTCTTCAAAGGATGAAACAAAATTATAATATTAATATTTTATAATGTGTTTCTACACTGATACATACTGACTTTGTGACTTAATTTCTCTGTGACCCAAGCAAATTGCAGAAGAGGTATCAACTTGTGTTGGTAGAGAGTTTACTTACTGGGATTTCCCTTTACCAATGTAATCACACTAGTCCCTGCCCACCCACCTACCTCTAGTCCCCCAAACCCCCAAACCAACAACTATAGCAAAATTCACTGTGACTCTAGCATTTGTTAATGTATTTAGAGCTTTTAAAGAAATTACTAGTATTTTGACCTTACATTAACTTGAATTCATGAGTTCTAGGAATTTACTATTGCCTTTATGAAGGAAAACTTTCAATTTGTCCAAAATTTACCAACTTAAGTTTCAGGGGACTACTCCTTCCCCCCTTCTAATATTCTGGGGTTTGGTGAGCAAGGATTATTAATGAGATTTGCCGATAACTCTCCCTAAATTTCACCTTTTGCCGGACCAAAGAATCCTATATGATGGGGTTCTCATTCAGCCAGTTTTGTAAATTAACAGTCATCTCTTTGAAAAAAACTGCGTATAGCACACTTAAGTTTAATACGCATTATTAATATTTTCTCCATCACTTTCTTAAATCTAGACATTCAACAAAACAGTAAGCTAAGCCCTGTTTTGAGCATTTTCTGATCTCTGAGGTGTACGAGATTCCCCTGAAAATTTACAATCAGTTCTTGGGAGTGAGTAGGAGTTGACTTCAGCATGTCCCTGCAATGTTCATACCCTTCTCTTCCTTCTCTCGACTTTTCTATTTACACACTTTAATCCTTTTAGTTACTCTAATTTTTTTATATCTTTGCTAAGACTGAATGAATATGTAAATACAGACCATGGTTTTGTAAAGTGGTAGAATAAAGTGTTATTTCTGATCCTTTTTGTATTTATGTCTCATAGTTTATTGGCTCTTTTAGCCTAAAGCAGCCTATATCCCATTGTCAGGAAACAGTCTAGAATGACATCCAAGGCTAGGTTCTGTTTGAAAGCTGAGTAGTGTTTGAATTATTTTTGTCTCAAATGAATTAACATAACACTTGCTGCCACAAACTTATTTGCCATTTTCCTGCCCATCTACAATCTCAAAAGACTTTCCTGAATTTTATTCCCATGGCTTTTTATAACCTCTAAGAACTTAATATCATCTACAAACTTGTAAATGCCACCGCAAAATCCTTTCATTTCACTTACAAAAATTCCAAATAAGATCAGTTCTTGGGGGGGCGGAGCCAAGATGGCGGCGTAGAAGCAGCAAAGCACCACAGCTCCCACACAAATACGCTAAAAAACTCATAAAATGGGACGCTAAACAGATTTTCAAGCTCCAAAACTCTCCACAAGACAGAAAGCA
>CM053599.1:116634340-116663695 GCA_028646575.1 Pseudocheirus occidentalis | reverse complement strand
CTAGAGAGGTGTTGGAGGAGGGCATAAAAGGGAACAGATTGTGGGAGGGGTCTTACAGTGTGATCAATGTTCTGGGCTGGGGGGTAGGGACAAAAAGGGGAGAAAATTTGTAACTCAAAACCTTGCGGAAATGAATGATGTAACCAAGAAAATAAATTAAAATTAAAAAAAAAAAGAAATGAGCTAAAGCTATGAAACTAATCCCCCTCACTTCTCCAGAGACCAAGGTTGTGTAGCAGAGATTATACCAGTCCAGTGTTTGGGGAAGGGTTTCTATGCTAGCTTTTCATATGCCTATGAAGTAAATGCCTATCTTAAATGGTTAAAGGGAATATGGGTATTTGGACTCCTGAAATTTGGGGAACATAATTGTTGGGAAGAGGCATGAGATTTAAGGGCAGAAAGCCTTAGGGGCTAGGTGAAGCATAACATATCTGGCCTTTAGGCATCTGGGGCTATATTAGTTACTTGTAACAATAGATCATATGGTCAGAAATGTATGGTCCTTGGAGATTAATAATTCCAACCCTTCAAACACACATTATAAATGAGAAAACCAAAGCACAAAGTGGTTAAGTGGCTTACATAGAATCATACAGATACTATTTATATGTAATAGGATTTGAACCTAGGTTCTTCTAACACAGTCTTGTGACATATCTCTTAGGTATAGAGGAAAGAGCCTAAGATGTAGGACCAGAGAATTAGGTTCCAAATCTGTCTCTTCCATTCCCTGTATGACCTTGAGGAAGTCACTTCTCTAATCTTCAAGTTTTTTCAACCATAAAATAAATGTCTCTATGAAAAAAAAAAAGAAAAATAATTATCCGAGATACCTCTGGGGGAAGCAAGGGACAACTTGAAACCTATGTATATGAGCAAAGAAAAATTTTCACTTATACACGCAAATTCTTAATCCTCAACTCCTTTACTCATTCAAAACAAATCTTGATATTGTCTACATGTACACAAGTTACTAAGAGTTAGAGAACATTTTAAAGCAGTTATTCTTACACATTGTTTACACTGTAAGCATCTCACTTTAGGGGAAAAAACAGAAAATGCTCCCTGCAACTTTTTCATAAAAGCAAAGATTGACTGACAGCACAATTCTAAGAGAATGTCAACTGTCCAAGACTAGTCATAATCTAATATTGAGTTATTGAATAGAGAGTACTTTGGCTCTTGATGGTAGTGTTTTGATAAATGTTATGTCTAAAATATAAGAAGAATAATTATCAAATTCATGAATCAGAATTAGATTCTGCTTAAAGTTCTATGTTTAAGTTTAAT
Source organism: Pseudocheirus occidentalis (assembly GCA_028646575.1). Taxonomy (NCBI): domain Eukaryota; kingdom Metazoa; phylum Chordata; class Mammalia; order Diprotodontia; family Pseudocheiridae; genus Pseudocheirus; species Pseudocheirus occidentalis. Next base: position 116,662,402 of record CM053599.1, on the reverse strand, counting down.
CATTGTCACCTTAATATCCTATGTCTTGATTTAAAATGTAAGCATGTATTGACTGAGCCTGCATCTCTGCTACAAATTCAAAAGATATGACAAGTCAAATCACTTAACTATTGATTTACCCTGATGACACAAGAGAAAACAAAAATGCTCAATTCAAACAAAATAATCAGTTGGCAACAAAAATAAATGTAAACAGGATTTTAAAGTAATGAATTTGCTAAATGTTATTTTCTATGATCCATATTAGACTTGGTTAATCTTTAGTCCCAATATGTACATATCACAATCTGCATGATTTAATAAAGGAACATGTTACACTTCACTTTCTTCTCACAAATAGCCTCCTATCATGAACTCTGCTAACTGGTCTGAATGGAAAAACAGCTGCTCTCTGCAAGAATGCTGGACGTACCTCATGGACAGATGGCAACCAATTCCCTACGGCCTAAGCATACAAACCCTTAGTTGGGTTGGTAACATTTGTATTAATCAATGGAAACACAGAATTTTTGAAAATTTGCTAAGGAGCTGATCAGAATTTTTAAAAGACAACGCTTTTGATATTAAAGTAGGATGTCTATTTTTCTTAATTTGTAACAAATCAAATAAGTTAGCCATCTGTTCTCAGAAGTCCTCAGTCCAAAGACTGGAAATAGACATGGATTTCTAAAGCTTTAACTCTCTGAGAAGAGTATCTTCAGGGCTCCTTATGAATAACTTTTCAGGAAATTTCTGTTTAATTTCTAAGACCATATTTAGAAAAGCTCTTATAGAAGATAATATTATTTGAAGCCTTGACTAACAAGCCTGGTCCTAAAACACAGCCAGCAAAACATCATTTAATGCTAATTTTTCATGGTGGAAAGAAAATGGGAATATTCTGTTTCTATTTTTGACACATAAAATCCATGATCATTCAAAAGACTGTGGCCTAATTATCCAGTCAGGAAATATCAAAAGAAATATGTCCACATTAATATATGCCTTTGGAATCACAATCCATAGAGCTTTCAATAGCATGTGGGTATGTATGTACATATACACATATATTCATATATATTTTATATGTGTGTATTTTACATACACATGTGTAGTAGACCAGATTTTCAGGGGCCCTGGCCCCATTAAGGAAATGCTCCCCTCTTCTATAAGGTCACTAGGCAGCTATGCAGGAAGAGTATAATCTTGTTGGGTCAATGCTATCATTGGTTTCATGAAGTCTTGTTTTTGGCTCCCTGTTTGATTATGCTTCTGGACAAGGTCCTAGAAAGAAGTCTTTATGCATAATTAACTTTGGGCTGGGTGGTCCTTTCCTAAGGAGGGTCTTTGTATTCAGGTTACTTAAGAATCTCTGCTATAGGGAATATAAGCCCTATGGATTTTCTTGTATCCTTGGCTCTGTATGAAAGGGTTCTGTAATAAACAGACTATTGAATACATCCCTGTCTCTCTGTCTTTCTTTTATTCAGCTGGTAGCTAGGCCATACAACTGTGCTGGACACAGCACAAATGAACACATGTATGTTATATAGTATACATATAAATCAAACACCAACTTATAATGTTTGTTCATTTCTGAGATGTAAATGATCACTTGAAAATTTAACAATCAGTTTTCATGAGCTAGTATGAGCTGGCTCCAGCATATCACCGAATTATATACTCATGTACATGTATACATGCACATATCTATCTAATATGTATGTGTGTGTGCATGCTTGTATAATAGATACTTCAAATAGCCAATAAGCTGTTTCTAGAAATTGAACAGATCACTCAGGATTGCTTATAGGAAACTGTCAAGTTTTTTTTTTTAATGATCCGTACTTTCTCCCTGAAACAAGGATCTAACTTAAATTCTTCTAGTGTGATACATGGTCATGAATTATAGTTCTTCTACAAACAAATGAAGTTCAGGATCACCCAGAGAGTAAAAGATAAAAGTATGATGGGCTTGAGAAGTCTGTCACACAAACAAGGAATTGTGAAACAGAAGTAAAATCAAGAATACTGTCAAGGAAATATATGACTAGAAAAAACAAAGAGATGGACTAGTCACACAGCAAAACATGAATACCTGAGAGCCTTTGTACTCCACTGGTATTCTTGTTATGTTCAGATAATTCAAAGAAGATCCCTAAGTTGGGTAGACCCCATGTGTCAAAGTTACAAGACAGCAAGGAGAGCTGTAGAGGAAGGAAGGTGTATATATAGGTTTACTTTACTGACAGGAGTATTAAAATAAATAATATTCAATTCATTGCAAGAGACATATTAGAGTATCCTCTAACTATAATTTTCCAAAATGAACTCAAATTGATGTCATTTTCATTTTCTACCTCTGTGGTTCTCTTACTTTTCTACTTAACTTCAAGCTTTGGGTTTGCAAACTTTTGTTTCAAGAAAGCCCAAAACATCTTTTGGGGACATATATTGCAATTTTCTCTTCCCAGGATAATTAGACTAATTAAATCCATCAAAAAATTTCAAACTGGAAGGGACCAAGAGAATCAATTCAATTCTTTCATTTTTCAGATGAGGAGATAATGACCAGAAAAGCTGAATGTCTTGCAAAGGCCATATAAGTAAGTCCATGGCAGAGCTGAGATTACAGTTGAGGTAGATATTCTGACCCCCAGTCACTTTTTTATTACTCTTCTACACTGGTCTTAGAGCCAGACTACTCCCAAAGGTCTTTGTAATGGGAGAAGGATGGATAAATAAAGGAACAAGTTGTACAAGTGGCTTCAGGCAGTTTAGCTTCTATTAAGAGACTCATGATTATTTACAGAAGTGGAGACAACATTCCCCAACTACTTAATTTCAGTTTTTTGTCAGTCAGTCAGTCAATAAAGATTTATTAAGCACCTTCTATCTGCCAAAGCACTGTGCTGAGTTCCCAAAAAACACAAAGAAAGGTATTATAAGCATTTAAACCTTGGAAACTTGTAACACTACAAATCAGGGTTTTATTTTTTTTTGTTCTGTTTGATTAATTGTTTAGATTTAAGATAGTAATAGAGAAAATGTAAATAACACAGATTAAACTTTAAAATGTGTTTATAAAATTGTTGGTAAACACTTATCAGCATACTACTGGTGGTAATATACAGTAATACAAGGTAAGAAGATCACAGAACTTCAAAATAAAGTCCTATGTGGAAGAGAGAAGGCTTCATGGGAGAGAGATGGTATTTCAGTTGACTTTTAAAAGACAGCTAGAAATATAATAGAAGTGGAGGAAGAAAAATAGCCTAGGCATAGGAAAAAGCATGAGAAAATGCACAGAGTGATGAAAGCCCATGGTGTGTTTGGAGGACTGAGAGAAATCTAGAGAAAGGAAATCTAATCAGTAAGCTACAGAAAGTCACTGGAGTTTTTCCAAGTACCCAACTCACATGACTAGACTTTTGTAAATAGCTATCAAGTCTATTTCATGCTTGCCTATTATCTAAGGGTAACTGTGATTTAATGATTAGTTCCATGAATCTTACTGATTCATTCATTTTTACTTCTTCATCCTCATCATCTCTGTCTCTGTCTCTCCTCTCTGTTTCTCTGTCTGTTTCCCTCTCCCCCTCCCCCTCCCTTTCTCCTTCTTTTATCTGTTTGTTCTGAAAGTAAACCAGGAGCCATGAAAACAATAAATCTAGGGTAATATTATGAATGATGCCCATCAATAAGTAAAAGTTGAAAAGTAACAAAAGTTGTTTATTGTTCAATACAAACCAAATCAGCAAAAACACCTAGCTGGGAAGGAAATAATAACTTTTACTGAATGGTACTCTTTTTTCTTATTGACCTTACATTTTTTGACATGCACTATTTTTCTTATCATAAAAGTACATTTTTTAGAAATTCATTTTCCATAGAAGTGTCTTGCTATACATTTTACCTACATCTGTATAGATATATACAGTATTTAGGGGAAAGAATTTTTTAAGTGTACTGAAATTTGATTTCAAAATCAAAAATCTCTTAGATTAATCACTTTGTGTGCAGAAATATTTTGGGGGGGAAAAAGAAACCACCCAAAATTTAACTTAAAGTCTAAATGAATGGAAGTAGAGGTAGCTAATGGTACAGTGAACAGAACACGGACCCTGGAGTCAGGAGGACTTGAGTTCAAATCTGACTTCTGATTCCATAAGTTAAATTTTTTAAAAATAAAAAGGAAGAGAGGGATAAGTTGGGGGTAAGGAGGGAATGCATTCCAGGCATAAAAGATGGTCAGTTTAAAGGCACAGAGATGAGAGAAATGGTCATGTTTGAAGATTAGAGAGAAAGCCAGTTTGGCTGGATCACAAAGGGCAGAAGGAGTAATAATGTCCAATGAGGTTGGAAAGATAGGATGAGGTCAAGTTGTGAAGGGTTTAAAATAACTAGGTACAAGCAAACAAGCGATAGAGGAGATGGAAGGTCATCTGAGAGAGGAAGGCAGTCAGCACCAGTCGGGGGAATTGGGAAAGGCCTCCTGCAGAAGGTGAGACTTGAGCTGAGTGCTGAAAGAAGCTAGGAAGCTGAAAGGTGAAAGGGAGGGAGCAGAGCATTCCAGGCAGGCCAGACGGCGGGTGCACAGAGACAGGAGGCAGGGAATCTTATGTGAGGAACAGAAGGTACACTAGTGTGGAAATCAGGTCAACAGAAGAGATGGGACAGAAAGCACGCTGAAACCCAACCTCTGCCAAGTACTAACAGCCTCACTTTGCGAAAGTCACTCCTACTCTCCGGGACTCAGTTCATAGCGTTATTAGGGCCGTAGATCTAGAGCTAAAAAGTACTTCAAAGGAGGGACCGCAGTGAATAGAACACAGGCCCGGGAGTCAGGAGGCTCTGACTCAGACACTTAACACACACCACACACACACACACACACACACACACACACACACACACACACACACACACACCACACACACACACACACACACACACACACACACACACCACACACACACACACACACACAACCACCTAGCTGTGTGGCGTTGGGCAAATCACTTAACCCCAATTGCCCTCCAAAAAGCAAAAAAAAAAAAAAATAAGGTACATCAAAGGCCATCTGGTTCAATCCCCTGATTTAAAAAAATTATTTTATTCCTATCCTTTTTATATATCCCCTACATTTCTGGCTGTATACCTCATGCAATTAGTTTTCTTTTTTTAACTACTTAGCAAAGATAATAAAATGTGTCAAGAATAGTACTTTTAGTGACAAAAATGTAGTTTACACACATCCAAAAACTGAACATTTTCCACTATGTTTTTAATGAAGCATCCTGACTTGCTAAGTCAGAAGTAAAAAAAAAAAAGTTTCAAAATTAACTTTTAATTTAACAAATTATTTCCTGGAAACCTGCTTCTCCATCCTTCAGTTTAAACCAGAAAACAGCTAAAGTAGATCAATCCATCTAGGCTATGGTTTGGGGAGTAAGAAATCAAATGAGATTTTTTTTGTTAAAAAAAAGGCATCCATAAAACTTTTCAAAATATTAAAAATATGCAAAAGGAAAAGATGCATAAGGTACAGAAATATAGCAATGCTGTTACTATCTTACTAAAAGTAACATGCTTAAAAATAAACTATATAGAACAAAAACTTACAGTTTCCAATACAATCATCCCGTTCGTTTTATATTGGAAATATTTGCTATTCTTAGTGACTGCTAAGTTCAAAATAAAAGTTTATTGTAATTTTTTTTAAAAAAGAAAACACTGGATTTGAACATTTAAAACTGAAAACCAAATGCAACCATATACATTTAGTTGGTCACAGGAATCTATTTTACCCTACAGGAAAGTAGGAAAGGAAGGGATAAGAAAAGTGGGGGAGGGGAGTTGCTGATAGAAGGGAAGGCAGAAGATTAGGGGAGATGGTAGACAGAAATAAAAACTGATGAAAAGGAGGAGGGGGAGGAATTAAAGGAAGAGAAGGAGGAGAAGCATTTGACCCTTACAACCAACCTGGGAGGGAAGTGCTGTTATTATCCCCATTTTACAGCTGAGGAGATTGAGGGTTAGAGAGGTTAAGTGATTTGTCTGAGGTCACATAGCTAGTAAGTGCTTAACACAGTATTTGGTTTCAGATCTTCCTGATTTCTAGTCTATCTATCTACTGTACCAGAGGCATAGCAGTATATATCTAAAATACATGTATGCATATTGTGTATTTGTGTATATATATACACATATATATGTGTATGTATAAGTATGCGCATACACATGTGCATAAGTATCACATGGCCATGCAGCCTCCAACCCTCCTAAGTGTGGCCAGAACCAAATTCAAAGGTAATTAGGAAATATTTAACAAAATAAATATTTTGTTAAAATAACAAAATAAATTTTAAAATACAATAAAATATAGTTAACATTACATTTTAAAACCAAGTCAATATGTGACACAGGGATCCTATAGATTAGTCACCCTATGTCTATTTGAGTTTGCTCTCACTGCATTACAGCATTTAGCTGCCTATATTGAATATTAATTAAATGATTAGATATACATATTCAATATAAATGATAAGCAAACTTTTTTAAAGAAATTGAAGAGACAATAGAAAATATCAGGCAGCCCAAATCTATGATATTTGGTTAGGGGATGCAATTTGGTAATAACACAACAATAGCTCATATTTCTGTAGCTCTTTGGTATTTATAAACCATTTTCTCACAATAAGTCTCTGAGAAAAGTAATAAAACTATTCATATATTATTACTCCCATTTTATAGATGAGGGAACTGAGGCACACACAGAAAAAAATTAAGTAACCTGCACAAGGTCATAGAGCTTGGATTCAAATCCAGACCCTTTGAACTCTAGGTCCCACTTTGTGTCCGTTCTATTACACACTACCTTCCATAGTGAACGGATCTATATGTAAGAAAATAAATGGGCCCCTAGAAATAGTTATGGGGCACATAAAATATATGGAACCGGTGGGGTTGGAGAGGAGAGATAGAAGGTCTATACATCCCCAAAGGAAGTAAATACACCAAAGTTTGGAGAGCTAGAAAGCTGACGAGGGACAGATAATCACAAAGTGAATGCAATGAACTCAAACACTATTCATTCAATCATTCAGTTATTAAATGACTACAATGTTTCAGGCGCTCTGTTGGGTACTATGGAGAAATAAGAAGGAACTCTAAGACCCTGTTCTCAGGAGGCTTACAATCTAACTGGGGGAGAAAAGGCATGTAACGTGGGTCAATATATTTCTAATTGTGATGTGAAAAGTACATGAGAATAGAAAGTGCTATGGTATCAAATAAGGAGAGAAAAAAACCCAAAATACTTCCAGCCAGAGGGAAACAGGGAACACTCCATCCAGAAGGTAGCATTTAAACTGAGTCTTGAAGTATGGGGGAGCATGGATTTTAGGTACAAAAAACAATGTAAGAAAAGGCTATTGACAGTTGACTATGCAAATTATCCTGGCATCGAGAATGTTACTTGTTTTTCTATATTGTTTAATTTATATCATGTTTAGAGTATGTATACCCATTTATCTATTTACTACTGAAAAAGATCTGAATGCATTTAGTACATAGGAAATATATTCTAAGTAAAAGAGACTATGAACAGCTAGGTGGCACAGTGGATGGAATGCCAGGCCTGGAGTCAGGAAGACTTAGCTTTCTGAGTTCAAATCCAGTCTCAAACACTAGCTACATGACCCTGGGCAAATTGCTTAACCCTGTTTATCTCAGTTTCCTCATCTGTAAAATGAGCTAGAGGAAGAAATGGCAAAATCACTGCAGTATCTTTACCAAGAAAAGCCCAGATTGGGGTCATGAAGAGTTGGGCACAACTGAAATGACTGAAGAGCAACAAACAGAAATGATTAGGAAACTCCCTGACCTTTAAGTACAAGAGGGGTGACAGCATATCCTCTGTGATATGCTGGACTTGAGTAATGTCCAGGGAATTGGGCATCTGAGCTCTGCCTTTGAGGGTCAGGGAAAGGATTGCTGTGCCCTTTCCCAGCCCCTAACCCCCCCCCCCCGAAGTCTGTCAGCAGCAGATGCTGAGGCCAGGTGTGGCTCCTGGAAAGGCAAGACCAAAGGTGGTGTAGAGCATCTGTCTCTTCACATAGAACTAAAGTGTGAATGCACAGCCCCATGGTGGAGGTGGGTGCCCCAGCAGCAAATCAGAATTTTTGAATGACCACTTGTTGGGTACAGTAGAATGGATTCATCTGGATAGTAGAAGGGATTTTTGGTGAGCCGCTAGTTGGATTAGAATTTCTCTAAGTTCCCATCCAACTGTGATCACTCCTGTTAAACGGAGACCAAATGGTACACCGACAGGATAATATATGATAATATATATGATCACGACATATGCTCCCCCAAAGATATCCCCAAGCAATGTTTGCTTTTTCCTAGTTCTAATAAGAGGAGCAACATGATGAAAAGGAAAGAATGCCAGAAGAGGACTCATTTATTAATAATAAAAAATGTAAATATAATATACTTAATAATAAATCTATTTAATATATAACATGACAAATAATTATATATTCAGTAATAAAATAATTATCTCATATATAGCACCTAAGTTTGCAAAGGAATTTACAGACATTATCTCATTTGAATTATTATTAGCATAATAGAGATAATGCTAACTCAGAAAGTTTATTTAAGTGAGGTGCTCATCAGCTAATATTAGTGCCAGAGGCAAGATTTGAACTCAAGCACACCTGATTCCAAATTCAGTTCACTATCTAATACTTAATCCTTCCCTTCAATAAATAGAATTCTGTTCAGCTCAACAAACATTTATTAAATGCTTACATAGGGAGAATGATAGCATTCCTACCCTTAAGAAGCTTATAAGTAACCAGGAGGATGAAACATGTTCCCCAATTATTTTTAAGTTATGATTAATTGTATAAGATAGGTCAACAGAGAGTTTGAAAAAGTTCAAGAAAGAGAGATCTTTTGTATTTGGGAGGAGGTAAGGGTGGAAGTGCAAGAGAGTGAGGGAAGGCTCTGTGGTAGGAGTAGACCCTGAGCTGGGACTTAAAGGAGAAATATGTCACTAGCCTTAAGTGGAGGATGTACATGTGTGTGGGCATGTTATTGTGTCATTTCAATCGTGTCTGACTCTTTGTGACCCCATTTGGGGTTTTCTTGGCAAAGATACTAGAATGGTTTGCCATTTCCTTCTCCAGTTCAATTTACAGATGAGGAAACCGGGGCAAACAGGGTTAAGTGATTCCCCACGGTCACACAGCTAGCGTCTGAGGGCAGATTTGAACTTGGGTGTTCCTGACTCCAGGTCTGGTGCTCCATCCACTGAGTGACTTATAGACATAGAGGATGGATAAAGAGACAACAGAACAGGGAATGGTAAATAGTCCAGTATAATTTCAATGTGGTGTATAAGAAAGGAATTTCAAAGTAATAAGGCTGGAAACCTGGACTGGATTCAGATTGTGAAAGACACTCAAAATTGTATTTTTTTTGTATTTTTTTCCCCCTAGTCCTAATAGGGAACCAGAGCTTCCTCTGTTGGTGAGTGACATACATTAGGAAAACCTCTCTGATAGCTTTGTAAAAGATGGATTAGAGGGACTATAAGTAGTAGTACAATTAGGAAACTATTTCAGTGGGTTACTAAAGGATGATCAAAGACTGAGCTGGGGCTCTAGCTTTGGAAGTGGAAAAGAGCATATGGAGGCAAGAGACATTTTAGAGTTAAGACAACAGTTTTGGAAGTCTGGGGGACTAGATTCTAGCTTCAATTGTGTTGATGCTTTAGATCACTATGTAGCCTTGGGCAAGACGTCAGGGCTTGATTTCCTTCCCTGTACAATGAGGGAGCTTAGATGACTAAAATCTCTTCTGGTTCTAATGTTTTAGGAGTCTGTGATTCCTACTCAAGAAAGCATGCACACAATCCCTTGCGATGTCCACACTGCTCAGGCAGATGGTGCTCTTCCCACACTATCAGATACCCAGGAACCAGATGCCCATCTAAAAACAATAACTGCCTTTTAATTCTCACATCTGAATTATTCCTCTAAGACCAGAACAGCTGCATTCTATTTGCCAGCACATGCGTTTTTCAAAATCTCATTAGACATCTAATGTTTTCAGCCTAAGCATATGCCCTGAGGGGAGTTTGTCTTCTGGGGGCTCTTCTGAGTCTATGGAAAAGGTGCTATTAAGGGGAAAAGCACTGAGTTTTTAAAAGTAAGAAATGAGAAGATCTAACCAAGGGCCCAATTTTAATCTGTGAGCTTATATCATACGAATAAAATTGGTGCTTTGTACTCTTGCTGCTGGGGAGGGGTGTCTAACTAAGTTCTACAAATTCTCCCCCAGTGATATTTAAGCTGCAATACAGCCAACGTCCATCAACACTGATTAGCAGGTGCAAATAACGTGTGTAATCGGTATTAATCTGCTAGTCTGTCGCTGCTGCTGTTTATAAATCTGCATAAATTTTTACTAAAAAACTTTACGAAGAAATGCTATTCAGAGCAAATGATGCATCAAATTCAAACAGGCCATCAAGATTGCTAATGGATTTTAATAGCAGCTATTATAGCATAATAGTATTTTCCCAACAGCTGTTTGTTTATACAATTTTCCGTTTACAGGACCTTTATGTCCAATCCCAGGAGAAGGCCCTCAATTCATTTATAATCATTTGGTTCCACCTACAAACAAATGCTATTTTATGCACATTCAGAGACAGTATTAGTGGTCTGTAGATCTGACCGACTCCCACCTCATTCAGTGAAACCAGCAGCAAATATTACAAGCTAGATTAATTAGTTAATATTTACTTCTACTAAGTACTACTAGAATAAATATTATCAATTGGTGAACCAAAAGAAAGAATTTACCGTTGGTTTGGGTCCGTTCTCAGGGGCATTAGTAGGCTTACATTGTGTTTAGCTGTTTAAAAATGGGTCTCTTCTCATCAGTGTAGGTATTTTCTCCAACAACTCATATTGCAACCTATCCTGCCTGCCATCTTGTGAGACTCTTGTCCATATCATTCTACAAACTGGTCAATAGGGCCCACCTTGACTTCCCTTGCTTGAGGTCTTCCTTTTTGTTCTCTTGACATCTTGTGTTTACCAAGGAATACCCAGACACTCCCATTCTTGTGCACAATGGACATTTATACCCAAAATTTTGAAAACTGAGCACTCTCTCGCACCATGCCGTTCTACTGTAGCTGTCCAATGGTGGTGAAGATCAAATTTTTGGTCCAGAACCGTGATTTCATTAGTGTAGAATAATGCTGATATGGAGATCTCTACCAAGATTTTTTCTCTTTGATTGATTCTCTTCTTATGCTTATCAGCTCCCATTGATTTTTGTGTAGCTTTTCAATTTCATGTAATCAAAGATATCTCTCTGATCTTTTGCAATTGTTTTCATCCTTTGTTTAGTTAAGAATATGTCTCTTGCCCATAGCTGTAAAAAGTATCTAATCTACTTCTCTCATAATTTTTTTATGATGTGCTCTTTAGCACTAAGGTCATTTATCAATTTGCTGCTATTGGTCCAGTCATTCTAGGAAGCATTTTGCAACTATGCCACCAAATCTATTAAGTTATATATAAGCTTTGACCAAGCAATACTATTATTAGGTCTATACGTCAAAGAGAACATAGAAAAAGAAAACCCATATGGACAAAAATATTTTTAACAGCTCTTTTCATGGTGGCCAATAATTGAAAATGGAGAGTTCATCATTTGGGAAATGACTGAACAATCTAAGGCATATGAATGTAATGGAATACTATTGTGCTATGAGAAATGGCAAGAAAAACCTAAGATCTGTACGGACTGATACAAAGTGAGGTGAATAGAACCAGAAGAATCATTTACATAATAATGACAATATTGCAAAGACAAACAACTTGGAAAGGCCAGAGAACTCATATGGAAACATGCTATCTACCTCCAGGTAGAGAACTGATTAACTCAGAGTGCAGACTGAAGCAGATATTTTTTTTCTTTTGGATATGGCTAGATGACATCCTCAAATCAATGAATTGTAGATGTGTTTTACTTGCAAAACTTGCATGTTCTCCAGAACCCAGAGGACTCAAACGAGACACAGAAATAATGTCAATAATTTTTATTCCTGATGAGTTCCTCTTAGGTCTTTGATTTCTTCTGAATTTGTGTATTGTAATATTCAGTGCTTTCTATGATATTTATCCATAGTAGGTTTTTATAGCACTGATGAATACAGTATTGTAGGCATGTTGCTTCTATAGTGTCAGGGTAAGTAAATTGGAAAAAGAAAATGGAACTAGGGGGCGGCTAGGTGGTGCAGTGAATAGAACACTGGCCCTGGAGTCAGGAAGACCTGAGTTCAAATCCGACCCCAGACAGGTAACACTTAATAGCTGTTTGACCTTGGGAAAGTCACTTAATCCCAACTGCCCTGCCTTCCTCCTCCAAAAAAGGAAAAGAAAAGAAAAGAAAACAAAAGAAAAGAAGGAACTAACTAAAAAGACATCAGCCCCACATTGATATAATATGCATTAACTGCTTTGAAGCAAAAGGCAGTAGGTTAATCTTGAGTCAAAGGTCCTGGGTTTGAATTGTAGTTCTGCTGTTTAATATCTGTGTGTCCATGGGTAAGTCATTTATCCTCTCTAAGGACTCAACATACATGTGTAAAATGAGAAAATTGGGTAGGATGACCTCTGAGGATCCCTTTCAGTACTAATTCCATTATCTTAATTATGAAAATATAAAAAAATGGAAATATGATTCTATAAAGTAGATTTTATATTTATAATTCTCAAAGAATTATTTAAGAAGTAGCCTAATATAGTAGATGGAGGGTTTGGTCTTAGGATAACCACAGTTCAAAATCTGCATCTCATCATATTCCACTATGTAACTTTATATCAAATTGCTTAACTTCTCATCACTGTAGGCAATTCCTTATGCCTATAAATTATACACAAGTAGTAAATTTGAATTGTGCAGGCATTTTACACATCAGGAGTTCCCTACAATGATGAAATTACAGTCAAAACAAAAATAAAAAAATTGTTGGTATACATAGTAGGGTTTATTTTTGACATTGACCACTATACTTGCATCCTACATCAGTTTTGGATTGACCACTATACTTGCATCCTGAATCGGCTTTGGATCCTACATCCTACATTGGTTACAAACCAATAATAACAACAAATTTCTGCCCCCTCAGTCTGCTACTGGACCTGCTATCATATTAATAATCCCAAGTTCTAAGGCTATCAGGGGTATGCTCTGATATTTTTGCATTAATTACTAAAATTACAATATCTCTCATTAATTAATCAATTAACTTAGAACCTCCACTACAGTTTATTAATTATTATTTATTAAATACTTTGGAAAAACTTTTTTTCCATAATATCTCTCTCTCATATTTATTTGTGTGTGTGTGTATATGTGTGTGTGGGGGGGGGTAAGATCACTCCCTTAATTTCCTACCATTGAATAACTTTTAAGATTACTGTCTGCAGTCTGCATAATTTTATAAATAGATATTTTAAAAAGAGAAACAATTATATGCAATAATTATCAGCCAGAGTCACCTCTAACTATCACTTCGTCTGTTCCTTTCTTCTCAATTCTGGAAACAGAGTCTCACCATATAGTTTTCTTAGAGTAGCAGTCAAAATTTCTCAAGAATTTTCTTCAAAACATTTCTTCAGAATGTAAGAGTTAAACTCAGTTTTATCAACAAATGCTTCTACAGATTTTCACTCTGTTAGTTAAGTCAGTCTCCCAGCAAGGAAGTTTTCACAATCCTTTATTTCTGTACCTCGTTCATTCTCCGTCCAGCCATGACTTCTAAGTGTCTAAAATGACAGTTAAAACTCTCAGGCTTCTCATAGACTCAAAGATAACAGTAAAAATGAAATGGGCCCAATATTCTATTCCCACTTAAATATACAATAATGGTTTGGTTTCTATAGTCTCTGTGGGAGAGATTATTGAAGCTAGCATTACATATATTGGTATTTTAGGGACTTTAATCTCAGCATAATAGTTACATATCTAGCCAATGTCAGTTTTGTTTTTTGTTTAGGATTGGGATGGGTTATTTTGTTGTTGTTGTTGGAATCTGACTGTAAATTTGAATGTGAAAACCACCAAACATTGCATATTCATGGTTAGCATATCTTTAGCTGCTGTGTCTCTTTTTGTTACCATTTACCATATAAATTATTTTATTCTCAGTCACTAGGTGGCTCTGACTTTCCATAGGACATGGAGGGAAACCTTTAGGAAGAAATCAACATAATGCTCTTTTTCCCCAAATAACAAGATTTTACAAGAAAACAGCACTGATAAAATTAAAATAGCGTACTTAGTAAATGAAGTACATTTTTAAAATCTGCCAGAAATTATTAGGTATCTTTGTAGTCAAACCATCAACTGAGATTTTAGACACAGACTATGTTATTTAAAAATAACGTATCTTATGTTTTACTCTTTCCCAAATATGAGCAACATGGCATCAGGTAGTTGTAGTTCCTACATGAAACCTCATTTCCTGGGTGTCTTGGGAAGCTCAAAAGTTTATAAAGTGATTCACAATTTGAGGGTGACAATATATATGCTTTACACCTTTTTCCAGCCTCATTTGATATCAATACTACTGCAACTCTCTATAGACATTGAGTTTAGAAGTCAGGGCCTCTGGATTCTAGTCTTTTACCTGTTTCTAGTAGTTGAGGGAATCATGAAAGACATTCTACAGACAACAGTACTTGAATTGTGTCTTAAAAGAAGAGAGGTGCTTTGTGAGGCGGGGTAAAGAAGGAATGAATGCATTCTGGCTGTGTAAGACAGCCAGTGCAGACACGAAAATGGAAGATGGGAGATGGAGTTATTTATAATTTATAGAGAGAACGTGAATTCAGCTGGATCAGAGTGTGGTGGTGGTAGTGGAATAATAACCAACGAGGCTGTAAAGTTAAGTTGGGAACAGGCTATATAGGGCTTTAAAACCTGAACAGAGGAGTTTATATTTTATCCTAGAGGCAATAAGAAGCAGCTGGAGTTGACTGAATAGGAAATTCACATGGTTATATCTATACCTAGGGGAATCATAGGTTTAGCAGCAGAAGGGAACACCATTTGGGATTTGTGGTGGAACCACTATATAGTATCATGTATTTATAGCTGCAAGGGACCACAAAGGCAATCTAACCCTGTCACTATCGTTTTACAGACAGAGAAACTGAGGCCTAGAGAGGTTAAATCACTTGCTAAACATCATACAAGAAACAAGTGTCCAGGCTGGCATTTGAACCCATGTTCACCTACTCCAAATTCAGGGCATTTTTTTTTCCTACACTACAATGTCTCCCAAATCCTGTTTGTTATATATACACTAAATCTAGTAATTCCTGAAGAAGGAAATAATCAAGGACTAGAGTCACTAGACATTCATCTTCTGATCTATTACTCCATAACTAATCAAATAGATTTGATGTCTTATAAAGAACTCATATCTTCCCCAAAAACTTATCCTTCCTTTAGTAGTCTGAGAATGCCAAAAGGTAAATAGACACACAAAGAATCAATGTAACTAGATTGTTTTTCAAACTAGCCACAAATGAGGAAGTAAATTTTTATTCAAATGCCATAGGGCTCTTCTCCTTAGGTATGGATTATCACATCCTAAAATTAGTACTAGTATTAAATATCTGTGTGTTTTGAGGCAAGGAGGGTATATTTAGGTTACTGATAGAGACTTTGATTTCTTGACAACTTCTTCCAGTGTCTAAGGATCTTGATCTTACATTCATCACTCTCATTTTCAACACCTCCAATTTCTCCCAGTTGGTTCTTTGCCTTTGGCCTTTATTTATAAACATGTTCAAATCTCCCTTATTAAAAAAATACAAAGGCATGCACATCAAACCCTGACTTGTTCTTCCTGCCCTGATCCAGTCTCCAATTCCATTTTTCTCATACCCTTTATCTTTGCCTTTTGAAAAATGATCCCTGATCATGGCAACTATTTACTTACTCCCTTCTGAACCACTCAGAACCTAGCCCTCCAAGACTAAGAAAATGTTAGCCATCAAAAATATAAGAGATCATCTAGTCCAACCTTTTCTACAATTAAGGAAACTGAGGTCTAGAGAAGGTAAGTAATTTACCAAAGCTGTATGTGCGTCTGAGCTGGGACTAGAACCCAGGTCTCCTAATTTCCAATATAGTCATCAATGACATATACTTGGACAAATCTAATGGTCATGATCATAAATTTAGAAGTGAAAGAGACCTTAGAGATTATCTGCTCCAACATCTTTATTTTCCCACTGAGGAAAATGAGACCAAGAAAGGTTAAGTACCATGTTATTTTCCTAAGGTGTATGTCTGACTACATCACCCCTCCCCTACTCTCTAAATTCTAGGGGTTCACTATCATCTCCAGGATCAAATATGGAATCTTCTGTTTGTCTTGCAAAGCCCTTCATAACCTCCTGTCTCACTAGAAACCCCTTCTCCACACACTTTCTAGTCTTCTCACACCGTACATGCATCTCCTCCACTACATACTTTCCATCCCAGTGACACCGATTGACCTGCTTGCTGTTGCTCAAACGAGACAGTCCATCTCTGAGCCCCAGACATGTTCATTGGCTGTTGCTCATGTATAGGATGTTCTCCTTTCTCATCTTCACCCCCTGGCTTCCCAGGATTCCTTCAAATCTTAGCTAAAAATTCCACCTTCTTTACGAAGCTCTTCCTACTCCCTCTTAATTCCAGTTTTTCCTTTCTCTCGATTATTTCCTGATTATCTTGTTTATGGCTTGTTTGTACAAAGTTGTTTTTGTGTTGTCTCCTCTATTCAATACTGAAGTACTCTTGTGTAGAAATTTTTGCCTTTCTTTGTAACCCCAGCACTTATGGGGTTACATATGCCTGCCATATAATAGGTACTTACTAAATGTTTGTTGATTATTGTTTTCCTAAATCACAATAAGAGAACTGAGATTTAAAAGGATATTCTTTAATCCTAATACTCTTTCCACTGTGGCCTTTCTTAACTTTAACAATTCAGCAGCACTGAACGTTGTATATAACTCGTAATTTTTGCAAAATCTCCCTTTCTTAGTTTCCATGACCCTGGATTCTCTTGGATTTTGTCCTCTCCCCTTTCTTGCCCCACTTCTTTGGCTAGTTCCTCTTTCCTTTCCTACAATCTTATGGGGGACCTTTCTAAAAATCTTTGGCTTTCTGATCTCCCCCTCCCATCATACTTCCTCTAAGTACTCAGCTACATTTCTGTCTTCTAGTAACTACATCAACAAGAACCCCCACATCCCTTTTTCAGCTATGGTCTTTCCAACCCATCATCCTTCTAGCACAATGGAATATGCCATTGACATCCAACACTTAATGCATCAAAAATATCTCTCCCTACCTCTATTTTGACTGCTATCAGCCTAAGACCAACATTGACCCATACCACCCATCAAAACTATGATGTAGCCACCCAATGGGAGCTTGGCTCATCCTAGCTGTCTCTACACTCCCCTTTCACTTCAATCCTTCCTTATTA
The DNA here is from genome assembly GCA_028646575.1 of Pseudocheirus occidentalis. Classification (NCBI taxonomy): domain Eukaryota; kingdom Metazoa; phylum Chordata; class Mammalia; order Diprotodontia; family Pseudocheiridae; genus Pseudocheirus; species Pseudocheirus occidentalis. The sequence continues at coordinate 116,644,830 of CM053599.1, read as the reverse complement.
CTATTGCCAGAATAAGCTTTTTTAAACATAGATCTAATCACATGATTACAGGCTCATAGTTTTGGGGCTAGAAGGAAACTTAAAGATCATTCACTCCAACCCCCTCATTTTACAGGTAAGGAAATTTGGGCCCAGAGATGTTCAATTACTTGCCCAGGGTTACATAGGAAACAAGTGGCAGAGTCAGGATTCAAACCCAGATGCACTGTCTCCAAATTCATTGTTCTTTGCAGTACACTATGTGCCAATTCTGCATCATATTACTCCTTTTGTCAAAATCCTTCAGTGGCTTCTTATTAGACTCCCCATTGCCTTCTATGTAGAGTTCAAACACCACTGTTTGGCATTCAAGGCTTTCCACAATCTTAGACCACCTTGTCTACCTAGCTTAGCCTTATATTACTATCTTCTACATATTCTATGATTCATTCAAACTGCCCTGCTTTGTTCTCCAAATGTACCATGTACTGTCTTATGATGAATGTCCATGACATGTTCATTCTGTTTCTTGGTCTTTGAAGATTCATTCTCATTCTCTCTCTCTCTCTCTCTCTCTCTCTCTCTCTCTGTCTCTCTCTCTCTCTCTCTCTCTCTCTCTCTCCCCCCTCTCTCTCTCCCCCTCTCCTCTCTCTCTCCTCCCCACTCTCTCTCTTCCCCCACATGCTGAAGTGCTACCACCCTTTTATACTCAAATCATATGTGACCACCTCTGAAAGCCAGAAAGAAAACCAAGACAGCATATGACAGGGCACATGTCAAGGGAAATTTTAGAACAGAGGATATGTAGTGTCTACCTGTGACAGAAGAAGCCTAAATAACACATGATCTTAGAATCTTTTGCAACCTGCCTGCCCTTAAAACACCAGACCATTTCCGAGGCAATCATTCAAGAAATCAATGCCATCCTTACAAGAAACCATGTGCATGAAGGTAGAAAGATTAGATCATCATTAGCAATCATGCAGTAAGATCAATCGAACAGAAGTGTGATAAAACATGGAATAATGACATCACCTCCCCCCTTCATCTAATTATGAGAACAAACACCAAGACCTTGGAGGGCATACTTTTCTCAGTGATACCTGGAATTCTCTCCCTCCTCACCTCCCTCTCTCAGACTTCCTGTCTTCCTTCAAGTGCTAGCAAAAATCCCACCTCCTACAAGTAGCCTTTCCAAATTTCCCTTAATTCTAATGCCTTCCTCTCTTGATTATGTCCAGTTGATCTGGTATGTAGTTTGTTTTCAAAGTTTTTTACATGTTGTCTCCCCCATTAGCCTGTGAGGACCTTGAGAGTAGGTGCTATTTTTTGCATTTCTTTGTATCCCCAGCACTTAGTTCCTGGCACATAGTAGGCCCTTAATAAGTGCTTGTTGATTGACAGAATGAGGACAAAAACAGGCGTAGTGCAAGAAAAGTCACAACTGAAAAGTTCAGAATAACACAAGTCCTGGTCATGTCTCACTCAACTAACAGTGGATTATAATATTATACCCTTTCCCTAGTGGGTTTCTTTCAATAAATTTACTCTAATCTATATGTGATTAAATAATTTTTCAAGTCACATGAAATTGAGAAAGAGATTAGGAACTTATGGGATGGGGACAAAGATGAGCCCAGCAAATTGTGAATTTTGATGGAATTAAAAAATGCCTTTAGATTAGGTAAATGTTGGAGAAAGGCTACTAAGGAGGACCTGAGAAATTGTTCTCTGAATATGCTCAACTGCTAACAAATAAATTACTCAAGACCGGAACCTAAAAACTGCTCACTCATACATAGTGAGAGTAGGCTGGCGCTTGAAGCACGGCATGGTATTTTGTGCAGATATTGTACTTTGTTCTTGTTCAGTTGTATCCAACTCTTCATGACCCCATTTGGGGTTTTCTTATCCAAAGATACTGGAGGAGTTTGCCATTTCCTTCTCCAGCTCATTTTACAGAGAAGGAAACTGAGGCAGAGTTAAGTGACTTGTCCAGGGTCACACAACTAGTTAGTGTCTAAGACCAGATATGATCTCAGGAAGATGAGTATTTCTGATTTTAGGCCCAGCACTCTATTTACTACATTACATAGCTGCCCCAACCTCTCTGAGTATACCCCTTCCAGTAAAAGGAAGGACATTGTCTAGGTAACCTCAAATTAGAGAGTTGAGAGTCCAGGGACTAGGCTTTCTAGAGAGAAATGATTTCCTGATGTACTCCTTAGAGAAAGCAGATAGGGCTTTGCTTATTCTATAAGCTCCAAAGTATATTTATCTCCTACAGGTTTACTTTTTAAAAATCTACTTATTTTTAATTTTCAACATTCACTTCTATAAGCTTTTGGGTTTTGAATTTTCTCCACTGTCCTCCCCTCCACCCTCCCCAAGACAGCATGCAATCTGATATAGGCTCTACATATACATTCATATTAAGCACATTTTCACATTAGTCATGTTGTAAAGAAGAATCAGAACCAATGGGAGTAACCACGAGAAAGAAGAAACAAAACAAAACAACAACAAAAAATAGTCTGCTTTGATCTGCATTCAGACTCCATAGTTCTTTCTCTGAATATGGAAAGCAGTTTCCATAATGATTCTTTTGGAGTTGTCTTAGATCTTTTCATTGCTGAGAAGAGCTAAGTCTATCAAAGTTATTCATCACCCAATGTGGCTGTTACTGTGTACAGTGTATAATGTTCTCCTGGTTCTGCTCACTTCACTCAGCATCAGCTCATTTAAGTCTTTCCAGGTTTTTCTGAAGTCTGCCTGCTCCTCATTTCTTATAGCACAATAGTATTCCAGTACATTCATATACCACAACTTGTTCAACCATTCCTCAATTGATGGGCATCCCCTCAATTTCTAATTCTTTGCCATCAAAAAAAGAGCTGGTATAAATATTTTTGTACATGTGGGTCCTTTCCCCATTTTAATAATCTCTTTGGGATAGAGCCCTAGAAATGGTATTGCTGGGTCAAAGGGTATGCACATTTTCTTGCCCTTTGGGCATACTTCCAAATTGCTGTAAGGGTGGTTCTTTGAGCCTTACAGAGATTGTGTAGCAATCAGTTGAAAAGATAGGAGTCTCCAAGATGACAAAGAGTTGTCCCTACTTCAACCCCAAGTTTGGTGCCTTTCCAGAGGAAGTTAATGGACTAGTCAAATGCTTTTATGTTTGTATATTTGGTTATAGACTATTGTGAAGCTAATGCTTTCTCTGTGGGGTAAAATAAAGGTTGTCCTATATCAAATACTCATATTATACACATTAAGTACCTCTGAGGGAACTGGGGACTCCATCACACATCTAAGAAAAGCTTCATGAACTATACCTGAACTTTAATTTGGGGTAGGGGGAAGGGAAGATTTACTCCAGGTTGGATTAGTCCAAAAGACAAAAGGATCTTGGGGGTCATGCCCCAGGAATCAAATTTGGTTCATATGGGCCCAAAGAAGGGCGTGCTAGAGCCAGATCTAACCAGTTCCCAAGAGCCAATTATTAACATTTTCATTTCATGAGCATTTCCACTTTGGAAATCAGCAAATGCTACAAATCAGTGCTGGATTTACTGCTGTGTTGATTTTCTAAATTAAGAAAGTGATGGAGGCAATGTTAATAATAAAACTGAAAAGTGTGCAGTTAAAAAAAAAGCTGGTTGTTAGACATTGACCAGTATACCCCAGGCCCAAAGTGTTGTAGACCCTGGACTCTGTGTGTATGTGTGTATCTGCGTGTAACACACACACATATATACATACCCATAGACAAATATAAGTATGGAATACATAAGTATATATTTATATAAATATATTACTTTTTTGCTTATTTATGCATAACACAATTTCCTTGGATGAAATGTAAGCTTCTTATGGCAGGGGTTTTTTCATTTTGTCATTGTTTCCCCCACATCTAATAAGATGTTTGGAATATGCCATATATTTATAAATGCTTATCTAATTGATTGATTTTGTTTTGCTTAACTGCTTTTCTCTGTTACTAGGGAGGGTGCTAGTGAGACACAACAAAGTTGCATGAAACAAAACCATCAGCACAAAAAAATTGTTTTTAAAAAGGCCCTTTTTAAAAGCGCTTTTTTAAAAAGCACTTTAAAGAGTACTGTAAGACAGACAGGCAGTGAGTGGTATGGTTTAGTGAAGAAAGAACAGGACTGAGAGCCATGAGCTCTGGTTAGAGCCCACCTCAGTCCTTTGTTATTCAATTACATGCATAACTTCAGGAAAGTCACTTAACCTCCGGGTCTCAGGCTCCTTTGCCATAAAATAGTAATAATCACAAAAATTCATCCTACTTCCCTGAGTTGCTTTGAGGAAACTATTTTGTAAATAGTAAAGTGCCATATAAATTAATGTGTTTCATTGCTACTTAGTGTTACTTCTAGAAGAAGAAAAAAATTAAAGCTAGAAAACAAATATGTGTGTTTTTAACAGTTATTTTGGAGATGTGTAGCCATAGCTACGGCTGCACCATAATGTCTTGTCAGTTTTATAAGCTACAGGTCCAACAGTAGCTGTTCCTTCTCACCCAAGGTCAAATTGGAAGGGAGAGGAAACCAAGGATAACCCTCAGTAATTTTGCAAGAGTAAGTTATCTGATCATTGAAGAAGAAAAAAATAACATTTCCTAGTCTGAGGTATTAATTTATTACAGGTGTGTTCATTTCTAGAAACAAGCAAGCTTAACAATAAGTGCGCTAGATGGGATAAATTTCTCATTTTTCATTTTCCATTCCCTTGAGGTTGTCGCTAAACTAAATCATGTCTGATTCTTCCTAATCCCATTTGGAGTCTTGTTGGCTAATATACTAGAGTGGCTTGCCATTTCCTTTTCCAGTTCATTTCGCAAGTAAGGAAACTGAGAAAATGACTTGTCCAGGGTCACACAACTAGTAAATGTCTGAGGCCAGATTTGAACTCAGGAAGATGAGACTTCCTGACTTCAGACTTGGCACCCTATTCCCCAAGGCACCCAGTTGCATCTCCTTTGAGAAGGGTCTCTCTAATTACAATATAGTCTATAAGCAAACTACTTCAAAACTTTCACATGTGAAAAGAGAAAATGATTTAACCTACCTGGGTCACCCTGGACAAACTTCTCTGAACCTCAGTTTCCTCCCCTATAAAAGGATAATTATAGCACCTACCTCAGAAGGCTGTTGTAATGAGATACTATTTGTATGAGATCCAATGTGTGTAAAGTGTTTTGCAAGCTTTAAAGCATGATATAAATATTGACAATAACAACGTTACTAATAACTTAATAATAAGATTAACAACAATAAAAATCATCTAAATAAAAGGTAAAGATTTTCTAGATTTGCCATAGGATTATAAGTCTAAAGTTGGAAGGGATTTGAGGGGGCATCTGATCCAATTTTCTCATTTTTACAGATGAAGAAACTAAGGCACAAGAAATTAAATAACTTGCCCAAGGTCACACAAGAGTAGCAGAGATGATCTAATTTCAGAACCAGGGTTCTTTTTCTCCACTGTACCATTTATACACTAATTAGATTCATTTTACTGAAGGGGTCAGTTTTGATCTCAGTCAACCAAGTCTTGTCACACTCAAAGAAAATATGCATTAGCACACAAGAGCATAAAAAAGTTAAGTGAAACTCAGCTCCTAGGGCTTACATCTCCAGTCTGCTAGAATTCCAGAAATTCCTTAAACAGTAAACAAATCTTTTTATTCCACAGAGATAAGAGATTTTTAAAGCACAGACATCTGGGCCAGCTAATACTTTGGTTTAAATAAATGTATAAATGCGACTATCAGCTTCTTTCCAGTTTTGACAGAGAAAGCAGGACAAGAATGGTCCCTCAAGTGGAAGGAAAGGAAGGTGTTGAAAAAGGGCTCAGCAAAAGGCAGTAAGGGATGCTGAAAACACTTTCCAAGCTTCCTTCTCTATTTTATTATTTTCCTCTTTTTGGACCCTGTTTACTCTTATCTGTGATCAGAAGAAAGAATCTTAGAATTCTTAGAAAGAATCTTAGAAAGAATCATTGAGCCTTTAGAAGTGAAAAAACAAATAATTTGGAATCAAATGATCTAGATTCAGATTCTAGGTGTTGTTACGGTGGGATGTGTCAAGTTTTGACCTCTCTGGGCCTTGGTTTTCTCACTAGGAAAATGATGGAGAAGGTAATCTCTGAAGTTTCTGCCAGTTCTAATACTCAGATCCCATTTCTCTAGTGATTAGACACGGGGACACAGAGTCAGGAAATTCTTCTAAGTCCCCTTCCTATCCACTCCTCACACACAGCACAATACTTTGTGGGCAACTAAGTGTCACAGTGGCAGGAAGACTGATCTTCCCGAGTTCAAATCCAGCCTCAGGCACTTAATAGGTGAGTGACCCTGGACAAATCACTTAACCCTGTTTCCCTCAGTTTCTTCATCTGTAAAATGAGCTGGAGAAGAAAATGGCAAACCACTCCACCATCTTTGCCAAGAAAACCCCAAATGGGGTCACAGATTGGGAAATGAATGAAAAACAACACCATTCTGAGAGGCTGGTTCATGGGATCATAGATTTAGATTTTGAGTCTGACCCCCTCATTTTACAGATAAAGTAACTGAAGCTGAGATGAGGTTATTGCAGTCACCCTGATAGGGTCCTCATCACCCCAAGCCTGGACTATTGCAGTAGTCTGCTGGTTGGTTTCCCTGGCCCAAATCTCTCTTCACTCTAGTCCCTTCCACACTCAGCTATTAAGCTGACCTTCCTGAAATGCAGATCTGACTATGTCATCTGCCCCATTCAATAGACTCCACTGGCCCCCTATGACCTCCAGAATCGAGTATAAAATTTTCTGTTTGGTTTTTAAACTCCTTACTATCCTGGTCCTTCCTCCTACTTTTCTAGCCTTCTTACACATTAAACCACCCCCCTCCTCCTGCCACACCCCATGCAATCCAGTGACACTTGACCTCCTTGCTAGTCTTTGTTCATGGCATCCCATCTCCCAACTCCTGGGATATTCCCTGGCCGTCCCCCAAGATGGGAACTCTCCCTTCCCATAATAACTTGTTTGTATATATTTGTCTGCATGCTGTCTTCCCCATTAGACTGTGAGCTCCTTGAGGGAAAGCATTGTGTTTTCCCTTTCTTTGTTTTCCCTTTACTTGTCACAGTGCCTGACACACAACAGGCCCTTTGAAAATGCTGGTTGATTGACTAAGAAAAGTTAAATGACTTCCACCAGGTCATTTAGCTAATAAATTGCTAAGGCAATATTTGAACTCAGTTCTTCCTAATCCCAATCATAGTACTCTATCTATATACCATCTTCTCTTAAGTAAATGTGGTTCCCCCCCTTAAACTATCAGATATTTTTTTTGTGACACATCAAAGATACTAGGTCACGTCATTAAAATAACTGGAGTTTTTTTTGCAAGTTTCCTGATCATTTTTTTGGTGAAACTTCAAGAATATTGTGTCATGTCATTGAGATGTCAATAGTTGAGAAAGGTGTGTTCCTTAAAAATAAGTCAGTATCCACCAGATTCTCACCATGCACAACACTCAGGGTCAAGGAATGTCGTACATAATGAAAAAGTTGCTTTAAAAGAGCTAAGAGAAGCAGGAGTATTAGAGAGTCCTTTGATATTTCTAAATTTTATTTTACTTGGTAGAAAAAAAGATATCAATTACTATCCTCTAAACCAGCCTCAAGATAGATGTATGTACACAGACTTTGGAAGAAGCAGTTCAACTTTATTTCTGGACATGAGATCTTATTTTAAGTTCTTGCAAGTATCTTTTGAAGATAAGCCTATTTACCACAAATCATACCATGAAATAGTCATTCTTAACTCATATCAATATATCCACTAATTTTTGCTCCCAAACATTTTAAAAGAGTGGGCTTTTAAATCTCACATTCATTTCCTCAGTAATTTAGCATTGGGACTTAGAACTATAGTAACCTAGTCCTACAGCATCATTCAACATAAATAGGTAAAGAAATATTCCACACAACTGAGAGATTTCATCAAGGATTCTGAAATATTGTCCATGGTGCTCATAAATACTGTATTGTCTGAAATGACTTATCTCAGTAGTGACTGTGGGCTCAGATTTGTTGTACAGTTCATCAACTTCTCAGCATGTTGGATAATGAATGTTTCATTTACATCGCTAATTGCCAAGCCATGGTTCCTTCAACCTTTAACCCGAATGCTTTATCACATTATCACCATATGTCAATATAATTGCATTTAACATTCCAAATGATAAACTTAAGTTTTTTACAAAGAAAGATTTTTCACAAAGAAATCATGAGTTCTGGCTACAAAGCTCAAGTCCAGTTGTACTATAGTAAGCTTAATAATTAGTAAGTTCTCTTCTGTCATGGTCTTTTCTTAAAACAATGGGATTATTCCTCAGGAATTTTCTATAAAATAATAATCATTTCAAGGTTGTTATTTGGTTGGTATGCTACTTCCTCTTCTGCTGCATATTGAAACTCTTCTTCAATTAAGCAGATGTATTTTAATGAATTGACATAGCCAACAAAATCATGCAAGTAGCCACCAACCTTTTTGGTGATGAGCTGCTTTGAACTTAGTATCCTACTAGATGCTAAGTGTACTGGATATGGGAAAACAAACATTCTATCTATCACTGGGCTTTCGTGTATAGCATGCTTTATATTTAAAAATAGAACAAAACAAAAAAAAATCTTGATATTCATCTCCTTTGACCCTCACAACAATTGTATGAGGTAGCTAGTATATTGCTGTTCCAGTATTGTACAGATTAAGAAACCAAAGCTTAGAAAAATTAAGTAACTTCTCCAAAGGCTGAGTGTTGAGGGTCAGACTTGAAACTAAATTTTCTCACTCCCAGAGAGCTTCCCAGTTCATTGGTGGCATTGGTCTAAGTGAGAGGATCTTGAACTTTTTTTTGTATGAGGACTCTTTTAGCATTCTGGTGAAACCTATGGACTCCTTCTCAGAATGATGTTTTTAAATGTGTAGAATAAAATATCTAAGATTACAAAGGACAGCACTTATAATTGAAATTGTTATCAAATTATTTAAAATTTCAAGTTCACAGACCTCCTGAAATCTGTCTTTATTCCACGTTCTGTGGGTACCCATGCAATATCCAAGCTATTCACGTTATCTTTTGTTCTTACTGCATGGCTTGCCCACCTCCATTTCCTGATCAAACACTTCTCTGATTATGTCTTTGTTGGTAACTGACCATAGTCTGTTTATAGTTTTCACATTGATCTTCAGTTCCTCTTTTTTTTTTGCTTTTTTTTTGGAGGGGGGAGGGCAATTGGGGTTAGTCGACCTGCCCAAGGTCATATGGCTAGTTTTTATGTTAAGTGTCTGAGGCCAGATTTGAACTCAGGTCCTCCTGATTCCAGGTCCAATGCTCTATTCACTGTGCCGTGCCACCTAGCTGCCCCCTTGATCTTCAAATCTAAATAAAATCTGATTAATTAATCTGTTCGAATTCTTTAAAGGTGTACTTGGGTATGCGGATACAAGAAACCAGTGGATAAAATTGGAATGGCTCAGAAAATTTTGCATGACCCTTCCAAATGACATGAAAATTCAGGAAGTTTACATATTGGGTTGTTTCTTGGTGGGGGCACAGGAGAGAGGTAGGTGGGACTGGTATCTACCTTTCTCATATATTTAGGTGCTTCGAACATAACAAATGCCTAACCAATACTGACTGAATGAAATGAATGAATGATTTAAAATCAGAAAAATCTTTGGTGAAAGGCTAAATACTTAAGATGGAGACATTTTTAGTTTTTTTAAACATGAATTATCAAAATTAGGATGACCACCAAGAGAAGAAATGGAAAAATGTACTTTCTTTTATTGGAAAGGTGGAGGGACCTATGGTAATATTACAGACAATACCAGATGTGTTAGATGTATCCATTGATTTGGCTGAACTATTTTTTTCCTTTTTAAATAATTTTAACAACAATAATAGATAGCATTTGTAGAATGATTTAAGGAGAGTGAACAACAACTCAGAAAGGATGGAACTATTACTACCATTCCCATTTTAAAGATAAGGAAACAAAATTAAACAGACTCAGCCAGGGTCACACAGTTAATTAGTGTCATATGAGTGATTTGATCTCAGGTCTTTCTGTCTTCTAATTCAATTCTCTATCCACTATACTATAGGGATATATTCAGAAGTTAATATGATGGGGGGAGGGGAAGGCATCACTAAAATTTTAAAAATCTAATAAATCAAATTATTATAATTCTGTGAAATTGACTTAGAGATAGGAAACAAATATGAATGAAGGTGTACAGAGTGTCCTCCAGAACACCTACAGAATCCATTTAAGAACTGATCTTTTTTTTTTTTTAATTTTTTTTTTTAAATTTTAATTTATTTTCTTGGTTACATCATTCATTTCCACAAGGTTTTGAGTTACAAATTTTCACCCCTTTTTGTCCCTACCCCCCAGCCCAGAACATTGATCACACTGTAAGA
>CM053599.1:116582337-116633840 GCA_028646575.1 Pseudocheirus occidentalis | reverse complement strand
AGATGGTGGGAGGGGTCTTACAGTGGGATCAATGTTCTGGGCTGGGGGGTAGGGACAAAAAGGGGAGAAAATTTGTAACTCAAAACCTTGTGGAAATGAATGATATAACCAAGAAATAAATTAAAATTTACATTTAAAAAAAAAAAAGATCATCCTTCACACTAAGGGAAATTTGCATTTGCTATAATGCTTCATTTTATTGAGCTTAGAAATTTGAAAATCTCCACTGGCAGAAATGCTGATGACCCATTTCCATTGTTGTTTTCCAAACCAACAGCAAAGCTATTCTGCTCATGGTATTTTCCATAATTCAGATTTTGACAATATTTGATATTAAAGTGCATTTGCATTGGAACTTGGTAGAAGATAGAGAAATGATGAAGGATTTTTTAAGGCTGAATATTTCTGATAAGCATATTATGAGAATTACAGACTCACCCATTTGCTGTCCTCCCTCTTTCTTCTCCAAACTGAAATGCAGTGACTTTGCTTAAGCTACCACTTTTCTGAAATGAATCTTGGGTCATTTTCTGTTTGAGAAAGTGCCAAAGTTTCCTTTTCCCATGATTAGAAAATAAACTTCCTGATGCTGGCTATTGGTTCATAAATATCAATTCAAATCAAATCCACAAGCATTTCTTAAGTGCTCCTGTGTGCTAGCTATGATGTGTTGTGTGGAGGGGAGAAGCACTGGCCCTGGGTTCAAATTCTGTCTCAGTCACTATCTGTGTTGTATGTAGTACAGTCCCTGGCACATATTAGGTACTTACTAAATGCCAACTGACTGAGTAACTAAATGCGTGACCATGGGCAGTTCACTTCCACTCTCTAGGCCACAGTTTCTTTATTTGTAAAATGAAGGGGCTGGATTCAAAGACCCCTAAGGTCCCTTTCAGCTCTAAATCTGTGATCTGATGATTTAAATTAGAGATATAAACATCACAGTTCCCGTGCTCATGGAGCTTGCAGTACAGTAGAGGGAAAGGCCAGTAGACAAACAACCATGGTAACGGGGAGGATGAGATATGTGGAACAAACAAAAAGTCCAAGCACCGGCCCTGGAGTCAGGAGGACCTGAGTTCAAATCCAGCCTCAGACACTTAACACTTACTAGCTGTATGACCTTAGACAAGTCACTTAACCCCAATTACCCTTGCCTTCTCCCTCCAAAAAGGAAAGGAAAGGAAAGGAAAGGAAAGGAAAGGAAAGGAAAGGAAAGGAAAGGGGAAAGGAAAGGAAAGAGGAAAGGAAAGGAAAGGAAAAAGGAAAGGAAAAAGGAAAGGAAAGGAAAAAGGAAAGGACTACAAAGAATTTGAAGGATAAACAAGTTTTATCTGGAGCAAGTGGCATCTAAGTAGAGCCTTCAAGAAGAGACACATTAGCAGATGGACTGGTAAGAAGCCCATCCCAGGTATGGGAAGACAATACAAGGGAGGGCACAGGCAAGACGCAAGATGGTAGAAGGGGCAGCCAGGTGGCTCAGTGGATAGAGTCAGGAAGACTCATTTGCTCAATTCAAATCCGGCCTCAGACACTTACTAGCTGTGTGGCCCTGGGCAGCTCAAAGCTGTTTGCTTCAGTCTCCTCATCAGCAAAATGAGCTGGAGAAGGAAGTGGCCAAACACTCCAGCATCTGCCAAGAAAACGGGGGTCATAACGAGTGGGATGATGGAACATGACTAAATAACAACAAAAACAAAAATAGAAGCACCAAGAGAACTCAAATTTTGTAGGCCTGGAGCTGGACAAGGTTACAGAGGGCTTGAATGTCAAGACCAAGCATTCATTTTTCATTTATTGTCAGGAGGAAACATATTTGAATAGAAAAGAGAAATGGTCACAGCACAAATGATGGATTCAGTTCAAGAAACATTAATAGTATTTGCACGGTAAAGATACAGACAAAAGTGAAACAGCCCCACCCTCAAGAAGCTTATATTCTAACAGAAGGGGAAAAAACCAAACATACACAAATAAACAAATGCAAGACAATTTGAAGGAGAAAGAAGAAATGCCTGATGGGATTTTAGCGCAGGCTTCCCAGAGGAGAGAGCCCCTTCCTTGGACTCTGAGAGGGAGAGATGAGCAGGTACTGGGCACCAGACAGGAGGACAGGATAGGAAAATACCCAGAGTAGGGGACTAGAACATCAAGTATAGGGAAATCTGGTGGTTGAGTTTGTCTAGAACTTAAGAGTTCATGAAGGGCAGCAATATGGCATGAGATTGGAAAGATAAGTTGGAGACAAGTTGTGTAGGGCCTGAAATACTTGACTAAGGAGATTAGTTTATCCTAAAAATAATGGTGGCCTCCAGTTAGAGAGGTGATGAACTCGGGATACAGACTAAAGCTTATGTTTTTGGTTTTGGTTTGCTATGGTTTGGTTTGAACATAACCAATGTGGGGATTTGTTTTTCTTGACTATACAAGTTTATAACAGGCTTTGTTTTTCTGGCTTTCTCAAAAGTGTGTTTGTGGATGAGGGGGTAGGAAAGAGAGAATCTGGACCTGAAAATAAAATAAAATTTATTTTTAAAATGAAGATATTAATTAATGTAAGCAATGGTGAGCCAGTGAAGATTTTTGGTAACAGAGTGACATAGCAGATAGATCTTTACCTTAGGAAAATTGCTTTGGCAGCTGTGCGAATGATGTATTGGAGAGAGGAGAAATTGAGAAAAACAAGATTAGTTAGCAGGCAGTTAAATTAATCAAAGTGAGAGGTGATGGAGATCTGAAATGGAAGCCATGTGAGTGGAAAGAAGGGTCAATATGCATTTCCCTTATCCCTATGTCTTTAGAGAATATGCAAGAGATGCGTACATAGAACCAGTAATACTTAGTAAATGATTGGAAACAGGGGATAAAGGAGATGGAAGAACCATAAATAACCAGAAGATTATGGGAGAAGGGACACAGAGGATGAATTAGAGAAAGGATTGCCTAGAGGCAGAGAAGGTGCTGATAGAGAAAAATTGTGATGTATAAAAAGTTCCAGAGACATAGTTTTTGAGTAATTAATAATTAATAAAAGAATCATTACTTGGCCATTTCTCATAAACCAAAGACTTTTCCTAGAACCCACTCAATGCTTATTTGCCCTTGGAAAAGTGGGTAGTGCTGAGTGTAAATCCACTCTGATTGGTTAACAAGTAATGAGAGAATGAATATTATGATGGGTTGGGATTATTCTAATGAGGGTCTCAGAGAATGTGACTCTGATGACTCAATCTTGCACAAAATGACTTATCTATACCCATACCATCTCATCTACGGTAATCTAGACAAAAGGAGGAATCCAGTTCTACCCAGACCCATCTGACTAAAGCATAAGGGACCAGAATTGGCATAGGTGAGACAGAAGGTTGTTGTTGTCAAGGAGTAATGAAGGCCCAGCTGGGATTATATAACAAAAATTTATCCTGGGTAAAGTCAGTTCAGTTTCAAGACCTCTATCGATGGGCTCTCCCATTTAGAGTAGGAGCAGAAAAACTGGGTCATGAAGTTTTCCTAGAGGAAGATTTAAAGGATGGAAACAGTGAAAGACAAAAGAGGAGCCGAGGCCCTATCTGCCTCTTGGCCTGTAGGCTAGAAAGGATAAGAAGGATGAGCTGCTTGTGCCCTGGGAGGAGGAGGCGTGGTAGAAAGGGAGGATTACTAAGGACAGGGATTCCTCAGGGGAGAGCTAGGTTTTGGTTAGAGTAAAAAGGAAGAATTGAATGTTGGCTGGAAAGTTTCAGAATAATGGTGGAATGGGCTGAGAATAGTTAGGGGGTTTTAGAGAGAAGCTGAAATATGCTAGGAATTGAATGAATTGATTTGTGTGGGCTTCTGGAAGAGCAGGACTGATTAGAATAGCAGTGAGAAAAATGCAGGAAGTGGAAGGATGGCTGTGGGGCTTGTGCCCGATGTGGAGGAATTGCTGGAGACTCCAGCCAGAGGCAGCGGCATGGAGTGGCCAGAGCGCCAGGCAAGGACCCAGGAAGACGCGTGTTCAAGGCCTCAGATTCTTACTAGCAGTGGGTCCTCAGACTAAGTATTTAATTTCCCTGAGACCCCATTTCTTCCTTTACAAAATGGAGAAAGTCCTGGGGCCTATTCACAAGATTTTTTAATTAAATAAAAAAGAATGTGTACAAGTTGCTTTGCAAATGTTCAAACTCCAAATAAATCTAAACACTATTATTATAATCAGAGATAGATTGCTGTGACATTCTCGGTAGGCAGAACTTAACTGATTCAAAACTTGTAAGTGAATAATAATAGTTAACATTTCTATGGTGCTTTTGAAGATTTTCAGAATGCTATTCAAATATTATTGCATTTGATCCTCCTAACAACCCTGGGAGATAGGTGCTATTATTATTAGCCCATTTTTCTGATGAAGAAACTGAGGCTGAGAGGGGTTAAGAGACTTGGGGCAGCCAGGTGGTACAGTGAATAGAGCACCAGTCCTGGAATCAGGAGGCCCTGAGTTCAAATCCAGCCTCAAACACTTAACATTTACTAGTCCTGTGATCTTGGGCAAGTCACTTAACCCCAATTTCCCTGCATTCCTCTCTCCAAAAAAAAACCCCAACCCCCCCCCCCCAATTTATAATCTTAGTTTGCCTGAGGTCTCTGAGCAGTTAAGTAAATCAGTCATAGTCCCAGTGTCAGTGGCAGAACTTGAATCCAGGTCTCTGGATTCCAAAACCAGCCTTGTATCCACCATTGATGACTCGTCAGCTTTGGAAACAGTTTACAAAAGTGATA
Organism: Pseudocheirus occidentalis; assembly: GCA_028646575.1. Classification (NCBI taxonomy): domain Eukaryota; kingdom Metazoa; phylum Chordata; class Mammalia; order Diprotodontia; family Pseudocheiridae; genus Pseudocheirus; species Pseudocheirus occidentalis. The sequence continues at coordinate 116,629,085 of CM053599.1, read as the reverse complement.
ATTAAATCCAGGGAGTAGGTGAGATGACTAAGGGAGAAAGTATTAAGAGAAATAAGAGGACTAAGGACAACGCTTTGGGTACAACCCTAGCTAAGAGATAAGAAGAGAAAAATCTTCTGTATTTTATACAAATATAAATACAAATATAAAATTGTATATTATAAATCTAAATATATAATATATATAAATATATATACAATATACAATTTTATATTGTAAAGAGGAAAAAAAGAGACAAAATGAGAAGAACCAGAACAGTTTCTAAAATACCAAAGCAAATGGTATCAAGAAAGAAGTGTTCCACATTGTCACATGCAGCAGAGAGGTCAAGGAGGATGCCACTAAATGGATTCTCCTAAAATATAAGTCCAGTCATGTCACCACCACCCCCTACTTAATAACAGCCTCACAGCTGTCTGGGGATGCTGCCACAAGATGGTCCAGTCTGCCCCTCTGGCCTTGTCATACATTACACCCCTTCACATGCTCTTTGGCCAAGTCGGCCAGTTCCCTGTTCCGAGTCCTGTCTCTGCCTCTTCGTCGGCCAGCCTCGTGTGCTGAGCCCCCTCCTTATTTCCACTTCTTAGAGTCCCTAGGTCCTCTCAGAATGTAACTCAAGTGTCCCCTGCCATGAGTCCTCCCTGATCCACTCAACCTCCTAGCTATTTTACCTTGCATTTTGTTACATGTGTATGTGTTGTTTCCCTCTAATAGAATATAATAAGCTCCCTGAAGGCAGAAACTTCCTTTGCTGTCTTTGTGTAGCTAGGGCTCAGTGCATCTCCTAGTACATAGTTGGTGCTTGTTGGTTGAAACTGTGGAAACAAATTAGATGACAAAGAAAATTAGATCGAAGGGAGGGAAGTAAAATGGTTAAATGAAAATTTTAAAAATTCAGTGGACACTTTGTGTATATGGGGAAAGAAGGGTTCTACTGGTAGAAGGGAATAAATTGAGGAGCTCAGGATATTACTGACTCAACAGAACTCAAACATGATGATGAAAGAGACTCTTAGATGTTTGTTCTCTGTGTTGTTGGCTCAGACCTGTATTCTACTTCCTCCCTCCCACTCCCCAGGCATTCATACCTGTTAGCAGCAACTCTGGGGACAGCATTCAGGCTAGTCCTGGTCCCATGTCCTTCTCTTTCTGAAATACCCCCTTAAAATTGAGCTGACTTCAAGACTTCAAAATTAATTTGGATCTAATTAAAGGTAGGCCTACAGTTTGGGCTCCCTCTAGAGATCACAAGGTCATAATGGACTTGAACCCATGGAACTAATATTGTTTCTGTCTCTCATGACCATGATTAACTTGGTATGGTCCTGGGTCTTGATGGGTCACTACTAAGATAAGGTCCCTCCACTAGGCCTATCTTGGGATATGGGCAATGTATTTGGCTGCTCAATGACTCAGTCAATTATTATGAAACACCTGCTGTTTACTAAAAACGGTGGTGGGATGGTGGTTTAACTCATAGGATCATAAGAAATAAAGTTAAAAGGGACCACAAAGGTTAACTAGTTCTACACCTACATTTTACAGATGGAGAAACTGAGTCCCATACAGGTTGTGACTTGCTCACGGTCACACTGGTAGCAAGTACTAGAGGCAAGATTTAAACCCACCCCCTCTGACTGTAGGGCCAGGATTCTTTCCATTATATCATAGTGCCTTTATATAAAATACAGAAGAAATATAAAATACAGGCTATCAGTGAACTTATAACCAGTCACTCAGCTGTCTCATGAGATATTGCTACCAATCCCTAACCTTTGTCTGAAGGCATACCTGCTTGTGCTTTTTTTTTTTTATTCTCCCAGAGGACTCAGGAACGCTCCAAGATTCTGGCCAGGAGGCTGAGTCCATCCCAGAATACACTGCTGAGGAGGAGCGGGAGGACAATCGGTTGTGGAGGACTGTCGTGATTGGGGAGCAGGAGCAAAGGATTGACATGAAAGTTATAGAGCCTTACAAAAGAGTCATTTCTCATGGAGGTAGGGAACACCAGAGGGAAGTCTGGAAATGGAGAAACATCAAAGTCATATTTCCATGAAGGGAGATAATTTTATTTTTCCCTTTGGTGGCACGATAGCATCTCAAAACCCTTATTCTGTGACATATTAATAAGGAGCTGAAGGGTTGGTGAGGTTTGCCTTTAAGGCTAGGGAAGCTTCCCAAATAAAAATGTTGTTTTCACACTAAATACACCATAACTGTGTCCTTTACCCCAGAGTTGTTGCAGAAAAGGTAATTATCCTGTGCCATCACTACTCAACAGAATCCATGTGAATTGGGTGGGAGCAGGGTCTTGAATGCCTAAGAGCATGTAAGAACATTAGTTGAGTATGATCTTCTAGGATCTTGACACAAAATTCTCTTGCATTAAAAAGGAAAAGAAAAAGAGCCTTCTGGTTCCCCTTCACACGCTTCAGAAAGCTGTTTATAGGCTTAACCCTGACGGTTATTTTCCATGCAAAGTGTGCTTTTCCATAAGCTACCTTAATTCTCCGTGCATGGCACAGCAGCTCTCTAGCCAAATGATGCACCTTTTTGAAGGTAGAAGATGAGCTCTATCTTGCTTCTATAATGTTTCTCTGGGGTTGCCATTGCCTGTGTTCCCTTGCTTAATCTGGAATGCAGATGAAGCTAATGGAGCACAAGTGTCTGCATTTAATACTGAAACCTTTACAGCCTTGGTTTTTCCACTGCATGCCTCCCTCCAACAGCAGCCTTTAGGTGGTTTTCCAGCTGGCCCAGCCGTTCATGAAAAAAAAATGACCTCATTGTGAGCTAGCCGTGTAATCATTGTTCCCTGAATTCTGTCATCCTTCACAAACACAGAGCACTAAGTATCTTGGCATGGTATCAGAAGCTCCTACGTCCTTTTGTCTGCCTGTGGTTAGCAGCATAAAAGGAAAATGAATTTTAAATGTAGAATTCCATTCTACTGGTAGACCTTTGGCGTTCCATTCCTAGCTTTTACTCTTTTTAAGGGTACATTGAAAGACAGTGTGGTGTAGAGGGTAGAAAGCCAGACTTGGAGCCAGAAAGAACTGGATTCAATCCTGTCTCTGAAACATGCTGATTTTATGAGCCCTGGGAAAATTACTTAAAGTTTCAGTCCTAAGACTATAGTTACAGATGAACTGCTGATCTGCTTTGATGGAGGGGCCAGTCACAGGTAAAGTTGCCCAGTTTGCATTGGTTGAGGGACCAATTACAGATTAACCCCCCTCCCCCATAAACAAACAAAAACACACTAAAAGGTACTTTATCTAAAGGGACCAGTAACAGTAGTTTTGCCAGCTGAGCACAGATGTCTGGGGATGCTGCCATCCCTGCCAATGACTCATGGTTTGATGCATAGTACCAAATTGCCATAAGGGAGACAGAGAATACACAGTCCCTGTCTTTATAAAACTTATGTTTTCTGATACTCCTTCCAGATTTCTCTGGAGTAGACAATGGTTTCAACTTTTTGAGATGTGCACCAAGTTAAGTTCTTAAACAAGGGATCGCTGCTACAGCAAACCTTGTATACTTTTGACAAAGACACAATTTGACTATCACCCTTCAAGAATGATAACCTGTACTTACATTATCCTGTCCCTGTCACTTCTCTCATTTCTCTAAGGCAAGGGTTCTTTTTTGTGTATATTACAATCCCTTCGGCAGACTAGTGAAAACTATAACTCACTTCTGAAAAAAATGTTGCTTTTTAAAAAAATTCATAATGGAAAGAAATGCTCAATTTCAGTTAGAGGCTGGTGAAAATAAGTAATTTTTTTCCCACCTAAGTTCAAAGATTCCCTGAAATCTATCTACAGACCCCAGATTAAGAAGCCCAGGAAAGCAGTCTTTACCAGTAACCAAGATCATGAGTCAAAATGGATATTCAATACTTACCCAGTTTCACCACCAAAAATCAGGTGACATTAACCTAAGTCTAGGATGGTACCAGAATTAGTGTGAATTGTTCTTCCTGGTCATGATTTTCTGCTTATCCTACTGGAGTCAGCAAGGATCCTTGCTTCTGGCTGACACTTTCTTAAAATTTCAGAATAACCTGGTTTGCTGAGCCCTATCACTTTCTTTTGCACTTATTCCTTTTCTTTCTGTGTTGTTGATTTGTAGTTTTTGTCTGTCTGTCTGTCTGTATTTTTTGTTTCATTTCTATGAGAAGGCCTCCTGTCCTCTCCTTGGCTCCTCACCTTCCTTTGGGTCACTTGCATGTGCTCTTTTGGCCCCACACATCCTTGAATTTGGGAATCTGCATTATCATGCCTTTTACCCTTTTCTAATACGGGGAACATCCTTACTGCTCTGTGAGTAAAACTATTTCATTAGCTACTTTCAAACTTACCAAAGGCAGTCTTGTTAATGGATGCCGCTACAAAATCTTAAAGATGCAATCACCCATGTTACCACTGGTAACCATGGGTAGTGGGATTGTTTGTTTTCAGTATTTCTTGGTGATTCCTGATGAAAGTTTGAAAGGCACTGCTTCATTGTGGATATCTTTCTTTTGGATGGTTCTTTGTTCTATGGAGAGACGGCTTAGTCTAGTGAGTCAAGTGTCAGACTTGGAGTCAGGATGAGAAGTTCAAATGCCACCAGCAAAGCTGGCTGGTTGTTTGTGGACACATCACTTAACCTCTCATCTGTAAAAATAAGAGTAATGATACCTGAAGGACATACTGGAAAGGGCCTATAAGATAAACAAATGAGATGTGGTCCGCACAGGTTTGCAGACCTTAAAACATCATATAAACCTTAGATGAAATATATAAAAGAATTCATTATATAAATAAACCTTACAACACTATATAAAGTAGTAGTAGTAGTATGTATGTATGTATGTATGTATGTATGTATGTAGTGTGTAGTAATAGTGTAAAGTAAACAAGCCCTTTGTAAAGAGTTATATGCCTGTGTCAAACTGCAAAGTGGGGCACTTTGGGAAATTTATATAATTTGTTATCAGAGCTGCCTGAAGCTCCCAGACCACACCAGGTGCCCAGGCCCATGGAAAGACTGGTGAATGACATTATTTGAGTGTCCTCCAACACTGATAAGCTTTGCCCTCCTTTTAAGAGAACAAAATAAGAACGATGTATTACATGTAATTTGTTCTGCCAGTCTTACTATATGATGGAGCAGGTTGAGATGAGGGTCAGCTCTTTTACGTTTGGACTGGGAAGTACATTTAAAGAACTAAGGGGGAAAAGTATCCCAAGATTTATAACACAGGATTTCCTTTTTTTTTACCTCTATTTCATTTTAGGAGATTCAGGTAATCTGTGCAGTGGTCCTGGAAAATGATCCCTACGATCTGAGGAGAAAACTTACCTGCTGGTGTGTGTGTGCGCGTGTGTATGTTTTGGTGTGAGACTGTGTCATCCTTTCTGCTCTCTCCATTCCCATTGTTGGCCAGCAAACTTGTGTTACATTCCTTACATGCTTCTCTTTGCTGCTGCAGGTAAGGCTTGTAGTAACTGCCGTAGAGGCTGAGGAGCCTCATGAGAGACTGGTTACTGGGCCTCAGCAAATACATTTGTCCATCCTCTTATTGATAGAACAAAGAAATGTTCTAAATTAAGCGGGGGGGGGGGGAGAAAGCCATCCCCAAAATAGCTGAATTGTAATTACCAAATGCTAGCATCATTTAAGTCAAACTGTGCTTTACAGTGTGAATGGAAGGTTTAGCTCGAATTTTGAAGCTAGTTATTCCAACATTCCAGGAATTGCTGCTTGAAAAGATTGACAAATGCTGAAAGACAATGTTACCATCACTTAGTATAAGAGAAAAAAAAATTTTGTGGAAATCTCTCTGTGTGTCTTTCTCTCCTTCTCTGTCTCTTCTTTCTCCCAGTTCTCTCCTTCTCCCCTTTCTCTTCTTTTCCTTTCTCTCTCTCCTCTTTCTCTTTTCCTCACCCTCTGCCATCTCTCTCTCTTCCCTTCCCTTCCCCTATACTCCTATCTCTCTCCCATCTCATCTCTCCTCTCTCTGCCCCTCTCATGTTTTCCTTTTTCACTTTATTATCTCACTTCAAGCACATATATACAAAAAAGAATTCACCTTCATTTATACATTGCTAGAGAACATACTGGGGCAGCTAGGTGGCTCACCGGATAGAGCACTAGGCCTAAAGTCAAGGAGACTCTTCTTCCTGAGTTCAAATCTGACCTCAGTCATTTACTAGCTGGGTGACCCTGAGCAAATCACTTCACTCTGTTTACCTCAGTCTCTTCATCTGTAAAATGAGCTGGAGGAGGAAATGGCAAACCATTCCAGTGTCTTTGCCAAGAAAACTTCAAATGTGGGAACAAAGAGTCAGAGATATTCGAAATGACTGAACAACAACAAAGAGAATATATACTCATGACATAACACAAGAATAGACAGTGGAGTGATTTGGGTGAACCATAAATATTTTGTCAGCCAGATAATTTGGGATAAATCACATACAACAAAGAGAGCATTTAAATATGTGACTAAGTTGAATTTTAATAACCTGCATGACACAGTATCTATAATCCCTAGACTTAATTTTTTAATGCCCCCAGAAGTTGTCTGATAATGGAAAAGGCAAGGATGACAGATCCATTTCCTAAATTTGCAAACATTCCAGGAACCCCAAACTAGGCAGCTACTTTTAAAACTGTTTTCTAAAGATAGAAATATTACTGCCCAGAGCATGATCTACATGAATGTAACTCAATATTTCAGAGGCTTTTTCCCTCTGTTTCTCTATTGAGCCTTTCTCTATTGTACAACCTTTATGTTTTTAAAGTTAGAGTTATGGTATTAGGTTGACATGTCCTTGGCAAAATTTACCTCAGAAGAGAATCTTGCTAAAAACAAATTTAGAGAAATGAGTTTAGCACGTAGAGTACACATATTTTTAAAACATATTTTCTACAAGTTTCCTCATTTTATTTTGGCTATAAATATTATAAAGGTTTTATTTTGTTAGAAAAGTCTATAACCATGATAGAATTAATCAACAAAGATTTATTAAGCATCTGTTATTTGCCAGGAATTGTGCTTAGTACAAGGGATATAGCACAATGTATGAAACCATCCCTGCTCCCTTCCTTATATTCTAAAAGGCAGAAGCAACAAGTATATACAGCACACGTACAAAGCAAAGTATACAGCAGAAGAAGGAAGCTATGACAGTCCTCTGTCATAGTTGTCAGTTTTGATAACTCTGACCCTTCCTGCTTAGATGGTGAGCAGCATCAAAATCTTATCCAGAACTTAGACCTATTATTCAATATATTTTCAACCCAATTCAATAAACATTTTGAAGTTGTCACCATTCACTGGATACTGAGCATACAAACACAAAGAAGTAGTCCCAGCTTTCCAGGAGTTTTATTCTTTTTTTTGGGGGGGGCAGCTTTTTGGAGGGGGAAAGGCAGGGCAGTTGTGGATAAGTGACTTGCCCAAAGTCACATAGCTAGTAAGTATGTCAAGTGTCTGGGGCCGGATTTGAACTCGGGTCCTCCTGACTCCAGGGCCGGTGCTCTATTCACTGTACCGCCTAGCCAAGAAACTTTTATTTTTCTGTGGAAAAACATGAGACGCAGTTAAATACTGACCATGGATTGGACTTTTTATAGCATGTTGTCCACCTTTTTTGTAATCTACTCCTCTTTAGGGACCAGCCTCTGAATCTATTTTCTGAATAAAAAGCACCCAGGTCTCCTTCAGACAAGCACTCTCCCTATGCCTTTTCTCCCAATCCCACACCCACCCTCATGTGAACAAATCCGCCTCAGAGATGTTTGTGGGTTCTGAGGAGATGAAGCAAAGTGACTTATTAGGGAGCAGTAAGATAAAAGTATGGCCTCTAAGCCCCCTTGAAGGACTATGATAGTTTTATTTAATGACTGAATTGTCATTTACCTGCCAGTGAACTTTAATTCAGAGCTAGGCTGATGCCAAAGCCTGGAATTCTTTAACAAAATCCATTTAAAAGCAGAAGTGCAGTCTGAATCACCTCCATGATAAATGCAACCCATACAGGAGACTCCTGGTTTCTTCCCTTTCTGTGTTGATAGATATTGACCAAGACTTTGCACAAATTCTGAGAAAGAGTGTGAAGGAAGGAGTGCTAGCCTCCTTTAATTTTTCTTGTGCCCAGAAGTTAGACCCATTTGTAGAATTTGTTCCTCTAAGCCTAACAAAAGAGCATGGTGGAATGGCCTTTCTTGGATTCAGGAAAACCACTGCTTTGGGTCCTGCCTCTGCAAAGTACTAGCATATGTAATCATAGGCAAGTCACTGAGCCCCTGAGCAATTTTCTTAGGACCATAAGTCACAGAGGAGTTGACAATCTGTATAAGCAAAGAAAGGTAACATACTTGCAGTTGCCTACATGAATGTAATCACAAGTCCTTAACAAAAACAACTCTCACAAACCAGTTTCAAAATATCTGTGGACTCACCAAAATTCAGTCCGGTCTAGAAAATGTGTGCTGACCCTAATTATCAGAATTATTCTCAACTCATCTTTACCTTGCTCCCTTGGACTCGTCATACTTTCCATTTGCATTTAGCCAACACTCATTTCCCCAGAAACACAAATGCTCGTAAAACTCCAGTGTCAAAGAAAGTCAGGTCATGTTTAGTTCCTCATTAAGCCCACTATTAGTTCTTTAATAGGCTAGACACTTAAGCCCATGTTTACTAATGAATGGGTCAGACTATCTCACATATTCTATGACCGATAGATTCATTCTGAGGATTCCCAGTGGAGCCAGAGCCAAAAGAAAGGTGGTTTTTGTTCACAGTTCACAAATGACCTGTAACCAAAATAAGTGGGAAATGAATTCTTTCATAGTTCATCTTCCAAGTTTCCCCTTCAATTTAGCTCATGTGCAGTAACATTAAAAAAGGCAAAGATAGTAGGGGAAAACAACATGTTGTAGAGGACAGAATGCTGGATTTGTCATCATGAAACCTGGGGGGTAAATCCTGGTTCTAACACTAGCAGTAAGACCATGGGTAAGTCACTTCTTGGAACCAGTTTCTTCATCTGTCAAATATGGATAAGGATGCTTATACTACATACCTCACAAGAATATATTGTGGAGAAAATGTTTATGAATCTCAAAGTGTTATATAAATATGAAAGAAGCAAAAGCCTTTCCCTTGACTTTATGGGGGGAAAACTGCTAGTTGGTTTCTTTCCTTTCTACAATTCTATTCAGATGTTTTTGTTCTCATTCTTTGGTAAAAGTTCACTTTCCAGGTCCCACTTAAGCATGTCTATCTAGCTATCTATGTTTATTTATGCAGATATAAGTTTATAAGAGAGGAGTGAATTATAAAGTTAACCTCCACCCTAGGAAGACCTGTATTCAAGTCCTACTTCTGATACCTACTGACTGTGTGACCCTGGCCAGTTTTACTTAATCTCTCAGTGCTCAGGGCAGCTCTCTAAGACTCAAGTTGCAGAGAAGGTACTGACCTGCATTGGTAGAGAGAATTTCCTCATCCATAGAACAAAACAAAACAAAACAAAACAAAAACCCCAAACAAACAAACAAAATGCATTGAAACCGTGTGTCTGGTCTCCATTCCCATATGTCAGTACATGAAGGATCTGTGACTTTATTGACATGTGGATTCCCTCCATCAACATAGAATCACCACACCTATACCTATACCTATACCTTAGAGTCACCTGAGGTTCAGAGACCTTAAATAACTTGCACTTGGTCACACAGTATGAAAGGCAAGCCTTGAATCGGTGTGACCACAGCCAAGTCACAGCCTTATTGATCCTTATTTTCCCAATCTGTAAAATGGGGATATCCCTACCCGAGAAAGTTGTTATGAGAGTCACATAAAATGACATCTGCAAACTTCAGTATAGATGTATGGATACACTTATATTCTATTAAGTACTCAGCCTCCTTTCTGTTAAGAATCATCTTGTTAGGGTTTTTTTTTTTCTCAGTTACAAATGTCTTTTTGTTTGTCCCCCAGGATACTATGGGGACGGTCTAAATGCCATCATTGTGTTTGCTGCCTGTTTTCTCCCAGACAGCAGTCGGGCTGATTACCACTATGTCATGGAAAATCTTTTCCTGTGAGTGATGCTTGTGAACACTGTAACAAAGTTCTTTAAATGAATGTCTGTAAATGTGTAATGACAGATGGGATGCCCTGAATTTGAGGAAATGATTTGGGGATACTTTAAAGAGGAATCTGTCAAGATACACTGCTCATAGAGCTAGGACATTTTAGGAAGCCTTTTTGTACAGAATGAACTTAAAACCTTAGAACATTTTTGCCAGAATAAGGAAGACCTGCAACAAAAGTTTTTTGGCTTAAGTATAATTTTTCTTCTCAAGTCTCCATTTCTAAATCACTGAAAATAAATCTGGATTTCTCTTTAATTACACTAATTCTTTCTTAGCTTCCCTCATTATTTTAATAGTGTATATTTTTTAAAGTTACGTTTATACCCAAATATGATTAATGTGACTGCTTTTAAAAAGTATGATATTTATGTTTTTACATTAATGTTCATTTTCTGCAAGATGATATTAGTAAGCTAGCTATATTTTGATTTTGTTTTTCCAAAGCTATTAAGATCATATGTTAGAAAGCCTTTAAATAGTATACAGGATAGTTAGGCAAATTGTGAGCATGTCATATATTTATGCTTAAATAAAATGGGAGTTTGTATAAATATGATGGAGGATTTTATACAGAAAAGTTTGAAAAAGACTCTTTCTTCCAATGATTAGGTATGTAATAAGTACTTTGGAGCTGATGGTAGCTGAAGATTATATGATAGTCTACTTAAATGGAGCAACCCCAAGAAGAAAGATGCCTGGACTAGGCTGGATGAAAAAATGTTATCAGATGATTGACAGAAGGTAAGCAAGAATATTTGTTTCTCATTTGGCTCCCTTCTTCCACATCTCCATTGTTAACTCCTTTATTAAATGTCCTCCCATCTGTACACTTTCCACTGTGATTCTAATTGACTTAAAATCTTTCCTAGATTACCTAGCATTTTCTATGGGATAAATTAAGTTTTTCCTTTAAAGGAAAATAAAAAAGATAAAGGGAGAGAAGTAATATTTTTTTCTTCTTTCAAAACAGGTTAAGGAAGAATTTGAAATCATTCATCATTGTTCACCCATCTTGGTTCATCAGAACAATCCTTGCAGTGACACGGCCTTTTATAAGGTAGAGGTTTTATTTGTTCTTCTTTATTCAAAGTCCTCGAATGCATATATAGTAAAACCTTAAAGAGCAGGTCTACATATATATATATATATATGTATATATATATTTGTACACATATACACATATACACATATACATATATGTGTATAAATACATTTATATATATTTCAGTCTTTTCTGAAAGGGTCTTTTGATGTATTCAAAAGAATCCCCACAGAACTGAGAATAATTTAAGAATAATTATTTCCTCCATTTTTCTGATTTTCATCTGATAACATAAGACCCAGATAAGCCCCTGAACCAGGCCACAAAACAGGCTAATAGAAACAAGAAATGGACAGTGGGTCAGAGATATCCTGGTAAATATTTAACAATGAGCTCTTCAGGAAAAAAAATATATATACAGCAAAGTTCTAAGTTTAATCTGCATAATTAACACTTTATCACTTTCTTTAAGTCAAGACAATCAACAGAACAATAAATCAAGCCCTGATTTGTAGCATTTGCGACTTCCAAAGTGTAATGTTTACACTGAAAATTTAATAATCAGCTCTCTGAAGCTAGAAGGAGCTGATTCTAGCACACCCTTGATACTAAGGCTTTCTTCACAGCATTTAAAGTTAAAAACAATCAGCAAAGTAAAATTACTATGATATTTTGGAGAAAAGAGAGAAAATGATGGATGATAAAGAAAAGGTAACAATTTGAAGACAGAGAAAATCTTGGTTTCCAAAAGTCGTATGGAATTAGGGAGAAGAGACATATTTAAAAAGACTGAAATATTTATGAACAGAAAGTAATTTAGGATTGTTTCTAAAAAGTGAATACTTTGTAGAGCCCCCAGGTTTAGAGGTAAACAGTCCCACTCACAAATGGAGAAATATATTTTAGAAAAGCTTGTTCACTAATAAGAACTAGGAAAATTTGATTAAGAGAGACCACAAAATCCCATTTTATAGGGTTCTTAAAAAAAGTAGGCTAGACAAACACATGCCTGGGATATAACCTTGTTTGGAATCATGACTCAAACTAGGTAATCTTTTAAAAGTCTTCTCCGTCTTCATGATTCTGTCATGAGTTGATACCCAGGAAATATTCTGAGAAATGATTTCTGAAAGAACTTAAAAGGTTATCTCTTCTGTACCCATTTACATATTTTTCTTACGTCTTCCCTCTTCTACATATTTGTTCTTTTGAAGATAAATATTTTGTGGTTAAAATGGAATAATCAATCTGCCCTAATGAGCTCCTTAAAAGTTGACTCTGTACAAAACAATGGTAGTGATATTTATTAACTAGTGTTTGTTTAATAATTCTACAGTGATAATTATTAGAGGCCAGTGAAATATATCTTGAAAAATAAATGCTGAGCCTTCATGACTTTTTTGAAAAGTATTTTTACTTATCAAGTCATAAGTCAGTTTGAAGAGTGGTTTTGTCATTGTTCAGTTGTTTCATTCGTGTCTAACTCTTTGTGACCTCATTTGGGGTTTTCTTGGCAAAGATACTAGAGTGGTTTGTCATTTCCTTCTCCAGATCTTTGTACACATGAGGAACTGAGGCAGAGTTAAGTGACTTGTCCAGGGTCATACAGCTAGTAAGTGTCTGAGGTCATATTTGAACTCAAGAAGATGAGTCTCCTTAACTTCAGGCCCACTATTGTATCCACTGTACCACCTACCTGCCCCACTGGAAGTATTAGCGACTCTCAATAATGAAAACAATCACAGGTATGCCAGAAAAATGGCAAATGCTGATAAATCATACATATCTGAAACATTCCAAAGAATTCCCTTTTGGCTCAGCTAGTTCTTAAATTACTAGTGGAATATGTCAGTACAACTAATTCCAAGCATATTGAGAAACCCTGATCCTAAAACATATTTCATAATCTCCCACATTCTCTTGGCGACCAAAGAACATCACCCACTGTGGCTCCCAAATGCAAATCATCAGTGTGACTGTCATGCACTTCAAGTCTGAACACTTAGCCTCTTTGCAGTCCCAAGTCCCATCAACAAGCATTTAAACATCTACTATGTGACAGTCATTGTGTTTAAGTACTGATAATACAAAGAAAGGCAGGATGAGCTCACAGCCTTGTAGGAGAGGCACATGTAAACATGTACAAATGGGATATTTTCAGGAAAACGTGGAAATAATCTCAAAACGAAGGTAATAGCACTAAGGGGACAAGGGAAGGCTTCTTGGAGAAGGTGGAATTTAAGCTGAGACTTGAAGGAAGCCAAAAGGAGAGACAGAAAGGGAGAGAATTCAATGTGTGGGGGGCAGTCAATGAAAAGGCGTGGAGTTAGGAGGTGGAGGAACATCAAGGAGGTCAAAGTTACTGGACTGCACAGAAGGTAGAAGAAAATTAACTGTAAGAAGAAAGGAAAGGTGGGAAGGGACCTGAATACAAAGGGCTTTAAAAGGCAAATAGAAGATTTTACATTTGATCTTAGAGGAAATATGAAGCCGCTGACGTTTAGTGAAGAGGGAGACATGACTAGATCTACACTTTTAGAAGATCACTTTGATCTCTGAGTGGGAGATGGATTGCAATAGGGAGAGACCTGAAAAATAGCATAGGCATGAGGTGAGCCTTGGGGGTGGGTGGGGGGGAGGTTTAATGGAGTGTCACCAGAGAGAAGAGGGCATATAGGAGTGATGTTTGAAAAGTAACTGGGGGCTGGAATCTGACTGCTTGAATTTCCTCTCTTGATTATGCATTTGGTGTCATGGAAAGAATATTAGATATTGTGGCAAGAGGATCTGGCTGTGTTACTGGGTAACTGACTTGCCTCAGCCAATTTGCTAATCTGTTAAATGAGTGGGTGGTACTAGATAACTTCTGGAGTCTCTTCCAGCTCTAAATATGTGTTCCCATGAGCCCTGATTTTTTTTTTTTTGTATCCTTTCCTGAAGTTCAAAGCTCTCCAAACTTATCGAGATTTCCCAGGGGGAATCCCTCAAAGCTTTCATTTCTTCCCACACCTGCCTCAGGACGTGCATGGATGCATATCCCAGAAACAGCAGCAAAGATACATGACTGTGGAGATACCACCATGGGGCCTTTTGTAAAAACAACAAAAAAAAGTTCTATAAGATAAGCTATCCTACCCCTCAGCCCCCAGATGCTCTAACTCAACAAGCTACATTTCAGTGTCTTGTGAGAACTGAAAAAGGAGTTGCTGTTGCTGAATCATTTTCAGTTGGGTCTGACTCTTCATGACCCCATTTGGGGTCTTCTTGGCAGAGATACTGGAGTGGTTCATCATTTCCATTTCCAGCTCTTTTTACAGATGAGGAAACTGAGCAAAGCAAGAAGTGATTTTCCCAGGGTTACACATCTAGTAAATGTGAGGTCAGAAATGAACTCCAGAAGATGAATCTTCCTGAATCCAGGCCCAGAGCTATAGCTATCCACTATGCCACTTAGCTAGAAGGAACCAACTGAACCTGTCGATGGCCCTAAAAAAATTAATTCACAGAGCTGACCTTTCTACTTTGACCCCTTTCAAATTAAAAACAAATAAAACCAAATGATAGGATAAACAAAGTCAATCCATATAAGACTTCTTGCCTTCAGAAAAGTGGGAGATAAAGATTCCTGACTTCATTTCTTTTTCAAAGGCAAAGAAAAACTTGGTATGCTCATATGGGGAGGGAAACTTAGAAAAGGAGCCCTCCACCCTTTTTCCTCAAAATTAAATTTCAAACCTGCTTTTCTTTTCTTAATCCTCTTATCCCCAAATGTACTCCAGCATTTGAGGGGGGGGGTAGGAAGAAATGGTCTATTGTCCAAAACTTGCTTTTCTTTTCAGTATGAGGAGAACCTCTTATAGCTATCTCAGGCAAAGGAATATCCAGGAAGTCTAATAAATATGGCACTAGACGTGGTTCTCTTGGACTAGCTGTCAGAAGATCAAGGAGTTGAGTCTGGGTAGTCACTAATTAGTGGTGAGACGGGCAATTTCTTTAATATCTCTGAACCGGTTTTTTTTTTATCTTTGAAATTGCAGGGTTGAAATAGATTATTTTTGAGCTCCCATTTCAATTCCAATTCTATAATTCTATGATTCAGATTCTAAACTTTAAGAAAATTTGTTGTAGGGGTGGCTAGGTGGCACAGTGAATAGAGCACTGGCCCTGGAGTCAGAAGGACCTGAATTCAAATCCAGCCTCAGACACAACACTTACTAGCTGTGTGACCTTGGGCAAGTCACTTAACCCGAATTGCCCTGCCTTCTCCCTCCAAAAAAATAAAGCAAAAAAAAAAAATCACTTAAAAAAATAAAAAAATTGTTGTAAGAAGAAATCTGAAGAAAGGATAGAACCCAATGTGGTTCCATTCACACCTGACACTCACTAAATAAATTGTTATAATAGTCTTTCCTTCATTCTATCCTTAACATAGGTACATATAAAATTCCCTCTCCAGGTAAAAATGCTCAGACCAGCAGGACCCAGAAATTCTTCCTCAGCAAATTTAAAAATCATCCATGCCAAAAGTGTTAACTTTCATTGCTTCTTAGAACAAAAAAAAATCCATTTTCTTTTGTTACTTTACTGTGCCAAGAATTCTCTAGATAAGGGATTTTTAACCTGGGATCCAGGAACTTGCTTTAAAAAATATTTTTATAACTGCAGTTTAATATAATTGACTTTCTTTTTGGTGCTGCGTCAGAGTTGGAAGGTGCACTAGGGATAATACAGTCAGAGGCCTTCATTTAACAGATGAGAGAGAGCTAAAGCAATTTACCAGGGGTCTCACATAATGCACAGCAGGTCTTGTGTCATCATTTTAAACATAGCGTGACTAGCTAATAATTTTTTTTAAAGGTGGAGTAGTAATTTTTAAAGCAAAGCCTGTCTATGGTAGCCTTTCCCATACATCATTTTCTAATTTCTGCAAAATTAATTGACCATTAGAAAGAAATGCCATCAGAAGAGCTCCACTTCAAGGCCAATGTCATCTCTTAGCATTCAGATTCTAAAATGAGGCCTAAGATCACAGGCCCAAAAAGTATAGTTTCATTTCTCTCTTTTATTAATTTTCATTTGACTTTTATAGTACTCTGAATTTGCAATTGGAATGAGATAAGAAATTTTCAGTGTATTTGTTTTGGAAAATTTGCTGTTCAATCATTTTTCAATTATGCCAAATTCTTTTTGACTCCATCTGGGGTTTTCTTGGCAAAGATACTAGAGGGGTTTGCCGCTTCCTTCACCAGCTCATTTTACAGATGAAGAAACTGAAACAAATGGTGTGAAATGACTTGTCCAGTGTCAGCTAATAAGTGTCTGAGGCCAGATTTGAACTCAAGAAACTATGCCACCTAACTGCCCAAATCTGGGAAATATGTGTACCCTTTTCATATTGGATGAGGTGATGGAGAGGGTGATGGTGAATATAGGCATGCTAAACATAAATTTTTTTGCCCAAGTGACCTCTCTCTCTCTCTCTCTCTCTCTCTCTCTCTCTCTCTCTCTCTCTCTCCCTCTCTCTCTCTCTCTCTCTCTCTCACACAGTTCAAAATTCAGCAGCAAAATACAATACGTCAGCACCTTATCAGAGCTCAGTGAGCTGATCCCAATGGAATGTGTCCATATCCCAGAGAGTATCATCAAGTAAGTCCTGAATACTTGAAAAATGTGGTAAGAAATGATGGGTGTTATGAAAGAGGATTAAGAAATACATTCTCTTCTGGAATAACAGAGGAAAGGATCTTTTTTGACACATACATATTTATTAAAGTGCCTGCTATCACTGTACTATTCCTCATGGCCTATTGTTAACTATTCTTTTTCTTTAAAATCCCTTTCCATATGATTGTTTAAATTATTAGCCTGCCCATGAAACTCATTTCTAACTTAACTATGGCTTTGGAGAAATCATAAATTTAAATTAAATTAAATTAAACTTTGTCTTTCCTACAGACATAGCTTAGCATTCATGTCTTTATTGTCTAAAAAAAATATAACTGATAAGTACTGCCCCTCAATCCCTTAGTAATTGTGAATAAAAAACCTTTCCTCTTCTTTTCTAAAGCCCCATTTTATTTTCTGGCTCCTCTTCAGATGAAAGAATAATCATGTAATGTTTGCCAAATAGCAGATGGGATGATTGGTTAAAATTCTCCCATGCCCACTACAGGGCAGTTCAGAAGATGCAACAGCAGCAGCCTGTAAAGACTAAAGCATGGTGAAGGATGGTCTCAGTCACAACTGCAAAAAAGAAAGTGAAAGATGTCTAAGCTTGTGGTGCCTAGGACAAAAGACTTTAAAGTAACATTTAAAGTCATAGATACCATGAGTTGGACCTACTCGTACTTGGGTCATCATTGCAAACCCACATCATTATGTTGTGTGTGGTGTCGGTTTTTTTATTTCCTGTGTGTCTGATTATTTGGTTTGTGAATTGAATTGGAGTTGAAAAGGAAAGGAAAACTAACAAATAAACATTATTTTCCTCTCCAGGTCTAAAAACCTAAATCAGCCTGCTCAGAGGTTCATTCTCTAAACTAGAGCCACCTTCTTCTGTGTGTCATAGTCCCCTTGGGCACTCTCGTGAGGCCTTGGGACTCCTGAAAATAACATTTTAAAATTCATAAACCATATAGAATCGCAAAGGAAACCAATTATTTTAACATGTAGTTATTAAGTTGGTTTTTTTTTTAAGTTAACAGACCCCAGGTTAAGAACTCCTTCCATAAACTGTCATGGAAATGTCTATCTAGAACAACAAGTCATGAGGTAGATATGTTTAGTCTTTCTGGTCCCAAAATTTAGCCATGGAAGCAATATGCCCTCATTGGACTTATGATAGTACTGACATATTTCTCTTTGGCCAGTTAGCTTAGCTGGAATAATTATGGTACTAATAAAACCAAGATTATCATTTTCATTGTCTTGTCACATACTCAAAGATTGAGACCCTTGGACTAGTCATTTGCCTTGGAAATTTGTTCCATTAGTTATAAGGAGGACCAGAAGAATGCATGACTGGAGAAGGATAAAAAAAAAAAACAACCTTTCCCCAGAACTGAAAAATCACCCAAAGTGCAAGCCCAAAGAACAAAAATTTAAAACACTAATTTAAAAAATACTAAAGCCACAAATGGTGGAAAGTATATATTAAACATTTATGGATTGTATATGTTTTGTTGTTAATGGATTAAATAATCCAATAAAATGAGAGAGTTGACAATTAGATAAGAAAACAAAACCTCACAATCTCTTGCTTACAAGAAATATACCTAAAAAACAAAAACATGCATAGAATAAAATAAGGTGCCTTCCTGATGATGAATCAAGTGAAGTCATCTTCATATTTGAGGGAGAGTCCATAATTCTTTTTTCTAGTGAAATATGCATTAGCTCTTAAAAGTGCTAGTAAAAGTTTCACATTTGATACTTTTGGGAAGGCACTGTTATGTGATGTCACAAATTTATCTGTGAGCATTCATCACTAAGAGTTAAACTTATTACCATAGATTTCCAAGGTGATATGTATGATATCTAGTAAGGATTCCATTTAAGAAAGTTTTCTCCAAAAGGAAGAAAAAAACGGACTTTTAAAGTGTGACCTTTTATGAGAATTTCCATCCCTGTTTACATAGGGTCTTTCCTGTTACCCAATTCACCTCTTCTTATAATCCCTTCAAAATTTCCCTTCCTTCCCATTTTTATAGAACTTTAACCTAATTTTTTCTGTGGTTAAATTTTCTGATTATTTGGGGATACAGCTCCTTCCTAGCACTGAGAATAATCCAGTAACTAGTTTCTTAAACTAATATTGAACTAGAAAGAGACTCCAAACTTCATAGATTCTCAGATTAGACTTGAATGAGGCAGAAAGTTTTTTCATTTTAAGTAGAGCTTATATTTAAACTAAGAGCATTTTGATCATTCCTAAATTTACTATTTCTCTCCAGTTTTCTAAAAGACAATTAATTTGACAAAGAGCTGCATGGTATAGTAAATAGGGCAAGGATTCTTTAAAAACAAATTAAGTATATTCCCAGATCTTTGTACAGTGCTTGGCACATAGTAAGTACTTAAAAAATGTTTATTGGATTGGCAAACTTGAATTCAAGTCCTACCTCTGACATGCTGACATGTGATCCTGGGTAAGTCACATCATGCCCCAGTGATCTCTCTAGGATTCTAAGGTACAGATCAGCTGTTTGCCATAGTGAAGCGTCCAAAGGTGAAAAGGTGATGCAGCAGGTTTTCAGACGGGAACACCCTCCATGAAATAGGTCTGGCAATCCTGTTACCCAAATAATTGATACGCAAATTTCGACATTTCCCCACATTTTGACAAAGAGAACCTACTCTTTTAGGATGTGTTTGCACCTGTTGTCTTTTCCATCCATGTACTCACTGTTCGCATTGCATTCGATTTTTATCTTGTAAGGTACGATGAAGAGAAATCTTATAAGAGAAGTGTGAGGTAAAATGCTTTCTTCTGCTGTTAATGCTGGTCCCTCTCTACGTGTGTACAAACCAGTCTTTCACTTGTAGGTGACCTCAACAAGCTGCCACTGAAAGGAAGCTGTCCCTATGTCCCGTTGTGTGTTTGTTACCCATCTTTCTCCCTTTCAAAGCTGTTGAGGTCCACCTTCTTTGCAGCTACTGTTTAAGACACATCCTTGAATTGTCCCAGGCTGCCAGCTAACATTTTGAGTGCCAGACAAAGCGAGTGAATGCTATTTTTCAGCTTTATATGACACGCATGTCTCAAATCCCCTGCTACTTTTCTGCCTTCAGATGAAGGAATTTGCAAAATAACATAATCTAGCCATTGAGTGGGCCGAAATGATACCATATTTAATTGAAGGACCTTATCCCAGGCATAACCTTCAGGTGAATGTTTGAAGTCTGTTTATATACCTGTAGACCTCACTAATGTTTTGCTCTGCTTTGCTGGGTTTTTCTCTCATGCTCTGCTTGCTTCTTCTTTTGTTTCTTTGAAAACACCTATCATTTTTGCTCGTGCAGACTGGATGAAGAGCTGAGAGAAGCATCTGAAAGAGCTAAGTAAGATTCTCTTTGCTGCTTGGCATTGCCTTTGCTTACTTTTCAGGAATGGATTGGGAGAAACTGCATGTTTGATGCCTCTACCTGCATCCAGAGAATAGTGCTGCCCTTTAAAACAAACTGCCCCTGTTCAACACAGTTTCCTTTAATCTAACTGAACTCTGTTTGCCCTCGGTCTCAACTCTTTTGACAAATGTAATTATGGTCGGTTAACATTTCTTGAGCGTGCACAGTATTGAGGCACATGATTAAGCACACACATCTTCACATCTTGATTCCCTGCCTCCTGACCTTGCTCTCTTGGGCAGTGGTATCAAACTCAAACAGAAAACCGAGGGCCACCCATCCCTACCTAAGGACCTCCAGCTGAGCTGGCCAGATCCTGATTTCGTTTTAAAATGGAATGTTACTATGTTTTATTGTATTTTTATTTATTTTGTTAAACATTTCCCAATTACGTTCTAATCTGGTTCGGCTGCACTCAGGCGTGCTGGGCCTTCTGCCGCAACGTGTTTAACACCTCTGCTCTAAG
Source organism: Pseudocheirus occidentalis (assembly GCA_028646575.1). Classification (NCBI taxonomy): domain Eukaryota; kingdom Metazoa; phylum Chordata; class Mammalia; order Diprotodontia; family Pseudocheiridae; genus Pseudocheirus; species Pseudocheirus occidentalis. Next base: position 116,608,287 of record CM053599.1, on the reverse strand, counting down.
GTACTGTAGCATCTACATGTGATACATCCATTAATATAGCAAAACCTTACTGATTAACTTTACTAACTAAACCTTACTTAGGAACTGGAAGGCCAAAACGAAGTCATAGAAAACCTAAATTTGTAATATTTTTGATGAAAGGAAGAGTAATGGAGTAGGTAGAGAAATGACCTCCATGCTCAGGAAAACTGGGTTTGAGTCCTGCTTGGCTGTGTAATCCTGGGCTAGTCAATTAATTTCTCAGTGCTTCAGGTGAATCTCAGACTATCATTTGCAGAGAAGGAGTCAGGGTTCATTGGTGAGAGGGAGTTTCCTCATCTGAAAATTCCCCATACCCATGAATCATACTTATCTCATCTTATTTTTAATAAATTTAGAGGGTTTTTTTTCCTCCTAAAATAAGCAGTAACCTTAAGTAAGTCACTGATAAGTAGATGCCTGCTGGGAACTACTAGAATGAACAGATAAGAACCGTTTTTAATTATCATATTGATAAAGTCTGCCGCTCTTTGGGAATTATGTTCCATTAAACAAACTGTCATTTACTGCAATCCAAAACTTTTGCTTTCGTTAGGAATTTCCCTGACAAGTACAGCCACTATCCACATTTCAATACGTTCTGAATTTGTTAATTGATTAATCTGAATAAATTCTTGTGCCACAGATGATAAAGTCAGGAAGACCTGAGTTCAAATCTTACCTTAGATACTTACTAGCTGTGTAACCCCAGGCAATTTATTTAACCTGTTTGCTTCAGTTTCCTCATCTGTGAAATGGGGGTGATAACAGCACTAAGCTCCCAGATTGCTGTATGGAGCAAAGGTGTTAATGTATGGAAAGTGCTTTATAAACTTTCAAGTTCCATATAAAAGCCACACGTAAAGAGCTTTTTGAACCTTCAGGCACCATAAAATGCTAGCTATTAGCTATTATTATTAACCAGTAAGAGGCAAATTAGTAAAATTTGTGGCATTTTCATATGTGAATACTGCACAATTAGTTACTATTACTTCCTCAAGACTACAGTTATCTATGTGCACACACGCGCACACACGTACACTCTTACTCTTTTTTTGTACAGCACTCAGGCCCTGCATTTATTTGTGGCATTGCTAGTATCTTTGTTGTGGCTTGAAATAGAAGGAATATTTTTCTCACTGTGAAAAACTTACCTCCTAGGTTTCTGTGAGATCTTTCCTTCCCCCTATCAATCAGCTGGGCTGATGTGACTTTAAATAATATAAATTATACCTCAGGTGGAATCCATTTGTCTTCTGGTGGAGCTCTTAGTTGAAATGCACAATAATATGATACTGGGGATTGGGGGATGGGGATGGAAGGAAACCATCAGGTAACCAGTAAGCTTCACCTTGGCCCATCATGCCATGCAAGAACAATTGAAAGCATTTTCTCCTCCCTGAGATTTATTTGCACCTAATTTTAGCATTAGGTATTGGAGGTGGCCCATTAAAGAAATATATCCTTGTGTTTCTTGTTCTGGTTTACAGTGGGTGGGTGATAGCCTATTTTGTGGGTTAAAAGGGCTATGTAAAAATACTATTTAATGAGTGGCTTTCGACTGTTAAATTAATCTAGTCTCACCTAGTAGAATATCTTCATCAATTGCTATTTGCTTTTCCCCGTTTTGGTGTAGGGTGATAGTTTTTGTTTGGGGATTTAAAAAAAGTTTTCGGGTTCCTTTTCCTCAAATCTCTTCCCTTCCCATTCCATCCTGCACTAGAAGGCCCTGTTATCACTGGCCTGACCTCTCTTCTCTAGGTAAGGTAGAGAGGGGCATTGTTCTGAGTACAGACCTTCCTTACTAGCACTTTATTTTCCCACTTTCTCTGTGATATAGCAGGTGCTTCAGGACTTTAAGCCTGAAGCATCTGCCCAATTTGATCCTCGCCTCTCTTAATATTGAAGTTGTGTCTCTGAAACATTAGAAATGCATTTGCCCAATTGCAGACATGCAAAGAGGAAACACACAGGTTGTAGGAACAGGTCCTGTGAGTCACGTGGCCAGATGCTGGGAATTCTAATTCCGATACTGGTACCTAGTTCCTCTTTGTCTTAAGCTTTGTGTACCTCATGGCAAGCACATATTTTCATCAGAAAATTAACCCCACAAGTAGAATTGTGGGTGGCAATGTGAAAACTGTACCACTCCTTCCTCTTTCATTCCCACATTTGTTCCAGATATTTTGGTGTTGTTCTAGGTCAAACACCCCTCCTTGGCCATCACTGAGTCGCCATGGTTGAGTTCACAGACCATAACCACCTGACTGACTATCCATGACTAACCTGACCTTGTTTTTTGCTTACATTATACATTTAATTGAGAAGCCCAGCCACTGTACACATTGAAATAAATTCTGAATTGATTAATCTGAATAAATTATGAAGTCATGTGGCACAGAGGATAAAGAGTTGAATTTTCTCTACAGAGACAAAAAACATGTAGCGAAGGGAAAAAAATCTTTGGAGACCAAAAAAAATAAAGTTGGATTCAATCAATCAACAAACATTAACCACCTACTATGTCCTAGGTACTGTGCTAAGTGCATGGTCTTTCTTCTTGTGATCTGTACTCTGTTAACAAAGGGGAAAAAAATCCAGAAAAAAAAACCCACTTTAAAATGATTTGATTTGTATTGTTCTACCACAACGCTTGACCTCCTCTCCAGATTAACCTTCCTAAATAATATTTTGTTTATAGCAAAGAGAATAAACTCATTGAACCCACTTCAGCTGGCTTTCTGGGGGCAAGTTACCAAAAACTATGTTCGGAATTCAGTGAGAGATGACATAGTATAATATTTTGGCTTAGGTAATCGACTATGTCAATAATTCATTTCCACATAATTGACGGTTAACTGTAAACATTCTTGCTAAATATAATAAGGCCACCTTAGTGAAACTTTACATAGAAAGAAAAAAGTTTCCTCATTTGAGAGTGAGAATAAAATCTTCTGGTCATATTTATTTTCATTCAATCAACTATGTAATTGTAATCAGAGTAAAGAAAGGCAGAAATTCTTTCTGGGTCAAGGAATCATAGAATGTTAAGAGGGAATTGACCTTAGCAATCTAGTCTTTCCTCCTCATTTTATAAATAAGAAACTTGAAGCCCAAAGAAGGCAAATAGCCCACCCTTTGTCTCACTCAGATAGTGTCATGACTCCAAAGCAGATCTTCTGAGGCTTGCAGCTACCGAGTCCTTAAAGTATTCATACTCCACTTGTCTTTTTGTACTTCTCAAATCAAGGTTAATCATTGCTCAGAAATAAAATGGATCCTCAGAGAACCATTGTCTTTATCAGCTTATAAAGCTGTGTACCAATTAGTACTGTGTAAATGATAGTTTAGTATTTAAACACTTGATGAACTCCTGAAGTATGCTATGCCTGCCAAGTGGTCACTGTGGGGAAAAATGTTCACTGCTGCCTCTTTTTCCTTGTACCCAGAGCTAGCTGCCTTTCAAATGATCCAGAAATGTCTTCTATGGAGCAGGAGTAAGAAACCCCCCATTCATGGCAGCTCTGTTTTTGTTTATAATAAATTGTGGCTGCACAGGGACAGAAGACTTCGAGGAATGGGTAAACTCATCTCAGTTGTCCAGCTAGCCTTAATGTTTATGGCTTCATCAGTAGCTAGAAGTCAGGCTTCTTTGAAGTTGGGTTGGCTCACTGACACTTAAGAACACCACCTCCAACATCTGAGTTCTACTTACCAGCACCCTAAATTTACAATCTCTTGAAGTGACCCCAAGAGCACTGAAACTTCAAAGAAACAAAATTTAACAGGTGTTCATGTTCAATGGAGTATTCTATTCAACTGAATTTGAGTTCATAGATCTACTGTAGAGCTGGAAGGGATCACAGAAGCCTCCTAATCCAACCTTCTCATTTTATAGATGAAATAGGCCCAGGATTTGCTCAAGATCACAAAGGTAGCAAGTGACTGAGGCAAAATTTGAACCCAGGTCTTTTGACCTGTACTCAGAATCACTATACTAAATACTGTCTCCCTAATCTGTCAGTCACACACACACACACACACACACACACACACACACACACACACACTTCTTTTTTTTGTAGACATGGGCAAAGTGAGAATTTTATTTGCTTAACTATGGCTATTTGTTGCAAGTGTTTTATTTTCCTTCCCCCAAATAGGAAGAATGATGGTGGAAAGTACAAAAAGTTCATTAAACATTTTTAATTTAACTCTCAACAAGGAAGTGCTTAATAAACTTTAATGTACTATTCAAATGATAGCTTTTATTGGTTGTAATGATATTATTATTATTATTTCTTCCTTCAGATGCACCAAAATCACCACAGGTAAAGTTTAATATTTGGCATCTGATACTGTACTTTCTACTGACTCTAAAGCAAAAGGAAGCCACATAAGATTGAGGGACCCCTAATGTTTTCTTTGTTTTATGGGTTGCCATGGCCAAAGAATGTATCACCTTATGGCTAGCCTATTGGTGCTGACCCTCCCTGTGGTGAGAGAGGCTGGTCCTCCTGAAGCATATATTGTCTGGTACCTGAGGATCAGCATGTGCCACATTGATATAAAGAGCTCGGGGTGGCCATCGTATTACAATGAGGAATACATGCAGGACGTTCCAGAAGACAGGGCACTTTTTCTTGCAATAGTATTTTTGATTTATTTATTTTTTTGGAAGGGGGAAGAGATTTGTTTTGCATACACAATTAATTAGGGTCACCTTTATACTTTGGCATTTTAATAAAAAATCACAGAACTTGAGAGTAGACAAGTACATTAGAGATCACCTAGTCCATTCTCCTTTGCATATATGAGAAAAAAACTGTGGCTCAGATCAGTTACGTGATTTGCCCAAGGTCAAATAGCTCATCAGGAGCATGGGAGGCTTCATGAAATCTGTAGTCTTACCAACATGGTCTCTTAGAAAAAACTTTTCCTTTCCATGAGTAGCCTTCACATGAGCTTTCTGTGCCATTTATTAATCCTTGGAACCCTGGAAGGAATGGAGCAATCACAATCCAGACGTGGCTGTCTTATTTACTTTGCTTCATGAAACACCTGGGAGCCATTGCTCTTCTTTAGACTTCTAATGGACATTATCTTGGAGAGCAGGAGCATGGCAGAGTGCTGGACCTGGAATCAGGAAGACCTGGGTTTGAATCCTATTTCAGACACTTAGTAGTTGTGGGACCCTGAGTAAGTTATTAAACCCTCTGGGCTTCAGTTTCCTCATCAGTACTATGAGTGAGTTAGATTTAATGACTTGTAAGGTCCCTTTCAGCTCAAAACCTATGATCCTATCAATTCTGGACACAGTGAGCACTAAAGAAAAACTGTATCTATCTGGTCAGACACATCAGAAGTATGGAGCAAATCTGACAAATACATCATGGAGGAGGCAGAAGCAAGTTATATGGCTAGGAAGTAAAGTCTAAAATACTTTCATTGAAACCTCCAAAACTGAGCAGCTATTTACCATAGACCACGCTTGTCTCAAACCTTTGATGTGAAGGGAAAACCTAATGTGAGGGAATTTTGCTATGGAAATTTGGAAAAAAAAATCACCCTTTCTGCACAAATATATAATTTCTCCCTAATGGAACTCTGTGTTCCACAGCTGCCTGAAAGAGCATGGATATTGAATTCTAGAATCTCAATAAACCCTCCCTGCTGCAACTGATTTGGAGTTTACCCAGACCTCTGTCTGATCTTTTTTGTTCTATATGTTCATGTATTGGTGTTTTGATTTGGGATGAGGGCAAGGGAAACTTCTTTTCATTTTAGTCTGAGTTCATTCCAGTGCTTAGGGTGGGGCATGGAAGGAGAACAATTTTTCTTTTCATGTCTGATTCCACTCTCCCCCTTCTGAGGAATGTAAACCACCTTGGAGAGCCCATCTTGTCATTCCACATCCCTCTTTCTCTTTCTCTCAGCTTACCTACTCATCCTCCCCTTTGTTTCTTGAATCCTTTCCTTTTCCCTCTCCACATCCCCAATACCAATGTCAAAGAATGTGATTAGGTTTGGGGACTGGAGAGAAGTCTTTCCCTCCTACTTCCTGTCCTCTCTCTTCTTCCTTCTTGTAAGCTCCAAGTAATTTTCTCTGGTTTTCAAATATTACTATTCAGTGCTTTGGGGAAGGAGGTGGATTCGTGGGAAGTGGGAGTTTATTTTTTGTGGAAGCAATTTATGCCTTTTGTAAATGGCACAGGATTGATTTAAGATTTAAAGAGCTTTTTGGTAACACTGAACTACTAGGGATCATTGAGAAGAAATGTATTGCTTTCTCCTATTTCCAAAGAAAAGAAAGACACATTGCTTTTAATACATCACTAAACTATGCTACTGGGCATTCTGCAGCCCTCAATTTTTAAATAGCCATCAAAATCATGACAAATAATAGAATTATCTCAATGCCTCACTATTCAACATAATGATAGAAAACTGTTCCCATGAGTTCTGACCAAAATCTAATTTTCCATAAGTATACTGTACCATGTTTTCAAAAACAAATCCCAGAACTTTGTTTTCTCATTTTCATGAGTAAATATAATTTATTCATTTCCTGAAACTGAAAAATACATACCTCAGTGAATATGTTTCTGTCTGAAAGAAACATTAGCATAATTTAAACATGTGTGGCCAGCATTCTGCATTACTACCTTCACCATCAGCCTTGTGCCTCAGTTTTTACTATTGAGCTTGTTAGAACAAGGTTATATTTACTTATTTGTAAATGTAAAACCCAAACCTTCATGCTCTTGTATACTGGTTATGTAAGGTCTTAATCACACAGCTCTTTGTTCACAACAGATTAAAGTACTGAACCTGAGGCTATCGGTAGGAATTATGTACTGATATGGCCCTAGGAATAACTATTGGGAATATAAAATGTAAATCACTGAGGAGAGGGAGGGAGACCTCTAACAAGAACTCATGTGTTCCCTGATGGGGCAATATCCTCAAAAGCTTTGTTACCCTGGTCTGAACTTGGAGGGAATGACTATAATGAGTAATTGTCATTCTAAAGCAGTGGTTCTCAACCTTCCTAATGCTGTGACCCCTTAATACTCATATGTGGGCAGACCACCTGCAGACAAATAGAGGAGCGGTGTCTCGGTTCCTAAAACTATCAGAAATATGTGTTTTCCAATGGTTTTGGGCAACCCTTGTGACCCCTGTGAAAGGGTCATTTAACCCCCAAAGGGGTCACAATCTACAGGTTGAGAACCACTGTTCTAAAGAACCATTTAAAATGGTATCTCTCTCAGTGAACCCTCAGTCTAGTATTGGTTCAGATTTCCATTAGTAATCTGAATGGTAAAACAGAGAGCATACTCTTAAAGTCTTCAGATAAAGAGACAAATGAACAACAGCTTAGGTGAGAATACAAAAATTCCAATAATGAAGAGAAACTAAGGCATGTGAGGAACAAAAGTTAAAAAGAATATTTTCCTTTGACAGAAAAGGATTCCAGGGTCAAAATAGATTGCAATATGGATGCATTACAATACTGTAGTTTAGAAAGCAAGCCCATTCTTGTGATAGTACAAATAATTATTATATAAATATATAAAATATGTTAATCATAATGAATCAATTGATAAATAAGGAGGTCTTTATTAAGTGCCTACTATGTGCTAGATACCATATTAAACACTGGAGATACGAAGACAAAATAATTTCCATTATTGAGGAGTTTATAGTCTAGTCAGGGTAAGCCACATACACATAGATAGCTACATACAAAATAGATACAAGAATACAAGATTTTTTTGGAGGGGGTTGGGTGGAAGGCACTGTAAGTCAGGGGAATCAGGAAAGGCTTCATGTGGAAGGTGGGACTTGTTCTGAATCTGGAGATTAATTAGGGATTCTATGAGATGGAGGGAAAAGGAAATGCATTCCAAACATAGGGGACAGCCATTGTGAAGTCATAGAGACTAGATATGAAACACTGCATATAAGAAACAATATGAAGCCCAATTTGACTGGATAAAAGTGTGTATAGTGGTAAGGATGGAAAGGCAAGTAGGACCAGGTTGAAAGGGCTTTAAATGGCAAATAAGAGTTTACATTTGATCCTAGAGGTAAAAGGAAGCCACTGGAATTTGTTGAATAGGTGAATAACAAACTCAGATCTGTGCTTTAAGAAAACTGTTTTGGTGATTATGTAAAAGATGAATTGCAGGGGAAAGATAGGGCATGACAGTCAATTAGGAGGTGTGGTGAAGGTAGAAATGAAAAGATTTTGCAACTGATTAGATATATAGAGTCAGTGAAAGTGAGGAATTACTAGCTTAGGTGATTGGAAGTATGGTGGTCTCCTTGAAAGAAATAGGGACATTCAGAAGAGGAGTGAGTTAGTGGTAGGAGTGGGAGATGGTAATCAATATGTTCTGTTTTGGACTCATTGAGTTTATGATGCTTCTGAGACATCCGTTCAAAATATCTAAAAAATGGTTAACATTAGACTGGTGCTCTGGGAAGAGACTAAAGCTGGATATGTAGATCTAGGAGTCATCAGTTTAGCAATGATAATTAAATCAGTGTGAGTTGATGAGGTAACTAAGAGACAGCAAGAGAAGGACTAAGAATAGAGCCTTGGGGTACACCCACTGTTAGGAGGTGTGATATGGATGATGGTCCAGCAAAGGAGACTGAGAAGGAGCAATCAGATAATTACAGTAGAGCCAAGAAAGAGTTGAGTCACAAAAACCCAGACAAGAGAGAATATCCACGTGGAGAGGGTGATTAGTAGTGTCAAATGCTGCAGAGGTCAAGTAGGATGAGAATTGAGAAAAGACTATCAGATTTATCAGGTAAAAGATCATTGTTAATTTGGGAAAGAGCAGTTTTAGTTTAGTGATATGAAAATCCAGATAACAAAGAATTAAGTTGAGAGAAGAGAAAGGTAATGAACTCAGCTATCTTTTTCTCCGAGTTTAACTGAGAAAGAGAGAAGAAATTTAGGACTCCAGCCTGAGGGAATCATAGGGGTAGTGAAAATTTTTTTTAACTCCTCTTCATATTAAGTATAAATAAAATCTTACAGTTCTGTAAGATGTCAACACTCTGAAGGAAATCTGGAGTATTTGGGAGTTATTATTCTGCCATCATAAAAATAAAAAATAACCTGCAGAATCTGACTGTTAGATGAAATAAAATTAAAACAGAAATGTGGGTCCCAGAATAGAAAGCTATGGCAGATCCATAGGGATCTATACCAAGCGGAACATTAAGAGTATGGATATATGGGCATTGCTCAGATACGTTCTAAAAATAGTCTTGCCAAATTCCATCATGGAAACATGAGATGGTAAGCCAAGAAACACAGACTCATGGGAACATAGAAAAATGACATTGCAATACTTCAAAAGTAATTTAATCCAACAATTTCTCTCTTTTTTGACCAATATTCTCTCAAAGGTTATCAATTGACTTTCCTTTTTTTTCTGTCTGGGGAGGGAAGATAACAGTTGATGGTGTTACACAAAGTTTTTGATATTTCCACCCATTTAAATAACTCTACCTCTTTAGGGCAAATCAATTGGTTCTTAGAAAATATTTCTGCTGTGTTTAACTCAAAATGAATTAGTACTTTATTGAAAATTATATCTTCCGGATTAACCACTTATTTAGTCTGTCTGAAACAGGTTATTTAAAAATTTTTATGGATGCCTTACTACCAAGGAAGGAATACATTTCACTCATATTATCCTACAAATAAGAACGAACCCCAAAACTAAGCCTCAACATGGCCTAAAATGCTTCCAGGGAAAGTCTCTAAAAGGAAGAATATTAGCTGTTCGCATATGGTAAAGAGAGGAGTGGGAATCAGGAATTGGAGGATTTCATTCCATCTAAGTTTTCTCATCAAGGTCCTGCATGATTTATTTTAAGAGAATAGGAGAAGGAATTAATTTTTTTTTAATGTAACAATTGAACACTGAACAGTGAATTCATGCTTTTCTCTCCCTTCCCCCCCTCCCCTTTTAACTCCTCATCTTGGAAGTATTGACATGAAGCTGAAAGAAAAACTGTAGCTGTAGCTGGTGGGGGTTTGCAGAAGAAGATTCATGAATGGAAGCCCTTCTAAAACATACCTACCTAGAAGAGAAGAGATGACTCACGGTTCACTTTGCACAATTGGGTGCCATTGGAAACTTCAGGGCGGAAGTGGGGGGAAGCAATGGTGAATTACTCTCATTTAACCATAGTTTTTATGTAATTGTGTGTATGTGTTCAATTAAGTTATTATCCTGTGATCATGAACCTCATGTGCTCTTTAGGTAAACCCTTCCAAGAAAATGGAGAGTTCTGTTTTTATACATTGCTGACTGTAATATCTTTCACCTCCATCACTACCCTCAACCTCTTAGATAAGCCAGACAGGAGTATTAAGAGATAAGGCACTTTAATTCCATAGATTACTTCTTTTCCTTCATAAGCATTTTAGAGGAAGATGGTTTCATGTCTTCTGTTATATTTAGCCCTAGCCACATAGCTTTCCCCATTCACATTGGTCCATAGACCACAATGCAGGGTGTGGAACCTTGGTTCTTGAACTGCCTATTTCAACAACCAGTGAGCATCCCTTAAAGAAACTTCCCAGACAGAAATTCTTGTTTGAACCCTAAGCAATTTTGTTTTTTATTTGTCTCATCTGACAGCTTTTTCTTAAGATGTGGTATCTTAAAATACTGTTCATCCCACAGTGTAAGGAGGCATCCTAAGGCTAGGAAAGTTGAAATGCAACATGTACATGGTTTTGTGGGTGCTGTCCTTTAGTCCGGACTTTAGTCCTTCAGTCTGGACTCTCAGCTTAGTTCTGGTTCTGCTATCTGAAAATATTAACAGCATACAACAGCAAACACAGAATAAGTCAACCACTCATAAAAACAAATGTGCTTTACGATTCTCTCCTTTGACTGTAGGCTTACAGTGTGCTCTTATTTACAAAAAATAATTCTGTCACATTTTATCAAAATATTCCATTTTACATAGCAACTTTATTTTGAATTTGTAGGCCTATATCATGCACATTTTTGTTTTGTTCATTTGTATTTAAGTTCATATTTACCCAATAGAATGAGTAAACACACATAATTTTATTTTGTGTCTTTATAAATGATATAAACACCTTTTGTGCCATTTGAGAGTAAAATGCATAGCCTTTTGAAAAAGGACGGCAACCCACTCATCAAAAAAATGTTGGTCTGGCAGTATTTATTTACATGGCCAAAATGGAGGCTGACCTTTAAAAGGCTTTAATGGACAACATTTGATGCTAATCTCACTTTTTTTTGGATATACGTTCTTAAATTCCAATACTACCTATCATCTATGGGCTAGAATGAATGAGAGCTGTGGAAATAGTTTCCACTCAGTACTGCTGTAATTAAAGAATTGGAGAAGATTCTAGTTTTGATTCCATGGAATGGTGAGTCTTTCCCTTTTCTGTGAAAGATCTTTGGAATCACAAATACTCAAATGGATCTATGGTCTCATCAATATGGAAGCTCCACACCCACCCCACCAAAATGATGTCAGTCACAGTACCTCTGTGGTTGCCCATCCTAAACAGTTTTTCTCCAGGTTCTCCCATAAGTTCACCATGGGATTCTACCTTTGAATATCAAATTGAATTTAACAGACTCCTCTTTACAACTTTTACAAACTTCTCTTTTCTCTATAATCAGCAGACTTTTCCTTTCATACCATCTCAAGACTTTTCTGTCTTTCCCCATTCCCTAGCCAAGACCTATCAGTCCTGGTCCCTTGTCCCACAAATGTGCCTGTGATGAAATTGTTTCTTCCAAATACTTTAGATCCCATGCCCAGCCCTACCTCACACTTCAAAAAAATTCCTGCCTTAGGGAGCACTAGTCATCCCAGGCTATTGTATATTAAACCTGGAAACCAAATACAGTTCTGGGGAGATAAGCTTGAGGACACATACAGATTGGTCGAGGAGCAGAGGTCATTTTCAAATGTAGAAAACACTGAAATCTCACCACTGGACATTGCTTTTGATTCATCCTACTGATTTATTTGAAATAGTCTCGATAATCACAGTTGTAGACTATCTTTACTGAGTCTACCTTGGATATCTTTACAAGTCAGTGACCTTCCTTGGGCTTCTCCATTATTTGCATGCCAATTCTGATACTCAGTTCTTTGCTTTCATATTCCACTAAAAAGATAAACAATTAAATCAATTCTGCTCACCAGACAAAAGGTACTGTGCAAATCCAATCCGAAAGAGTCCAAGGAGATGAAAATGATACCTAAATATACAGATATCTATACTGACCTTCACATTTTGATTAGTTTTGCTCTCTTGTTGACTTTTGGAAACTGCCTAGCACTTTACCTGTGAATCAGTGGTAAAAGGGAGGATTTGGGGAGACATTATTGCCTTCCAAATGTTGCTGTTCTCCACAAAACAACTCCCTTAAATGAACAAGTGGAAATTTTCTTGGACAAGGCACTCAGACAGTGAGAAACTTTGAAGTAAGCAACTGGGTGTGGGTAGAAATCCTAAAGCTCCTATTGAAGCCATATGATGTTTAAAAATAGTTTTGATGGTAAGACCTACCTTAAGGCTTATTAGAAAGTCTGCTCATAGGTCTCATCTTTAAGATATCTTAAATATTCAAATATGGTAATATGTTTGCAATTATATCAATGCCTCTCTCTCAGTAGTCGATGCACATAGAAACACTTAGAATTGCACAAATTAATCTTTTATATACAAATGGGTTTTTCTACTACTTATCAGTTTGCTCAGAATAAAGTATATCTAATCTATTGGACTTTGATTTGGTAAAATATCTGTCTACGTGTAACAATGCTGCCTAAATTGTATAGACTAACAAATAGAGAAATATGTAATAACATTGTATGTATGGCCTCTCTATAATTCTGAAATAAAAGCTGTAATCCAAGATATTATATTTCTTTATGTAGGTATGTATTTCTTTAGCCCTATAAGAATTTTTACACGAATTCTGTATGTGTCAGACACTCAGTAAGCATTCATTAATCTCCTACTATATGCCAGTCACTGTGCTAAGTGCTGAGAATACAAAGAAAAACAAAAAGCCAGTCCCTATGCCCAAGAAGTTCACAGTTTAATGGGGGGAGAGAACACACAATTATATATAAACAACGTGTGTGTGTACACATATATACATATATGCATATATGTGTGTATATACAATAAATTGGGGATAATCAACAGAGGGAAGGCGGCAGAATTTAGGGGTATCAGAAAAGGCTTCTTGCAGAAGGTAGTCTTTAGCTGTGACTTGAAGGAAGCCAAGAAAGCCAGGAAGCTCAGATGAGGATACAGAAAATTCCAAGCACAGGCAACAATCAGTGAAAGTATCTGAGTCTAGAGATGGAACGTCTTGTGTGAAGAACAGCCATCACTTATGGTATTTCTATTCATTCCTTAACCGCTGCCCAATTCAAACTTTTGATTCAACTTATTACCCCAAATTACCCTCTTTGGTTGTTATTTTAAGGGGTTACCTACCCTCTGTGTTAGAAATCCCCAGAGCTTTAGGAGTTTCTACATAGTTCTTTGTATTCCTTCCCTTGCACTAGTGTTTTCTCTCACACATACTCTGGTAAAATGCTACATGGCATTCATTGAAAGAAAAACAGTTTTTTAACATCATCTTTCATAAATAATTAAAGTCAACCTGAGGAATTGCAAAATCAGGGTTATGAATCACTTCTGTGGCATGTTCTCTAGGTGCCTTGATATTAAGTGTGTGTCTCCTGTCCTAATATTTACTGAGTTAAGTCCATATGGTCTTCCAAAATTTGACAAATTCATTCATTTTCTGTATATATGAATCCTTGTAGATGTTCCAGGATACAGACATGTAGGACATAGATATTGTGCTAGTCTGAGAAGAGGAAAAATGGGTGGCTCATTATGGATGACGGAAAGGAGGGAATAATTTTCCAAAGTAGACACTAGATTTCATTCAGGTTGCTCTAATAAGTAATTTGAAGCCATGGAAGCTACTCTTGGAAAAAGTGTTCCAGGTCATAATGAATCCCTAAGGGATCATTTTCTTTCACCTTTATCCTAGTACTTACTCATTTTAGCTGAGTTTGGATATATTAGTTTGGTATAGCTTGCCAGGAATAAGTAAGTGACTCCACCCGGAATTGCCTCACCCTGTGTTAACTGTTCATGTTTTATGACTACACTGATGCAAAAGTATGGGTTTTTATAGAATAGGGAGGCTACCCTATGAGCACAATTTTCCTAAAGAAAACCAGCGTCTATAACTCTGATACTGCATGAATAGTTATAGCGTGCTCATTAATATAAAGATAATTTTTAGTAGCATTTTCCTTCAAAAGGAAGACAGAATAATTTTGATCTAAAATGTGAATGGATTAGAATCTTCAGTGTAATGAGAGAAAATTACAAAAATAAATATACAAACAAAAGCTAACAATTTACTAATTATAAGAAATAAATGTGTAAAATCAATCAATAATCAAATATTAAATGCCCATTAGGTACCAGACACCAAGTTAGATGCTTGAGATACAAATTCAAAGAGTTAAAAAAAAATCATTACTTACAAGTTTACATTCTAATGGAAGATATGAAAAGTATATATCTATATGTATATATGAATGTGTGTGCACATATATACATGTACCTATATATGACATTGCATACATATAAAGTGAATAAATATAAATGTATACAAAGTGGCAAAATATGTGATAGTTTGGGAAGGAAAACAGTAACAGTTGGGATCAAGAAAACCTTTATTCAGAAAATGGTGCTTGAGCTTCATCTTAAAAGAAGATAAAGATTCTATAAGGTGGAAATAAGGAAGAAGTTCATTATGGGCATATGAGATGACCACCACAAAGACAAAGAGATGGGAAATGGAGTGTCACCTAGACAAAATAGTTTGAAAGAAGGCCAAGAAAGTTTGGCTGGATAGCAAAGTATGGGAGGCAGGGAAGGTATAATCAATGAGACTGGAAAGATAGTTCAAGGCCAGCTTACAAAAGATTTAAAAAACTAAATAGAGGAGTTTTTATTCTATCATGAAGGCAATAAGAAGTAAATGGAGTTGATCAAGTAGAGGAATGGCATGGTCAGATCAGCAACTAAGGAAAATTACTTTGGAAACAATCTGTATGATGGACTGGAATAGTGAGAGACAAGTCAAGAAGACCAGGTAGAAAGCTGTTGTAGTAATCTAGGCAAGAGGTGATAAGAGTTTGAACTGAGGCAGTAGATATGTGAGTAGAATAAAGGACTCAGATGTGAGAGATATTGAAGATATAGAAATGGATAGATCTGGGAACTGATTGGGTATGTGGGATGAGAGACTAGAGTAAAAAATAGGAAGCCATAAGACTGGAAGAGTCATGGTACCTTAGACAGAAATAAGAAAGTTTGGAAACAGGGAGTATTTGGGAATAAAGATGATGAGCTCATTTTGGACTTACTGAATTTTATATATATACATACACATATACATATATATATATATAATGTATGTATATGTGTGTGTATACACACACACACACACACGACATCCAGTTTGAAGTGTCCAAAAGGTAATTAGTAATGTAAAATGAAGCATGGGAGAGAAACAAGGAATAGTTATGTATATCTGTGAGTGATGTGCATAGAGATGATAGTTTCTAATAAAGAAATTGCTGTTCATCCTTCATTCTTGAAGAGGAACAATGACATCAGGAGGGTGATGTCTTGATGTGCAAGTGAATTGGATCTAAGTGAGGGAGGGCTGTACAAAATCTCACTCTGTCCTCCAGAGTCATAGAAGTCCAGTGGCAAGACATAGGTCAGAACAACTGGAGATGGCCCCAGATGCAGTGGGAGACCTTGACCTTTCGAAACTAAGATCTTTCCTAAACCTCAATTTGTCTGAGGCAACACCCATTCAGTGATTTAAGGCTAGGTAAGAACTGAGGCAAAAGATGGCCTAGTTTACCTACTCAAAAGAATCAGTCTGAGAGGGAAAGACCCTCAGGGTTTCTGGTCAGAAGTAAAACAATGATTACACTCACTCTGAGCCATCAAAATCCAAACAACTAGCAAGTGAGGCTTGGACTGGGACTTCTTATTGGTCAATCAGTGATAGCCAGAGTGATTTGGGTTTAAAGGCATGGTTAAGTAACTCCATTTGAATCCCAATGGGGTTTATTTTCCAGAGCTCAGTTTCAAGAAATCATAAATGAAAATACATGAAACAAAAGACTTAATTGTCCCGTTTTTAAAAGATAGAATAAATAAGTAGGGAAGAAAAATGTCTAACCCCCAAATCCCAAAATATCTTGTAAGTGTTAGGCAATCAAAATTTATATTCCTTTGAACAGAGTACCCATGTGGAGAGAGGAAGAGAAGGAAGGAAGGAAGGAAGAGAGGAAGGAAGGAAGGAAGAGAGGAAGGAAGGAAGGAAGAGAGGAAGGAAGGAAGGAAGAGAGGAAGGAAGGAAGGAAGGAAGGAAGGAAGGATGGAAGGAACGAAGGAAGGAAGCAAGAGAGGAAGGAAGGAAGGAAGGAAGGAAGGAAGGAAGGAAGGAAGGAAGGAAGGAAGGAAGGAAGGAAGGAAGGAAAATAAGGAGCAACACTGTCTAACTAGAAATGGTTGTTCAGTCTCTAGAGGGACAGCTACTCGCAGATTATTGTTCATCCTTTGTTCTAGAAGAGGACCAATGATATTAGGAGCATGATGACATGCAAGTGAATGGAATTTAAAGTGAGGCAGGACTGTGCAAAGTCATGAGACTCACTCTCTCCTCCAGTCATCTCAGACCAATGGCAAGACAGGTCAGCACAACTGGAGATGGCAGAAGAGAAAAATGGTATAGGATAGAATGTTAGGGAACCTCCAGAGTTTGGGGTACGATACAGAGATGGACCAGGAAAGAAAACCATAAAAGCACCAGTCAGATAGGTAGGAGGAGAACCAAGAGAGTAGTGTCACAAAAACTGAGTGCAGAAGGTATCCAGGAAGGGAGGATGGTCAACAATGTCAAATGCAGCAGAAAGGTCAAAAAGAATGAGGACCAAAAAAAGACTATCAGATTTGTAAATTAAGAAATCATGGGGGTGGCTAGGTGGTGCAGTGAGTAGAGCACCGGCCCTGGAGTCAGGAGTACCTGAGTTCAAATCCGGCCTCAGACACTTAACACAAAAACTAGCCGTGTGACCTTGGGCAAGTCACTTAACCCCCAACTGCCCTCCAAAAAAAAAAGGAAAAAAAAAAAAGAAATCATGATAACTTTGGAGAGGGTAATTTCAATTGAGTAATGAAATTAGAAACCAGATTTTAAAAGTTTAAGGAGTGAGTGAAAGGAGAGAAATTGGAAACCATGAGTATAGACAGTTTTTCTAGGAGTTT
Organism: Pseudocheirus occidentalis; assembly: GCA_028646575.1. Classification (NCBI taxonomy): domain Eukaryota; kingdom Metazoa; phylum Chordata; class Mammalia; order Diprotodontia; family Pseudocheiridae; genus Pseudocheirus; species Pseudocheirus occidentalis. The sequence continues at coordinate 116,590,841 of CM053599.1, read as the reverse complement.
GACTAAAAAGGGGAGAAGAGGTATAGGATGATAGCTTAAGGGGATGATAACATCCAGTGAAGATTTTTTTAAGGATATGGGAAACTTGAGAATGTCTGAAAATAGTAGGGAGGGAACCAGCAGAAAGGAAAAACTGAAGAAGAGGGGAAACACTGAGGTTACAATCTGCTGAAGATAAGAGAGAACGTGGATTCATTTCATATGTTGATGCTAACAAGAAGAAAAATCATCCCTTTGTCACAGAAAGGGGGAAAAAACCCAGAATCAGCTATATTTGCAAGTAAATTCTATCAAATATGCAGATAATAATTAATTCCAATATTAAAAACTTTGCAAAAAATAGAAAAAGAAATAATCCTTCCACATGTTTTCTATAAGATAAATATGACTTAAAAGAGGTAGAGAGAAAGCAGAAAAAGAAAACTATAAACCAATATCCCTAATAAGCACTAATGTAAAAAAAGTAAAATACTAGTAAAGAGACACAACAACGTATTTAAAAGGAAGAAGGGAGGAAAGAAAGAATGAAAGAACAAAGGAATGAAGGAACAAAGGAAGGAAGGAACAAAGGAAGGAATGAAGGAAGGAAGCATTTACTCAGTGCCTACTAAATATTAGGCACTGTGCTAAGCACTTTACAAATACTATCACATTAAATCTTCAAGATAACCCTGGGAGATCAGTCCTATTATTAACCTCATTTTAAAGTTGAGGAAACTGAGGCAGACAGTGGGTAAGTGACATAGCTAGTAAGTGCCTGAGGCAAGATTTGACTTCAGGTCTAGTGGTCTATCCATGATGCCACCTAGTTGTATCTTGAAGAAACTTAGGGATATTTAGCCTGGCAAATAGGACAGGAAAATAAGGTTAATAGATATAGGACCTCAGAGATGATCTAGTCCAACTCCTTTGTTTTACAAATGTGGAAAACAAGACCAGAGAAAGCAATTTGTCCAGGGCAGCTGATTTTATTACAGAGAATAAATGGCAAGTCAAGGTTAAAATCCAGGTCTTCTAACTCCAAAGCCATAGTTTATTCCACTGCTCCATATGTGGAACTTGGCCCCAACCAACCCTTCCAGTCTCAATGGGCATTTCTCCCACTCCTGCACTATGCAATCCAGTCAAACTGGCTTTCTCCCTGTTCCTCACACACAATACTCCATCTCCCATTGCTGAGCCTTTGTAATGGGCAGCTCACATACCAGGAATGCACTCCCTCCTTACTCCCTCATGGAATCCTCTTCTTTTAAAAAAACTTAAACACCAATTTTCTGTAAGAAGCCTTTTTCTGATCCCCCTCAATTGCTAGGGCCTTCCCTTCCAAACTTCTTTGTACCTAACTACCTTGGATATAGCTATGCATTTTCATTTTATATTTATGCTGTATATGTTTATGAATGCACTTTTGGTCTTCACATTAGAATGCACATTCCTTTTGAGTAGAGATTGTTTCATTCCTTCTACTTGAAGTCACAACACACAGGATTTGGCACAAAATATGCTTGCTTGCTTGATTCCTGACTCCATGGTCAACACTCTACCCACTATTCCATGCTCTCTCTATAAGTAAATATGCTTTGGTTAAAAGGGAAAAGACCTAACATAATACTTCCAGTGAGTTAGGCAAATATATGAAGGATTTATGGGGAAAATGGACAAAAGTAGTGCAGACTGATCAGGTATTAAGTTCTTTATGATCTATACCTTTGGAAAGAACATGGTTCCAATGAAGGACTGTACTACACAGGGATCTCAACATGTTTTACCTCTGCTCAGACCCCTTCAGTGGTTCCCCATTGCTTATCTAACAATGCCCAATTTCTTTAACTTGGCACACGTGGCCTTGTACAACCTGATACTTCTCTACCTTTCCACACACTACATTGTGTGCTGCACAACAGTCAGATAGGACTATCTCTTGTATGTGTTCAGCATTCTTCTACATCTTTGTTCTTACAGTACCTTAAATCTGAAATTCCCTCCTTTCTTTACCTCTGCCTGTAGTAACCATACCCCAGTTCAAATTAAATTGACATGAGGAGGCCTGTCCTTCAATTGAAAAGGACATTTCCTTCTTCCAACCTAACATAGTCCAAAGAGGAAGACAACATGCAAATGACTATGTACAAACAAGATATTTATGGGGTAAATTGGTGATAGCCTCAGAGGGAAGGCCCTAAAATTAAAAAGGAGTGGGACAGATTTCTTGTCGGAGATGGGACTTTCGCTGAGACTTGAAGATGAGGTGGAGGTGAAGTGGGAGAAAGTTCCAGAACCAGGGGACGGCCAGTGAAAATGCTTGGAATAGAGAGATGGAAGATTGTGTTTAAGGAAGGGCAAGCAGCCCTGTGTCACTGGATCACAAAATGTGTGGAGAGGATGAAGCTGTAATAAGACTGGAAAGGTAGAAAAGGGCCAGGTTATAGAGGGTTTTGAAAAACAAGATCAAGAAAGGTTTTATGTGGACAATGCATGAGCTACAGATTGATGCATCAGACGTAACCAATGTATGGATCTGTTTTGTGTGATTATTTTTATTAGGTATAATGAAGAGGTTTTTTTTCAGGGAGGCAGAGGAAGAGAAAGTGAAAGTGGTACCAAAAGGAAATGAAAAAAATCAATGCAACGTTTTCAAAACACTCAACAAAGGAGAAAGGAAATTAAGAAAACAGAGGCAAGCACACTAGCTTTGTAACTAATTTACTAAATTATTGTATATTATTATAATTATATATTTATGTAAAATTATATAAATTACATACACACATATATTTATATATTTATAAATTATATTATAAGATTATATTATACTATGTTATATTGTGCTGTATTATATTAGTGTATATATATATACATATATGTATGTATATTTTAAGTCTGTATATAGAAGAGAGTCGTACTTTACTATTGTAGGTACTCTCCCCAACTCATATAGGTGATGGTAGGTCAGAGCCCGAGAGACAGATTAGCTATTCTCCCATAAGGGTTCTAGGGGATCCTGAGGGGTTGGAAGATAATCTTTCTGATGTTATAGTTTATGAGTCCTGGCCAAAGTGCTCCCCCACCATGATTATTGCTTGTTATCAATTAGTTAGAGAGCTATCATTTAGAAAAGGTGATTTACCAAGGTAGTATAGTAGGAACAGTTAGTAAACATATATCCGTAAAAGTCTATGACATATTCTCCCACCAGTAGATAGACTCCATGGGAAAGCAGACTCAAAATGAAAGAGCACCTGAGGCAAAAAGGTCATTTGTGGCTCCTAGAAGTCATCTTGCTGGAGTCTTCAGTAGAGAATACTCATTGGAAGACAGATGCAATGTGTTCCTTGTACCCCAAATATTGGGAAGCATCTGTGGTAAGCTGACACATAAGACACCCTTAAATGCTTGCTAATTGATCAACTGATTGTGAGTAGTCCAATGTGTCAAGTGTGAGTGACACTTAACTCTTTTCCACACAGATACCTTCTGCCATCTCTTGTCCTCTCTCTTTCCTTCCTTCCTTCCTTCCTTCCTTCCTTCCTTCCTTCCTTCCTTCCTTCCTTCCTTCCTTTCTTCTTTTCTTCTTTTTATTTTCTCCCCTAAGAGGAGTTCCAGGTCAGGCTATGTTACTAGTAGACTGTATGATCTTGTTCAAATCGCTTGATCTCTTTAGATTTGAGTTTCCTCACCTGTGAAATAAGTTTACTTGTACAGATAGTTTTCAACATTCATTTTTGTAAGATTTTCAGTTCCAATTTTTTTCTCCCTCCTCTCCTTGCCCCCTCTCTAAGATAACAAGCAATCTGAAATAGGTAATACAGGTACAATCAAGCTAGACATATTTTTATATTAGTCATGTTGTGAAAGAAAAATCAGAAGAAAAAGTAAAAACCACAAGAAACAAAAAGAGAGAAAATAGTATGTTCTCTTCTGCATTCAGACTCAATAGTTCTCACACTGGATGTGGATAGCATTCTCCATTATGAGTCTTTTGGAATGGACTTGGATCATTGTATTGCTGAGAAGAGCTAAGTCTATCATAGTTGATCTTCACACTATGTTGCTGTTGTATACAATGTTCTCTTGGTTCTGCTCACTTCATTTGGGATCAATTCATGTAAGGCTTTCCAGGTTTTTCTGAAATCTACCTGCTCATCATTTCTCATAGCACAACAATATTCTATTACAGACATACTCCACAACTTGTTCAGCCATTCCCCAACTGATGGGCATCCCCTCAATTCCCAATTCTTTGCCACCATAAAAAGAGCTGCTAGAAATATTTTTGAACATGTGGGTCCTTTTCCCTTTTTTATAAATGTTTTTGGGACACAGAAGCAGGTGTGACATTACTAGATTAAAGGGTATGCACAGTTTGATAGCTCTTTGGACATAGTTCCATATTGCTCTCCATAATGGTTGGGTTGATTGACAAGTCAACCAATAGTGCATTAGTTTCCCAGTTTTCCTACATCTTCTCCAACATTTATAATTTTTCTTTTTTGTCATATTAGCCAATCTGATAGGTGTAAGGCGGTACTTCAGAGTTGTTATAATTTGCATTTCTCTAATCAATAGTGGTTTAGAGCATTTTTTCATATGACCATAAAGAGCTTTAATTTCTTCATCTAAAACTGCCTGCTTTTATCCTTTAACCATTTATCAATTGGAGAATGACTTGTATTCTTATAAATTTAACTCAGTTTTTTATATTTTTGAGAAATGAGGGCATTATCAGGGACACTGGCTATAAAAACTTTTTCCCAGATTTCTGCTTTCCATCTGATCTTGGTTGGATTGCTTTTGTTTGCTTAAAACCTTTTAAATTTAATATAATTAAAACGATCCATTTTGTATTTCTAACTATTACCTACCTCTTGTTTGGTCATAAATTCTGCCCTTATCTGCAGATCTGTCACTCTTTACATCTAAACCATGTATGACATAGGGTTCTTCACCTTATTTTTGTCATAAACTCCTATGGCAGTCTAGTGAAACTTTCACAAAATAATGTTTTTTAATGCATAAAATTTAAAAAAAACATAGGATTTCAAGGAAACATTTATTGAAAATGCAATTACCAAAATATCAAAACAACAAGCTCTTGGACCCCTGGTTAAGAACTCCTGATGTGAAATGATGAAGATCTATCATTTTATGAATCTCTCTTTCTCTTAATCCTTTTTCTCTCCCTTTTTATATCTATGTCTTAAATCTGCCAGTGGCTGCCTATAGACAGTCCTTTACCTAGCTTTTGGCACTCCAGGAATGAATTGTTTCTGAGCCCTAAGCTATGACTTCTGGGTGATTGTGTGGAACATAACAGGGATTGGGTGTGCTGGGGTAAGGGAGAGGAACTTCAAATCTAGTTATAAATATATATGTTGGCAATTGGACTAGTTCTAAATCTATCATGCTGAGTCTATGACACAGTTAAAGTGTAGTAACGTGAGGCCCCATGGCCAACCAAGAAGCAGGAACAACGAGTTTTTAATCTCAGATGTATAGCCAACTTGTTATCTTGGACAAGTAATTTATCATAGAGCAGCTGCATAGGATGTCTCATCTTCCAAGTGGCTTGTCATCAATAATGACTAAGTCCTCACAATCCTTGTCTGAGGAAGGTGAAGGCTATTGTCTGGCCTCTACAATCCATCAAATGCTGTGAGTCATAGCATCATTTTTCACCTTTATGTCTGAGCTCACTAATTCCTTGGGTCCAAGAAACGGATGCTCAAATTCTGGATCTATAATGAAAGCTTGTCAGGATTACCAGCCATTAGGAAGTTATAACCCTTTCCTTGGAGTTTCTGTGCTTCTGTAAGTGGAGATCCATAAAAGTTCTTTCAGACCTCCAATAAGGGCTGGGAACCACTTGATTCCTGATGGTCACTTCCTGAGGCTCTCTCCTGGGCTAAGACATTCACTTATTTACATACCTCTTTTTGAAGACTTATATACAAGAATATTTCTCTATATGAATATTTATTTATGTAGATATTCGCCCTGTAGATATATGCTCATATATGTTGCTTATTTTCTTATTTACATTTATTTAGTTAAAAACATATACTTGATCATTTGCATATATACTTCTTTATATGTATATCTATATATTTATTTGTCTTATGTCTACATTTACTTTTCATGTATATATAGTTACAATTATATATTTAATTATATGTATTCTATTTATTTTATAACATAATATAATATAACATATTTAATTATAAATATGTCTATATCTACTCAGTTAAATGTATGGACATTTACTTACTTATAAATATGTTTATTTACTTAAGTTATAAATATGTAATATTTACTTATTTATAAATTACATTCATGTGCTATTATGCCAATGATGAACATTAGAAAATTTACACACAAATAGAATGTAAAAATGATAAGCTAAAAATGAAACAATATATTAATGATGCTAAACTACTTCATTCTCTCTAAAACTAATCATCTTGATAATGATATTTTTAATGGGAGAAATATTATTGAATATGCTTTTAATATCTTGGAGGCAAGAAGGTGCTAGAACCAGCACAAAGCACATGGTGAGAGCTAATTGTTAAACTTTCAGTATGGCATTTATGCTTTAGAAATCAGAAAAGTTACAAATTAGGGTTGGATTTCTTTTTTTGTTCATTGTCTAGACTTAAGAAAATGATAAAGTAGTAACTAGAAAGTATACAGCAAGCATTTATTCTTTTTTTTTTGGCAGGGGGAAGGGTGGATCTGGTTATTTATTAGCATTCTGTGTGGACGGACCTGAACGTAACAAACCCTCTGAGGCTATCTCCTGGGTCTTCTCTCTTGTGCTCTCCCTCTTGGTTATTTTTACCACCTCCCATGTGTTCAATAGACAGAAAGAAGACTGGATTTAGAGTGAAAACACTTGGGTTCAACCCTGAATTTCCATTTCCTCATCTATAAAATGGCAATAATAATGGTTCCCAAATCAATATATCCCATCCAAACCTTCCTCTTGAACTCCAATTCATATTACCAATTGCCTATTCCATATCTCTATCTTAACAGCACATTAACACATGAAAATCAACATTTCCAAAATGGAATTAATCATCTTTCCTCCTTAAACTTGCCCCTCGCCCAAACTTCTCTATTTCTATTGAGGATGACACCATACTTCCCATCCAACCTTTGAATTGTAGGGTTGTAGGTATGCTTGACTTTCTTCCCCATTCCATTGACCTCTTAGATCCAATCTCCTCTCAAGTCTTCTTGTTCCAATGGCCCTAAAGGCAGCTGAAGCAAGTACTGTGTAACCCTTAGAGTCTGGTCAGACAATGAAGATTCCAACATCATCTACAGCATCCCACATCATTTCCTGTTGTCCTGACTTTACTCTTGCCTCTAGACTTTAATGACTCTAGAAGAGATAGAATGAGGCTGCTGACTTTGTACATCACTGCTTCAGTTAAATCCAGTTCACGTGCAAATGAAGACATCATTCATGATGCCAATGGTCCTCTTCAAAAATGAAGGACAAAACCACTTCTACAAATACAATACCTCTTATACGTGTCCTTTTCTTTCCACATACATAGTTAACACCCTAGTTCAGGTCCTCATTGCCTCTCAGTAGAACTACTAGAGTAGCTTCCAAACTATTCTCCCTACCACTTATCTCTTCTCAATCCAGGTTATCCTACACACTGATGTCTAAATAATTGTCCTAAGTCACAGGCCTTTACATGTCAAACCCTTGCTTTAAAACCTTGAATTTTTTGAGGATAAAGTACAAATTCCTCAGTCTTGCGTGAGGCCCTCAATAATGTGGCTCCAATCTTCCAACCTTAATTTCCACTCTTCCTATTCACATGCTCAGTTACATACCCATGTCACCTGTTTCCTAAACTCAATATTCAATCTGTGTCTTTGTAATGGTAATTAATTTGTTTGATCAGATGTTAAGTAGATCCTAGTAACCTAGTGTTAAGTATAGAACTCTGTCCATTGGTGAAAAGGTGTGAATTCCTCCCCACCCACCCCCCCACCCCCCACCCCCCCGTGAAAAGGTATGAATTTCCCTGTTGACTTGGAAGAATGCCATTGGCTGAGACACTCCCCTGAACCATGTTGACATGTTGACTTGGGAGAAGGCCAGTGTTTATAAGCAGGAGAATTTCACAGACAGATTCTTGGATTTGGTTCCTCAGTGGCTGACTCAAGAAATGAACAGGATGGGACTTTGTTTGTTGGTGGCCTGGTTGATCCTTGAGTTCCAGGCAAGAGAAGTCCTGAAGGGTTTGAGTGTGCTGAACCTTGTGAACTTCAGTGTGTGCCAGGGATTGCCTTGAGGACTGGACAAGGACCTGGGAGCTGTTCATCCCTGAGGACTGGAGGAGAACCTGTAAGCTTTCAGCTCCTGAATCTAGGTGATTGTCTGGCAGATTCAGGAGGGGAGCTGGGACCAGGGAAGGGGATCCAGGGAATCAGAGAGACTACCCAGAGTCAAAGTGAAGAAAAGGCCTCCCCTTGGACTA
>CM053599.1:116559772-116581837 GCA_028646575.1 Pseudocheirus occidentalis | reverse complement strand
TTCTCCTCATTGGCTTTTTGGGCCTCTTTTGCCATTTGAGTTAATCTGTTTTTTAAGGTGTTATTCTCTTCAGTCAGGTTGTTGACTCTTGCATCATTCTCATTTCTCTTCCCAATTTTTCCTTCACTTTTCTTATTTGGTTTTCAAAATCTTTCTTCAGCTGCTCTATGGTTTGTAATCAGTCTACATTTTTCTTGGAAGCTTTTGGTATGGGAGTTCTGACTGTATTGTCTTCCTCCCATTCCATGCTTTGATCCTTTTTGTCCCCAAAAAAGGAATCTAAAGTTGCATTGCTAGGTTTGCTTTGCTTCCTTTGCCTCCTCATGTTACCAGTCAATTACTTGACTTTTAGGTTCAGTAGAACTCTGCTTTCAGAGGGGAGAGCTCTGTCCCAAATAACTGGGGTTTCTACAGCTGCCGGAGCTATTAGGAGGCCACTGTTTCTGCAGCCCCCACCAGCTCTGGTTCACTGAAAATGCACCTCAGGACCACCATCCAAGACCACAATCCAATCCAGGCAGCTCAAGGTAAGAGCACTTAGCCCCTGAATGATCACTTGGCCCTCCTGCAATCTGCAGGCCAGGAGCTTCTAAAGCAGCCACGTGGAGGCGGCCCTCTTCTAGCCCTAGGGCAGTTGGCCAGACCCTCTTCCCTGAATTGATCTGAGTTCCACTGACCTTTCACTTAGTCCTTGTTTCTTATAGATTGGTAGGTCTAGAAAACACCAGAGCTGCTGGTGATTCATGTTCCAGCTGTGGCTTACTCTGGCAGCCCTAGGGTTCCAGCCTTGGGTTCATGCAGAGCCAGTCTGGGCTCCCAGAGTGCTGCAATGAACCCCTTCTCGTCTGCCTGCCGGGCTGCCTTCAGCGGAAGATGTGTTATTCTGTCATTTTGTGAGTTCTGAAGCTTTAAAATTTGTTTAGAGTCATGTTTTATAGGTATTTGAGGTGGTTATGGGGAGAACTGCAGAGTTTTGCTGCTTCTATGTGGCCATCTTGACTCCACCCCTAGTCCCTTCTCAAAGAAGAGGCAGCAGAGCATTCTGAATCACTGAAAAACCTGTGCAAATGGGGCTCTATGAACAATGAACCATATTGAGGGGGAGTTGGAAGGAAATGATTTGGATAAACAAGTTGGCTTTTTTTGAGGGGGAGGGGGAGGAAGAGTTGTGGTTATTTATATTAATAATGCCTTAAGCCCTGGAATCTAATATGAACAAGATCAAATCCATTCTGAAGTAATTTTCCCTTCAAGGTTTATAAAAAAAAAGATTATCCCTGTGGGCATATCATAAAGACAGCATGCTAAGCCATTTGCAGGCCCCTGCTCTTTAGAATACATATGGAAAAAAAAGTGAGTAGAGGTTTGTGGCCTGATCTGTCTATCTGAATGTGAACACAGTTCACAGTAAGCATGGGGTTGGAGGGTGGAGGCAGAGAGACTGTGACAAAGGAAGAGGCCTGAACCAGTGGTATGTACAAAATGAAGGGTAAGAGAAGTACCCAATATGGTGAGTCCAAAGCTCTTCCAGCCCAGGGATTGGCAAGTACATAAAGTCTTTGTGAAGGTAATTTCTTTAAAATAGTGTCATCTTGCCTCTTTTCAACTGGTGGCAGAGGATGCCAAGACATCCAGCCAACTACAGCTCAAGCATCTATGTATGTGTGTGTCTGTGTGTATTATGGGGGGAGGAGGGGAGGCAGCGGCCATGGTTGTAATGTATTTGGGATTGGTGCTGACACTCCAACATGAATCCTATGGAAAAGTGATTAGGGGGTCAGAGTTCTTGTTTTTGGCCTACTGGTGGGGAGATGTTTGTTTGGGGGTAGGGTAGGCTAAGTAAAACAAAACCCTAAATCTCCAAAGTGAAGAAGTGAATGCAGATTTCTTGTAACCAGCATTTACCCTGTTGGGGCAGGGCATACACTAGGCTTTCAGTCTAGATGAGGCAGGGGCCCATCCTGGCCCACATCTGTATTAGTCTAGTTCAATCTACAGTCAATGGACAACTCCCACACCGGTCAAGGGAGGGAAGCTAGTTAGGGGAGAGAATTTCATCTCTGTCTTTTTTAAAAATCTTAATTTATACTTTAAATAACCTCAAACTTGAGTGCCTCAAATATAATTTAATCCTAAAAGTCTTTAAAGGCCTCCTGAAGCAAAACCAAAAAAGTATGTACTGTCTCTCTTAAAAGTTTCCTCACTCTGGTAGGCATTCTCTTCCCCCTCCCTGCCTGCCCAGTCCCCATCTTTACCCAGACTTGGAGCTTACAAACTGCATCGAGCTATCTGTGTTCATAGACTCGGGCCTCTCTAGGGGGAAGCCCAGAGCACTGCTCCAGATGAGCTGTGCCAGCACCCCCAGTGCCCGTGAAACTCCAAAGAGAACCATGTAGTAATTCATCTCTGTCATGCCGTAGTACTGCAGAAGCACCCCACTGTGGACATCTACATTGGGCCAAGGGTTCTTGGCTTTGCCCTGCTCCAAAGGGACATCAGGTACAATCTTATAGAGTTGAGCCACCAGTTTAAACATGGGGTCATTAGGCAGATGTTTCACAGCAAATTCCCACTGACAGGTATATTGTGGATCAGTTTTTCTTAGTACAGCATGGCCATAGCCAGAGACCACCCTGCCTGAATTGAGTGTGTTCCAGCTGTAATCACACAGTTTGTCATCAGCCAGCTCTTTGCCAACTTCTTTCTGTAACTGCATCAGCTAGATGAATATTTCCTGATTGGCTAATCCATGGAGGGGCCCAGCCATTCCATTCATGGCAGCTGCAAAGGACAGATAAGGGTCTGAAAGAGCATTGCCCACCAGATGGCTAGTGTGGGCATTTACATTGCCACCCTTATGATCACTGTGAATTGTGAGGTATAAGTACATGAGCTCAGTGAACTGGGCATCGCTGTAGCCCAACATCCTGGTGAAGTTATGAGACCAGTCAAGTTTGGTGTCTATAGCGCCAATGCTGCTGCCTTCCTGATACAGATTCCAGTAGATCTTTGCTGCAACACAAGGTAGCTTGGCAATGAGATCCATGCAGTCCTCATGAATCAGCTCCTAGTTTTTGGCTTGATTGATGCCTTCAAAATAAGCCCAAGCGAAGTTACTCTTACTGTTGAGGGTGGCGATAGCTACACTGAGCTGAGACATTGGATGCAAATTAATATGGAAGTTGTACAACATGGTGACCACATGGGAGGGCAGAGCAGCTTGTTTTGCCCATTCTTTGGAGAGCCAGCTCACCTGTTCCTCATTTGGAATTTGTCCAGTCACAAGCAGCCAGAATAAACCCTCAGGAAGGGGTTCTTCCCCTCCCTTGGTCTTAGGGGGCAACTTCTGGCACTCTGGGATACTGTAGCCATGGAAACGGATACCCTCATCAGGATCCAGAACTGATGTTTCATATATTAATCTTTTCATATCCCTCATGTCACCATACATCATGTCCACAGTGATTTGCCCCATTACAGTCTTGCCATGCTGCTGCCTGAAGTTCTTGATCCTACTTTGTTCCTTAGGTATCATGTCACTGAGGACATCCTTCAGATTTGTTGCAGAAGCACTTGCATGGTGGACAGCAAGGACAAGACAGAATATGTTCTTGGCCCCAAGGAGCTGGGCAGCCACAGTGAGTGAGGCCATGGTGGGCAGCCTGGGGAGCCCCTGGGCAGGGACAGAGGAGGGGGCCCATAGCAGGAACTGAAGCTGCGGCCACATCGAGGAATCACTTCTTAAAAGCAATTAAGTTTGTATTTTCTCCTAAAGGCAATGAGAACTCACTAAATGGATTGTATTTTTGGCTTTGGAATGGCACAGCCATATCTGTAACTTAGGAAGCCTATTTTGATTGTTGTATGGGAAATGGAGTAGAGAGGGGACAGGCTGGAAGCTGGGAGATCAAGTATGAAGCATTATGGCAGTCCAGTTAAGAAGTGATGAGGACATCATTGCTGTAATGCCCATGTGAATTCAGAGGAGAGCATGGATGTGACATATTATTAAAATAAAATCAAAAGGAATTGGTGACTGCTTGGATATGGAAGTTTGTTCTGCCCCCTCCCCCAAAGTGATAAAAACAGGATTTGAATGGCCCAAGAACAGGGTAAGGCTGCTCTTTTGATGCAGCTTTCTGGTAGCCTATATCCGTTTTGACTTGACGTCCTGGTCTCCTAAATGCCCAGTCACATGAGGTTAGGGCCTTCACATATCCCATCACCACAAGAGTCACTACATGTAGCTTTGCTGTCCAGACAGGTTTCTTTATGCCAAGAGGCGCTATCTCTACCCGAGCTAAGCACTACTCTATCTTTTTATGCCCTTTCTATAATCTGGCTAAAAACAGACAAATCAACAACCTCTCTTTGATAACTGAAGCAAGACATTTCCAACTCCTGGCATTTTCACTGACCGTCCCTCATGCCTAGAATTCTTTCCTTCTGCATCGAGAGATAGTTCATCTGACTTCCCAAGTTTCAAATACCAGCTAAAATTCTGCTTTTCACAGGAAACCCCCTTAATGATAGCTCTTTGCCTCTGTTGATTATCACCAATTTATCCTATTCATAGATATTGTTGCTTGCAAGATCTTTCTTCTGTTAAGTCTATCTTTTGTCATTTTTTTAAACCCCTGGGCTTAGCACAGTGCTTGGCACAAAGTAGGCTCTTATTAAATGTTTATCCACTGACTGGATAACTAGGAGAGTCTATTTCATCCTAGCATCAAATATGAATTAAGATGGTACCAGCTTGAGTTAGGCCCATCCTTCTATGTTCCTATCACTCAGGCAATCACCTTTCTTTGAAGAGAGTAAAATTGCAAAGAAACTGCTGTGCTCTCTTGTGGGATCCTTTGCCCAGTTATCTGACAAATTTCTTTCTACTTAGCATTCCTGATCTTTAGGGTGGCTAAAGTTGGAAAAGTCCCATGCTAATGATCACAGAAAGATTAAGCAGGACAGTGTATGTATGTACAGTACATATTCCCAGGGTCAAGAATTATAAGCATGTGGAAGAATCAAGGGAAATTTAGATGAGGAAAAGGGTTTTTCTGCATCCCCTAATTTGTCAATCCACTAGAATTCACAATAGCAGACTCCTTTCATTTTTTATTTCTGCTGTAGGATCTTAGCTTTTCCTCCTTCAGTACGGATGACAAGCAGATAGAATCTTAGGTCTTAGCAACCAAGGTCTCAATTTTATTAAAGAGTGCTCCCCATTCCCAGCGAGACTGGGAAACACTCCTGAAGGCAAAAATGAAATAGAAGAAAGGGCCATACAGGCTTGTACTCAAATCTCCCTGCCTTTCCACCATCCTCTCAAGTTTATTTATTCCTGTTTCAAGCAAGGACTGGCTTGGAGGTACTCTGGCTTCTGATGCTTTCTTGGTGATAGGGATTGGGGAGGAGAGAAGCATGGCAGCTGTCAATAATGTAATGATAATTGCTCTGTTCTCCAAATAGTCATTACCAAAGGGCAAGTAATAATTTGGGGGGGGAATTTAAAAGATAATATCCATTACAATAGGATTAGTGTTCAGAGGAAAATTTTTGGACTGGTTTCATAGATTTGGAATGCTTTTACATAGAGATGGCATGTGAATTCACGAGAGTAGATAAGGTCACCAAGGGAGAAATTTCAGAAAGAGAAGGAAAGAGTGTCAAGAACAGAGCCCAGTGTCTAAAGGAAAGGAGATCTGTATGATGAGCCAGCAAAGGACACTAGGAGCAGCAGTCAAAACATAGGAGAACCAGAGAAGAACAAGCATTGAAAAAAATGTCCAAGAGAGAACAAAGGGGAGACAACAGCATTAAAAGCTCCAGAGGGGTTGAAGAGAACGAAGAATATGAAAAGATCATTGATTCAACACTTGAGAGATCTCTAGCAAATTGGCAAAGTTGAGAAAAGAAGCAAATAGATGATATTGGGATGGGCAACATAAAGACTGGCATTTAATATACTGTTTATGGAGCTAGGAACTGGTTCAACCATTCTGGAAAGCAATTTGAAATTATGCTAGAAAAGGGGCTAAAATGTCCATACTCTTTGACCCAAAGATTCTAGTAATGGTATATATCTCAAAGAGATCAGTGACAGAAAGGAAAGTTCTATGTACACCAAAAAATTCATAGAAGTGCTTTTTGTGATAGCAAAGAATAGTTAACAAAGTAGATGTCCTCCAATGGGGGAATGGTAAAACAAGTTGTGTTACATCAAAGTCAGGTTTAAGAAATGAATATGATGATGTCTCTCTCTCTCTTCCACCCGGCCTCATGCATCAACAAGGGTAAGAAATCTGAAATGGGGCACCCCTTTCTTCCCGGGGAAAGGGAATAAATTCCTCTTCTTATCTAAAAAAAAAAGAAATGAATATGATGAATTTTGATGAAAAAGTCTTATATAAACGGATGCAGAATAAAGTAAGCAGAATCAGCATAATTGGATACCATGACTACAATATAAATGGAGAGAACAACAACAAAACAAGATTCAATGCTGTGTAATTTTGATGTTCAAAAAGTCTGGCCCTAGAGAAGAGATGAGAATATATATTTCTCTTTTGGAAATACTGGTGATCTTTCAGATCACTTCCTTTAAATAAAGCAAGTTACCAGGGGCAGTGAGTGAGTTGTTGGGAAGTGGAGGCAGTAAGTAGAGTCAATTTATTAGGAGTCTAGCAGTGAAGGTTGAGATCTATAGGATGACAGTTTGAAAGGACTGCAAAGTTAAGTGAAGGGGGTTTTTTGCGGGGTGATTGGAACTAGATTGTTTTAAAATCTTTTTAAATTTTTGTTTATTTTTAGTTTACAACATTCATTTCCACAAGATTTTGAGTTACAAATTTTTCACTGTCTTTCCCCTACCCACCACCCCAAAACAGCAATCCCACTGAATACCCCCTCCCCCAATCTGTTCTCTCCTATATTCTCCCCCATACTCCCTCCAACTTTCCAGTAGGGCAAGATGGATCTCCATACCCCAGTGCCTGCATATCTTATTTTCCAGTTGAATGTAAAAAATAATAATAATAATAAATTTTTAAACATTTAATTTTACAACTGTGAATTCCAGATTCTTTCCCTTCTCTCATCACCCACCCTTACTGGAAAGATAAGCAATTCAATATAGGGTATACAGGTGGAGTTACACAAAACATTTCCATAGTGCACATATTGTAAAAGATTGACTATATTTCCCTCCATCCTATCCTGCCCCCAACTTGGTCAGTTTTCTACTTTGGCCCTGTTCCTTTTCAAAAGTGTGTGCCTCTAACTACCCTCCCCCCAATCTGCCCTGCCATCTATCATCCCCTCTCTTATCCTCTTCCCCACCTACTTTCCTGTAGGGTAAGATACCCAGTTTAGTGTGTATGTTGTTCATGGAGGAGGGGATGAAAGGAACTGAGGGTTTGAGGAGAGAAAAGATTTAGAAGAATTGCAGAAGCAAATGGGACTGAGTGTCAATCAAATAACAAATATTTTGCCATGTCACAATGAGGACGCAGCTGAAATTATACAACAAATTTGTAATGGACCCAGCTGGTATAGTAACATAGGCATATCACATTCAACACGTCCAAAATAGAACTCATTTTCTTTTCCCCTAAATTTTTCTTTCCTCCTAACTTTTCTTGTTCTGTCATGGGTAGCCCTGTTCTTCTATTCAATCACTGGTAAACAGTGAGTCAGACACCACTTGGTTACTGCTTGCTCGTCTCTATTCTTTTCTCCGATGTCAAATCTTGTTGATTCTGCCTCCTTGGCATCTGTTCCCTTTCCTCTGCATAGGCAATAGTCACCTTAATTCAGGCCCTTATAGCCTCTCACCTGCAAGATTGCAGTAGCCTCCTGATTGATCTCTCTGCATTTTTCTTTTTTCTCCAATCCCTCTTCCACAGAGCAGACAAATTAGTATTATTTTTATGTCTTATTTTAAGTTTTATTTTTTCCAAATTACATGTAAAAACAATTCTAACATTCTTTTTTCAAATTTTGAATTCCACAATCTCTCTCTCTCTTTCCCCTTTCCCCCACCCCCATTGAAAAGGCAAGCCATTTGACGCAGGTTATACATGTGTAGTCATGCAAAACACATTTCCGTGTAAGCCATTTGGTGAAAGAAAACACAGACAAAAAAAAACCAAGAAAGATAAAGAAAAAGTATCTTTGATCTGCATTCAGACTCTAACATTTCTTTATTTGGAGATGGACAGCACCTTTCATCGTGTGTCCTACAGAACTGTCTTAGGTCATTGTATTGCTGAGAACAGCTAAGTTATTCATAGTAGTTCGTCAGATGATATTACTGTTACTGCGTACAATATTCTCCTGTTTCTACTTATTTCATCAGTTCATGTAAGATTTTCCATGTTTTTCTGAGAGCATTCTGATCATTATTTCTTAAAGCACAATAGTATTCCAGCACAATCATATACAACTTGTTCAGCCATTCCCCAGTAGATAGAAATCCCTTTAATTTCCAGTTCTTTGCCACCACTAAAAGAGCTGTTAGAAATATTTTTGTACACATAAGTCCTTTTCCTCTGAGGTGGCTTTTTGTTTTATCTCTTTGGGATATAGACCTAGTAGTGGTATTGCTTGGTCAAAGGTTATGCATGGTTTTATGGCCCTTTGGGCTCAGTTCTAAATTGCTCTCCAGTATAGTTGAATCATTATATAACTTCAGCAATAGTACATTAGTGTTTTAATTTTCTCATGCCTCCTCCAACAGTTATCATTTTCCATTTTTGTCATATTAGACAATCTGACAGGCGTGAGGTAGTAGCTCAGAGTTCTCTTAATTTGCATTTCTCTCATCAGTAGTAATTTAGAGCATTTCCAAATTGGTATTCTTAAAACAAATCACTGACTTCCCCCAAGAAGCTTCAGAGACTCCCCAGTCACTTTAGGATAAAATCTGAAAACTCCTCTTTGGCATTTAAAACTCCTCCCAAAGCAGCTTCAATCTGCCTTTCTAGAATGATTATATATTACTCCCATTCATTTTTGTCTGTTGTAGCCAAACAGAACTATTTCTTCTTCCCCATAAACAACATTCCATTTCTTCCCTAAAAGCTTTTCTGCATAACCTATCTCTCATGCCTGGAATGTTTTCTCTACTCTCTTCCACCTTTTGCAACCCCTATGACTTTTCAAGGCTCATTTCAAGTCTCACCCCTTTCAATGGTCTTTTTATGAATCCACATATCCCTAAGCTTCTTGAGGATAGGAAATGTCTCCCTTTTATGTTTGTTTCACTTGCACCTAGATTAGTGTCTGGCTTATCACACATGTTTAAACAATGATTGCTGACTGGTTTGTGTTCATTTCTCTAAAAATACCCCTATTTACCTTCCACTTTCACTTTGAAGGACTTTAAATATATCATCTCATTATCCTCACAAGAGGTAGGCAGAATAGTCATTTTAGACATAAATAAACAGCAATAGTAGATGGATAGCTAGCCTCAAGCCCCACTTCTGACATCTACTGACTATATGACCCAGGGCAAGCCACTAACATGTCTGGACCTCAAACAACTCTTGAACTCTAAGTTATGGAGAAGATACTGGCTAACATTTGTAGATGGAGCTTCTTCATCTGTGAATTCCTTATGTCAATAAAATTCTAGTTCCCATCCTATCCCTAGCCTACAAATAATGAAACTGTGACTCAGAGAAGGCAGGTGTATGCCCAATTACACATGCCCAATAAGTTAAAGTGCCAGAAACAAAGGACTGAGGTCTCTGAATCCAGTGGAATTTCTTTTTTTTTACCCCCTTTGTCACTTCAACACCATACAGGGCCTGTAACAATGGGATATTAAATATGACTTTTTTTTTCCTGGAAGTGGCTCAAAAATTTTCCCTGGGTTTTGTATGTGGGTAACTGACTGAAAAGAACATCTAGGTTACATCTTTGTTTCCCAGGGAGTTGTACTTCAATTTGTTTACTAGGTGTGCTTATAATTAACCACAAAGTGAGCTCCATTTGCCTTAAGAAGGGTGAGTCAGACCACTAATAGGCTCATGGCCTTACCGCGATACAATTTTTTGTTTCTTATCATCTCTAGGCAATCTCTATGACAAATAGTAGTGAGTCAACTATTCCTCTGAACAGTTATCATAATAGCATTTATCTGTAGTAAAAGACCTTGGACATGATAGAGATTGCTACTGCCTGCTACAGAATATATGTCGTTGCACAAAGATGCCTTTAAAATACATTTCTGCAAAGCAAAGTCATTATATGTGTAGAATAATTCCCTGCTCCCATCTCCCCTCCATAAATGGTGCCATTCAATTCATCTGGAGCCCAGGGACCTGAGATTAGATCCTGGCTATTGTTTGCCACTTGCTCTACATGTAACTTCAGACAAATTGCTTAACCTTTCTGGGCCTCTCTTTCTTCCTCTGTAAAATGAGGCAGTTGTGCTCAATGATCTGTTCTTAATTTGTGATCCTAACAAGCACTCAGCAATCACCTACCTATCATGTGCCAAGACTGTACCACATATTGAGGATACAGAGACAGAAATAGAATAGTTCCTACCTTCAAGAAACTTATATTGTTTTCATAGTTAGCTCACATAGGTCAAAGTCTCCTACTACATCTAAGGCAATCACCGGTCGTCCTGGTCTGTGTCTTGCCGCTAGACCCAGATGACTCTGGAGGACAGAATGAGGCTGACGACTTTGCACAACCCTCCCTCACTTAAATCAGTTCACTTGCAAGTCAAGACATAGCCCTCATGATGACATTGGTCCTCTTTGAAGGGAAAACAACAACAACAATTCTTTTATAGGGAATATGTATGTACACAGATAAATAAATGCAAAGGAGTTTGAGAAGGGATTAGGCAAGGCTTCCATAGGGCCGTCTCCAGGCCTATTCTATATCTGCCCATTGGACCCAGTTGGCTCTGGAAGAGGAAGTAAGGCTGGTGACTTTGCACAGCCCTCCCTCACTTAAATCCAATTCACGTGCATGTCATGGCATCACTTCCGTGATGTCACGGTCCTCTTCAAGAACAAAGTTCGAACAATAACACAACAGGAAAGGAAGGCTTCCTAGAGGAGGTGGAACATTGCACCCAGACCTGAGCTTTGAAGGAAGAATTGAATTCTGTGAAGGGACATTTATTTAAAGCATGGGAGATAGGATAGTTGTCAATCAACACTAATTAAGCAACTACTTTGCATGAAGTACTGACGTTCTTCATAGTACTTTGGGAGGTGTGTTCTCCATAACTACTCAGAAGAACTTGGCCTCATTAGCCAGGCAAGAAAGGTCAAGGGATGGTGAATGTATGTTGACCAGATTAAGGCATGCATGTGGATAGACATCTTATAGAATTCGTTAATCAGTATGTGTTGTTGGAACAGATAAAGGATGTATGAAGGGACAATGAATTGAGCCGAAGTTAAGCTGAAGGAAAAGGATAGATACTTCCTTTAGGAAATTACAATGCTTACTTAATAACACTGAACTTCTCTAAGAAAAAAGTCCGTATTTCAATATTTATCTTCTATCAGTGTTATGGTATGAGTATGAGACATGGAACAGAATAGTATGAAGAGCTGAAAATAAACATGAAAAGGAGGTAAATAGAGGGGAGATGGAACAGGTATAACTAACTTACAACAAATGAGGAGCTTTGAAGAACAGGCATAAATGATTTCATCAGGGAAATGTGATAGAAAAAGATAATCTGGTCACATGGAGAGGGTAAGGGCCTATTGGTAGATAGTCTGGGTATTTCACTCATATCCTGACAGTGTTAGAAGAAAATTAGAAAGGCCTCCATTTGGGGGTGGGGGGTGGGCCTGTAGCAAACCCTGGGGAGACCAAAGATAAAGGTTACATAGGATGTGTGGGTATGAATGAGTTTAATCTGCACCATTGGAGGGTTCATCCAAATTGAACCTCTAAGTATTTGATTGGTTTTATTCTTAATTCAATGTGACAACATATAATTTACAGTAATGCTACTTGGTCTTTTCATGGAGGATTACAAAAATAATGCTTAAAAGCATTATTATGAATAGCTTAAAACTGTAGTTTAGTAGTTTTTTTAGGGTGGCATTTGGGGCTACCTGTCTTACTTTGCCCAAGTTAATTCAGATAACTAAGTAGCAATTAGGGAAATCCAGGAAAGGGTAGAGCCAAGAGAGGAGGGGATAATCAGCAGTCAAAATGCAGAGGTGCCAAGGAAGAGGAAACAGGGGAAAACTATTCAGATTGAAGAGATCATTGGTAACTTTTTAAAGAGCAGTATCAGTAGAGAGAAGTGATTAAAAGCTAGATGGCATGGGGCTGAGAAGTTTGATGAGGAAGTGGAAACTGTGAGATTAGTCAACTCTTTCAAGGAGTTTGGTAGTGGAAAAGAGGTGAGATATAGAATGATAGCTTAAAGGGGTGGCTGGGTTTATTGAAGGCTTTTAAAGGATGGAAGAAACCTAAACACACTTGTGGTAGTTATTTGCAGGTAAAGGAGTCAGTGGTAAGAGAGAGACGAAAGATAAGAGAGAGGGTGAATGACAGATGAGCAGACTCTGGGTGGGTTAATCAGAGTTGGAACTAGCATCATTTTTTTTCCAGGAGACATCTTGGGAGGTGCATTTCCTTAACCCCTGAAGAACACTGGCCACTTTCTCCTACTCCATCATTCCCTGGAGTGGATGTCCCTCTGCCTCCCCCCGCACCCCCCACTCCCCACCTTCTGCTACTCCCTCAGGTCTCACCTACTCTTCAAAGAAGATTGTTCCTGAAGGGCTATCTGCCCTCCAACTCACTGTCTGCTCCGGTGACCCACACCGAGATTCAGAAAGGAAGGAACATGTGGTTGAGGATTAACAATGAAAGCAGTTCCTGTTGAACACTCCTCTCTCGTTAAACTATACTTCCGGCCAAGTCTCTTCTCCCATTTCTTTCATCTTCTGGTGCTCACTGAAGTCTACCTGTCTCTAGAAGGCCCCATTTCTCTTGGCACTTTTACCAAAACTGGTAGACCGTTCATCCCCTGATACACTCACCTTGGGCCAGGAGGAGGAATTGACACATTCCTTACTCCATTTTGCCACATTCAGACCTTGCTTCTGCCACCATCACTCAGCAGTCACCTCTCTTCCTTAAAGTTCACTTCATCCTGTCTAGGTCCTTGTTGCTGCTGTCTATGCATATCCAGGTTGCTCTCTCTCCTCTAAATAAATCCACTGTAGGCATTGACTATCTGTGGGACTCTGGGCAAGTCTTTTGAAATCTCTTAAGTCTTTTTTTTTCTCAGCTATAAAATGGGAATAATAACAATTCCTACCTCATAGGATTGTTGTGGGGATCAAAAGCGATGATTTGTCAAATGTCTTACAAGCTTTTATTATTATAATAGTTACCATTAACATCATTATCATTATTACCTGGCTTATCATGTTTCATTTTAGCTTCTTCTTCTTTCAGATACCTTGGCCTCCCCATTCCTCAATCTTAGTACTATGACCTCTGCCTTCATTCTCTCTTAACAATGCACAGGATTGGTCATAACATAAACATCCACTCCAACCCACCCCCAATCCCTCCTGCTCAACTGAATTTGTCCCAAATTCCACAATTCCTAGTTATGAGTCTGGAAAAAGGAATGTATGAAATCAGGGAGAAGAAATGGAGAACTTAACCTTAACAAGAAGAAGGGGTTACCTGTTCCTGCTGAGACAATTGGGTATTAGTGGATACAAAATCAGGCCTGGAGTCAGACAGACCTGTGTTAGAATCCTTCTTCAGACACTTATTATGTGAGTTAATAAGAATCTGAGCAAATCATGTAACCTCTCAGTCTCAAATTCTTCATCTGTAAAACAGGGATAATATGAGCATTTATCTCACAAAGTTGCTGTGAAAATGCACATTATATATGCTTTGCCTCGAAAATCTTAAAGCACTGCATGTTAGCTATGATTAGAGATTGGAGCAAAAGAGAAGGAATGTGAAGATATAAAGAGGTTCTCAGGTGTGGAATAAGATAGGTGATGGAACTCATGGTGGGTGGCCTTGATTTTCTTTCTTTTTTCTTTTTTTGCTTTTTGGAGGGCAGCTAGAGTTAATTGATTTGCCCAAGGTCACAAGGCTAGTTTTTGTGTTAAGTGTGTGAGGCCGGATTTGAACTCAGGTCCTCCTGACTCCAGGGCTGGTGCTCTATTCACTGCACCACCTAACCACCCCTTGATTTTCTTAGTAAAGGAAGAAGTGGGTTCGTGTGATGAGAGACTGGAGTTTCAGGGGAGGTATTGGGGAACTGAGGAAAGAGGAAAAGGCTGGAACAAGTGCTTCATGGAGCTTGATTAGAGAGTCAGCAAAAAATAGAAGGATTGTCTTGCAGTGGATGGACATTCTTGAGGATAAGTAACACAAACTGTAGTGAATTTAACTGGTATAGTTGTATGTATGATGTTCAGCCACACTGGGGTTTAATTTCAGAAGGTATATGGTGGAGAAAATACTGGCTCACCCTACCAATTCAGACCCAAAAAGAGATTGTTGTGGCAGCTATCTCCTGCTTCTGCTTCTCCTTGAGGGCAAGGACCAGGCCTTACTCATCTTTGCATTTGGTAGCCCCTAGCACAAATGCCTTGTCTACTGCCTTATATATGGTAGATGACTGACAGATATTGGTCGAATTAATTTCCTACTTTAAATTCAGTACACTGAATTTATTTAAAACAAGCAGAATTATAATTGGAATGATTAGTCCCAAAGGGACCTGGAGAGGTTGTGGAATCCATGGCTATCTCATGAGAATCTATTTTCTTTTCAAAGATATGCAGAGGAGGGTACAGTTTGGGGTAGGAACAATCAGGTGATATTTGATGGAGAAATTGTGAACATTAGGATTATAGCCATGGAAACTACATCCTTTTGGGAATCCCAAGGGAGATATTAGCTTGTGTTAGCTCACAAAAAGTGGATCTTCAATCTAGAAGCTGCCATTCAATTTATTTCAATTCAATGAACATTTATTAAGCTCTTTTTTTAAAATTAATTTATTTTTAGTTTTCAATATTCACTTCCACAAGATTTTGAATTTCAAATTCTCTCCCCATCTCTCCCCTCCCTTCACCCCAGGATGGCATGCATTCTGATTGCCCCTTGCCCCAATCTTTTCTCCTTTCTATCTCTCCCACCCCCTTCTCTTATCCCCTTTCCTTTCTGATTTCCTGTAGGGTAAGATAGATCTCTATACCACATTGCCTGTGTATCTTATTTCCCAGGTGCATGTAAAAACAATTTTTAACATTCATTTTAAAAATGTTGAGTTAGAAATTCTCTCCCTTCTTCCCTCTCCACCCACCCTCATTGAGAAGGCAAGCAATTCAATATACATTATACATGTGTAGTCATGCAATACACTTTCATAATAGTCATGTTGTGAAAGAATAACTGTATTTCCCTCCATCCTATCCCACACCCATTTATTCTATTCTCTCCTTTGACCCTGTTCCTCCTCAAAAGCCTTTGCTTCTGATTACTCCCTCCCCCAATCTGCCTTCCCTTCCCGCCCTTTGTTATCCACTTCCTTTCTACTTTACTGTAGGGCAAAATAAATTTCCCAGTTCAATGTCCATGTTATTCACTCCTTGGGGCAAATCTGACCAGACTAAGTTTCACTTATTCCCTCTCACCTCCCCCACTTCTTTTCCACTGTAAAAGCTTTTTCTTGCCTCTTTTATGTGAAATTATTTACCTCATTTTACCTCTCCCTTTCTCCTCCAAGTACGTTCCTCTCTCACCCCTTAATTTTATTTTTTTAAATACCATTCCTTCATATTCAACTCACCCTATGCCCTCAGTCTATATATATATTCCCTCCAACTATCCTACTACTGAGAAAAGTCTTATGAGTTAAAAATATCATTTTTCCATGTAGGAATGTAAACAGTTGAACTTTATTAAGTGCCTTAAGATTTATCTTTCATGTTTACCTTTTCATGTTTCTCTTCAGTCTTGTATTTGAAAGTCAGATTTTCTATTTAACTCTCATTCTTTCTCAAGAATGCATTAAATTCCTGTATATCATTGAAAGTCAGTTTTCCCCCTCATTGATTACACTCAGTTTTGCTAGGTGATTCTTGGTTTTAATCCTAGCTCATTTGACCCCCCAGAATATCATATTCCAAGCCCTATCATCCCTTGATGTAGAAGCTGCTAAATCTTGTGTTATCCTTATTGTGTTTCCACAGTACTTGAATGGTTTCTTTCTGCCTGCTTGCAGTATTTTCTCCTTGACCTGGGAAACTCTGGAATTTAATTATTGTATTCCTGGGAATTTTCCTTTTGGTATCTCAGGGGACGATCAATGGATTCTGTCAATTTCTATTTTACCCTCTGGTTCTAGAACATCAGGGCAGTTTTCTGAAAAATTACGTCGAGGCTCTTTTTTAAATCATGGTTTTCAGATAGTCCAATAATTTTAAAATTATCTCTCCTGGATCTGTTTTCCAAGTCAGTTGTTTATCCAATGGTATTTCACATTGTCTTCTACTTTTTCATTCTTTTGGTTTTGTTTTATAATTTCTTGATTTCTCATAGAATCATTAGCTTCCACCTATTCCATTTAAATCTTTAAGGAATTATTTTCTTCAGGATGAACTCAAGATGCTGGCTCTGTGATAGAAGAAAAAAGGACAGATGAGATGGTGTGGAAGTGATGACTCACTTGGGGGAGCAAGCATTTGTGTGGTACTTACTACATGCCAGGCACTGTGCTAAGCATGTTACAAATGTCTCATTCGATCCTCACAACAATCTTACAAGGCAGGCACTATTATTACCACCAGTTTACAATTGAGGAAATTGAAGGAAACAGAAGTGTTAGGTGACTTTCTCAGCATCACACAGCTAGTAAGTATCTAAAGCTGAATTTGAACTCAGGTCTTCCTGACTCCAGACCTAGCACTTTATCTACTGGGCCACCTAACCATTACTCAACAGAATAAATTCTGAATATTTTATTTTGAAAGTCAGTAAAGACTGGGCAGAGATCAGGGCTGGGGAGGCAGAGAAGCAGCTAAGCGATGGGCACAGCAGCTTAAAACTTGTCAAGAAAACCACCAGGAAGTGGTCAATTCTGAAAGAATATCAGGAAACTAGTCAAATGTCAGAGCAGCAAGCTGACTAGTGTCTCACTGTTAGCCTGTTTTGAAATTCTTTTCAAGACCAGCTAATTAATTCACCTGTCATACTCTGACCCTAAATTTCTTTCAAACAATTCTCAGAAATGTCCATGTGATCCTT
The DNA here is from genome assembly GCA_028646575.1 of Pseudocheirus occidentalis. Lineage (NCBI taxonomy): Eukaryota > Metazoa > Chordata > Mammalia > Diprotodontia > Pseudocheiridae > Pseudocheirus > Pseudocheirus occidentalis. The sequence continues at coordinate 116,564,548 of CM053599.1, read as the reverse complement.
GGCTGGTGACAAAGATAGGTAAATACATGCTTGCATGACTGAACTTGCTTAAAATGAGAGGAGCTACCCCAGTGGTTCCCACACTTCTGTCTTTGTTTTTCTAAATATTAAGATAACTACCTACCAAAGTGTTTGTAGAGGAGGAGAGGGATAGTTCCTTTAAAATGTTGATTGAGGAACTTGTGGGCAGAGAAATGGTAGCAGAACTGGTCCTAAGCAAAAAAACCATGGAGAAGATGGGTAGGAGAGAAGTAAGAAAAAAATGTCTTTAGAATCCCTATCCCTTCCCACTTCCTTGTGGCACCCTTCAGATTAGCATGAGATAGTTAGAAAGAGGATTGCATCTGGAATGAGAAAGCTTGGGTTCAATTCTGAACCTTAGTTTCTTCATCTATAAAACATCAACAGTAAAACATGGCACTGCCTACGTCAGCTAGGGACAACTAGGCACAGTGAGCGGATAGAGTGTTGGTCCTGGAGTCAGGAAGACTCATTTTCCAAGATGAATCTTCCTGAGTTCAAATCTGACCTCAGACACTTACTAGCTGTGTGACCCTGGGCAAGTAACTTAACCCTGTTTGCCTTTGTTTCCTTATCCTTATCCTTAAGTGGGCTGGAGAAGGAAATGGTGAACCACTGTATATCTTTGCTAAGAAAACTCCAAATAGGAGTTTTCCTATGTGTCCAAATAGTTGGACACAACTGAAAAATGACCAAAGGACACTAACAACCATCTCAAAGGGTTAACCATCTCAGAGGGTTACTGTTTCAATGAAACTTTACAATCCCCCATTTGCTTTCTTTCAGAAATGACTCTCAATCCTCCATCTCCATGCCTTTGAACTGATTGAAACCTATGGATCCTTTCTTAGAAGAATGTTTTTAAATCTATGAAATAAAATACGTAGAATTATGAAGGTAATAAATTCTATTGAAATGCAATTATAAAAATTTTAAAAGACAACAAAGTTTTTCAGGTTAAAAAACTGTTCTAAGGTGACCTTCTGTCAACTCTATATGTATCTTCTGTATAATTACTTAGTACATATTATCCCTTCAATTAAAATTTAAGCTCCTTGAGATCAGGGACCTTTTGTTTGTTTTTTCTTTGTATTTCTCATGCTGGACAGTTAGGTGGCACAGAACCTGGAGACAGGAAGATCTGAAATCAGATCTGGCCTCAGATACTCACTAACTGTGTGACCCTAGGTAAGTCACTTCATCCTGTTTGCCTCAGTTTCCTCATCTGTAAAATGAGCTGGAGAAGGAAATGACAAACTAGTCTAATATCTTTGCCAAGAAAACCCCAAATGGGTCACAAAGAATTCAGCACAACTGAAACAACTGAACAACAACAATTCCCCATGCTTAGCATAGTGTCTTGTACATATGTTTGACAAATACTTAGTGACTGATGGATAGTTGTAAAGAATTATTGCAATGTGGCCTATTATTCAAGAAAGTATATTAGTTGAACAAGTGTTTATCAAGTGGCTGCTATATATCTAGGCACTATGTATGTCTCCTTTATTTTATTAACCAGCATTTGATCAGAATTCTAGTCTTTCAAAGTCGTTTTTCTCTATGATGTTGTTATCATGTAAATTGTTCTCCTGATTTTGCTCACTTCCCTCTGCATAGATTCAATTAAATCTTTCCAATTTCTTTTGAAACTTACTATTTCATAATTTCTAATGGCACAATAATATTCCATTCCATTCTTATTCCATAATTTGTTAAACCATTCCCTAATACAAGGGCATCCTGTTAGTTTCTAGCTTTTGGCTACTATGAAAAGAGCAAGTATAATATTTATGTATATCCAGACCTTTCTTCCTTTTTCTTTGATCTCTTTGGGTGTGACTCTAGGGTTGGTATAGCTGGATCAAAGGGTATGCACAGTTGAGTCACTTTTTGAGCAAAGTTCTAAACTGCTTTCTAGAATGATCAATTTATTTGTCTATCCACAGTGCACAAAAGTGCCTGTTTTGCCTCAGGCCTCAGGTTTCTTTATTTTTTTAAAATTTGATTATGGCTTTCAGGTACTCCCATGATTCATAGTTTATCTTTCTTTGTTCTTCTTCCTATATTAACTGTTTTTTGATATGATATACCTTTATCTTCCATTTTTTCAATCTTTTGGCTGTTTTAATATTTTTTTTGTCTCATGGAGTCAATAACTTCTGTTTGGTTTTAGGGAATCCATTACTTGAGTAAGGTTTTGTACCACCTGTGCTATCATTATCTTTCCAAGAGTCTCCTTTATAACTCTCATTTCTTTCCCAATTCTTTTCTTTAGCACTTTCATCTTATACCATTTTAAACTCTTAAAAAAAACTTTTTCATCATTCCTCTAGAGTCAAACAACCTTTTCACAGCGGTCACCTAAAACCATCAGAAAATACATATTTCTGATGGTCTTAGGAACCAAGACACAGTTCCTCTATCCATTTCCAGGCGGGTCCACCCATATGCATATATGCCCACATACAAGTATTAAAGGATTGTGGGATTAGGAAGGTCGAGAACCACTGCTCTAGGAATTCTTATTGATCTTATGGGCAAGTTGTGCTTTTCTTTGGGACTTCCCTATAGGAATTGTTTAGTGATTTTTTTTTTTTTTGGTTTGTGTCTTGAGCATCTGTGTCATCAGAACAGCTCTTTATTTTTTTGTTTTTGTTTGTTTACTTATTCTTCTATCCTTACTTCATGGATTGACTTTGGGTTAGAGGTAGTTCTCTATACTTCTGAGGGGTCTCTAGTGGCATTGTATGGTTCTAGTCTGTCTTATCTGCTATACTACTGATAGAGTCAAAGTGAAGCTGCAATCCTATTCTGCTCCCTGGGTCTGACTCCAAGATCCCCTTTCCTGGTTTGGAAGGACATCACCATAACCCTCTTCTTGTTTCCAGGGTCTGGCTTTGAGATCCCAACTCAAATCTGGTCCACAGTTCCTTCCCTGATCATTTCTCTATAGGTTGGATTTGTGATTTTGTGAGGCAAAGATGGCCCACTATGGTTTTCTTCTTAGATTTCTTATCACTAACTGGTCTGGCTCTTGGCTATGATTTTTGTTGAAGCAGTCATGAGGGGAGATGGGTCGTGCTATTTTTTCCTACAGACCTCTTGACTAGTGCCTCACTTAGTGTAATGGCAGGCAAAAAAGTACTTAGCACCTTGTTTCAGCTATTTAATTATTTAGCACCTTGTTTCAGTTCAAGTTTCTTTTAAGCCTTGCTAATGATTATATCAAGTCTTTGTTAAGAAACAGAACTTGTGAACTCCTGTTGCTGATGCAAAAGGAAGGGGAGGAGCTAATGACCATATATAAGGAGAAGCCTAAGCTGGGAAAGAGCAGAACTGAGAAGAGAGCACTTGTGGCAGAATTGAGAAGAGGAACTTTGTGACAGCCAAGCATTCTGTTTGTCTGTTCTATTTCTGCTGATTTTTGTTTGTAACAGTACAGATGCCCTGGGACCTTCCTGGAAGTTTTGAAAGAGGATTTTCTGGTTGTCTGTCTACAGAAGTCCTAGAGGAGGGTTTAGGAGGTCCTGGGACTTTACTGATGATTTGTGTTGACCTCTCTGACCTTGTTTGTGGGTCTGTGTTGATTTCTATGTTGATGATTTGTGTTGACTTTTGGACCTTGTTGGTGGGTCTGTGTTGATTTCACAGGCAGATGGTGAATTGATGATGTTGCTGGCAATGAGCATGAATGTTGTTTTGGCTCTGTTAAGTGTTGACTTCACAGAAACAGAAACTGTGAAAGACTTGAAGTAGACTAGAGACCATGAGCTTCAATATGGAATGGTAACTGGATGAGGAGCTGGACGAGGAGCTGAGAGCTGCCTGTCTTTGAATCCAGGTGACAGTTGGGTAGGTTCAGGCAAGAGCTGGACCCATGGAAGAGGAACCGTGGAATTTGAGAGCCAGCCTTAAGTCAAGAGATCTCCTTGGGTACTTAGTGCTTACTGAGAAGATCACAATTTACTGTGACCTAGGGGTGGAAAACTTTGACCTTTGTTCTTTGTGTCCCTTAAGAAGGCTTGCTCCTTAAGGATGATTGATTTAAGGACTTACTGAATGATATCTTTTGTTTAAAACTATGTGGCCACTTAATGATAAATTGTTATGTCATAACATTGTGAATGCTGCACTTTGGTTTCTGTCAATATTTTGTCTCAGTTTATAACTGAATAAATAGAGTTCATTATACTATGTAAACAGAAACTTGAAGCTGTTCACAACAGTCCTTTGAAAAGCTGTTCTTGCTTAGCTTTACACTTAGACACTATACTAGGTGTTGCCATAGAAAGACAAAAAGAAAAAGAAAAAAGGAAAGAGATGTAATGGTAATGTAATTTGGAGATGCCCCTGAATTGACTTGGCTTTTGGGTTGAGTGTTAAGACCCAGAGCTTGTGAATCCTGCTTGTGGGATGGACTTGTTGACATGAAGAGAGGGGGCTGACCTGGGAGGAGCCATGAATGGAAAGAAAGGCTCAAGCCCAGAGAAGGCCAGAAAAAGAAGTACTTTGGGGAGAACAGTATCCAGCATCATGAAGCCTGAGTTGCTGTTGAGAGCCCATTGGAGCTGCCCAGGACTTTTGAGGACTGCCACCTGGAGCTGCTGAGAACTGAGGAGGCATGGCTGTGATGCCGGTATTTTGTCTGTCTGTTTTGATGTTGTTCTACCAGATTTACCTAATAGTGGACAGTGCTGCTGTTGTAGAGGTCCTGGAACCTGGCTGTTGGTGCAGAAGCCCTGAAGAAGGACT